>OY856411.1:404969338-405119338 GCA_963693085.1 Alisma plantago-aquatica
TCTCTTGGTTGTTGAGAGGTGAGCCAACTATCCTAATCAATTAGGGTTTGTTGCTTAAGATCTTGTGCTTGAAGATGACCTTTTGGTGTGGTTTTGTGCCTTGCACGATACACCCTTGTTGTGATGTCGCTCGACACCCCTTTGTCTTGAGTTTGGCCTGGTGCCCAATATGACCCTTTCACCTTGCTAGTATCCTTGGACGATATGCTTTGGCTGAGATGATATCTTGCTTTGGATGCCCCTCCTTGGTCGATATGGTGTCTAGTAAGCCATCTCTATGTTGGATGACATGGTTTGGTCTTGTGATACCTGTTATGGTGGTTGCATGGTGGAACCCTGATAGGTGCCTTAGTGGTGGCCGATATGAGGTGTTTGACCTAGTTGGACGATAAGTCTTCTTAAGGTGTTGCTTGTTATAGGTGGGCGACATCCTAGCCTCTTCCTTGGATGATATGAGTAAGATGGGTAACCTTGTGTCGAGCATGGGGTTTGTGTTTGCCCGACACACCCTAAGTGAGTTGGTTGATATGATGCCTTAGTAGTCACCTTGCCCATGGACGACGTGGTGCCTTGGCCGACATAAGGGTTCTTTGGACGATATGGTTTGATGGTTGGGCATCATGTCCTTGGTTGTTATGGCCTTGGGCATTATGATGTTGGTGGTTGCCCGACATGAAACCCTAACCCTAGTGGGTGATAGGGTCTTGGATGATAAGAGGTGCCCATGTGTTGCCTGATACCACCCTGTAGTTGCATGCACGATACATAGCACTGGCCCTAGTTGCACGACACAACGTCACTCGCCTAAGGACGTTGGGCGTCACGGGTTGCGCGTTGCCCGGGAAGGTGTTTCCTGACACAACGTTGCGCCGAGGCGTTGCAGGTGGTAAGGTGGCCCGTTGTGCTTGGCCGACAGGCTTGGGTGAGGGCAGTTACCCTTCCTGATACCACCTATAGTGAGGGAAGTTAGCGCCCTTGGTGAGGGTTATGATCCTACCCGCTACCCTTTTGGGTGAAGGATGGTGCTACCCGCCACATCTCTAGTGTTTACCTTCTTGTACCTTGTAGATGATGGGTTATGAATAAAAGGGTTGTAACCAATGTTGTGTTCCTTGATAATGGTTGTGTTCATAAGAATAGGGCATAGTGTATGCTCATGGTTTGATAACAATAATGTGTTTGATACAACTTATGCTTTGTATATTCATGGATGTCATTCCAAACATGATAGTATGATAATCATAAAGATCTATGTTCAAGTTATCTCTCTTGATATACATACTAACCATGTAGGTGTATTAGATGGATTCATATCTAGGTAAGAGCTATGAGGTTTGTGTGTTTGAATAACACTGAATGATAATCATCTCTTGTTGATGAAATAACATGCATCACCAGTATGACGAGATAGGTCCGAGGACCTGATAAAGGCTGAGTGCCTAGTGAGATGTTATCCTCTATGATGAGATCAGGGATTGTTATCCCAAGTGATGATGTAAGATGATGAGAATGCCTTGAGAGGTATGGTTTCCTGTGATGAGGGATTGTGATCCCATGATAATGTGATAGTGACAGTAATAATGTAATTTAATGTTATGTATGTGTTACACCTTGGTTGCCTCAACAACTCACCTAAAATATACTAATTAAATACAGTGGAACATATCATGTAGCTTGACCTGGCCATAGATCCATCATCGTCAGAATTTGGTGATGGTGAAACAGGTTTATCCTGCGAGATTACCTGGAGTGCATATTGTTGAATATGAGGGGTTCTCCTAGCTGAAAATAGGAGAATTAGAGTACAACTGTGGTTGTAGACTCCGTATGGTATAGAGCATGGTGAACAGACCCATGACTTAATGAGTTAGAGCATGAATGCGTTCATGGCTCAAGAGCACAGTGGTCAGGCCCGTGGCTCAAAGGTACACTAGCACTTGTGTCAAGGTGAGCTAGAAGATATGGGTAGCTTACGGAGCTAACCCTGAGGCTGAGGCCATAAAATCATGAGATCGTGGTCCTGCTTTGGTTTTCATGCACTGACCACGAGGAGGTGAGGTCATGGAGTCCGACTCTCCCATTGACCTTGTATGGAACCAGTTTTGGACTTCGCAGCCAAAGGTTGGATTTGAGCAGGAACAACTCACTTCCTCAGGGCATAATAAAACGTAATCCAACCGAATAGTATATACTGCTTAGAGCAAAACACAGAACATTGGTTGAGGCCTCTCTTGTGTAGATAATTTGGTTATCACTTACAATTACTTATACGATCTTGATATCTTGTGATAAGTTCTTATAAAGCTTATCTTGTCAATCATGTTTCATGAAGAAATATCTAGATATAAGCCCCATGAATATCTTGGTAAGATTGATGGTAATAATAGTCTTGCTCAGTATGTTGCTCTTATTATATGTCTTCACAAGCTATCTACTTTATTTGCTTTAATCTTCTGAGGTTTTATAGTTTCGGCAGAGAGTTATGTTTCTCGCTGGGACTGTGTGTCTCATCCCGCTGGTTTACAACCTTTTTAGGTGGTCGTGCTAGATGTGGTGGTGATCGCGAGGGTGTGACCAAGCAATAAAAGGAAGAGCAGTAGAAGGCAAGAGATGGACATACTATTGTTTTGGTGGTTTTGTAGTAAAGTCCTAGAGTCATCCCTGTACTCTCAGGTCCTCAGAGGTGTTTTGACAACATTTCACGAAGACTAGCTGGTGTAATTTTGTATATCCTGATGTTGGCCTGATATGGCCCGTTATGTATGTATAAACAGGTGATGAAGGAATATGCTGATAGGATAACTGATCTTTTAAGCTGTGAACACGTATCAAGGCTTGTATAATATATATATATATATATATATATATATATATATATATATATATATATATATATATATATATATATATATATATGAGATTAAGAGAGAAAGATTTCTCCCCCCATGCCCGTGGCGGAGGCTGAACGCCCGGGAGGGTGGTAAAGCAAGGAAGCAACTGGGATTCGAACTCGGGTCCCTTCATGAGGAGACACCGTGCTTGACCACTTGAGCCACTCCTTGTCGGCAATATG
The DNA here is from genome assembly GCA_963693085.1 of Alisma plantago-aquatica. Lineage (NCBI taxonomy): Eukaryota > Viridiplantae > Streptophyta > Magnoliopsida > Alismatales > Alismataceae > Alisma > Alisma plantago-aquatica. The sequence goes on from OY856411.1 coordinate 404,972,412, forward strand.
TATGTATGTATGTATATGTATATGTATATATATGTATGTATATATATGTATATACACACACACACACATACACATATAAATGTATATATATAACTATGTGGTTTGTTATTAATATTTTTATATATCTACAACAATTTATAATTAGACTTTTGGAGAATAATAAAATCTAATCTATCTAGTGGCTCTTGATATCCTCCCATATCGTGGTCAAAGTTTTTCCCCTGGCTACGATTAGATAAACACATTTTTAATAACAATATATGTTAAGAGAATGATAATATAACTGTAAATGTTAGAACTTACAAGTACCGTGTTTACTTGAATCCAATATATAGCAAAAAAAAACCATGCAAATTTGTTAAGCATTTGAAACTGACTTGAAATTTGTCATATTTTCTCAAGTCTATACATAGGTTGCTAGTTAGATTGAAAATTGCTCACTATTTGATACCCATCATTATTTTATATATACATATAAAGTACCAAGATCTATAAAGTGAGCAACTAGATAGCACCCCAGTGAGCAGTAATGGATCTTTAGAAGGTTTTTTGGGGGTGGGGATGCAAACCACTCCATGCATGTATAGTCAATTTTGATTAAGTCTGGAGTTGGTGTAGTTTCTTTCTTATTTTAAGTATAAATTTAGTCATAAAGAGGACTAGTTGTGCATCTTATTTCCCATCTTTTTTTTATCTTAATATAATTTTCTTTAATTTTGTTATTACATTGGACATGAAAAGGCTACTCATAAATAATAAAATATAACTAACATACAGATTTATATCTAACATGTAATCATAAAATGAGCATATAGCTTTTTACTTCTAAATGCTAAATTTATTTCTTTTGATCTTAGATGTAATTGGTAGGCAAGTTATTTTCAAATATTTAACTAATATTTCTTTTAAAATGAACACTTGGAAAATACAAATTAATAATATCGAAATAAATCTAAATGTTCATTTTATGTGAAGTTTTCTCTTGATATATATTTTTATGTCATTCAGATATGATTTGTGACGGAAATCAGAAGATTCAAAGCAAGATAAATAATGTTTTACTATTTATAAATACAAGATGCTACATTTGTAAAAGAACAAACCTGATGACATCAATGAAGATTGACTAGCATGCAATCTTTGAAAGATGAGGTTCTAAAACCCCAGGTCCAAGATGTAGCATGAGGAAAACTAGCTACTAGTTTGTAGTTAATTAGAGCTTTTTGTAAAAATGATTTGATCATTGAAGAATAATCAAATAAATAGGAAATTCTATCAAGTCAACTTTACTTATAGGTACACCTTGAAAGAAATGGGTAAAAGAGAAAAAGTTTTCCATGATTAATCAGACAAAGTGATAGAGAATGGAGAAAACTGAAAGGAATGAGTGGAAAGACTATTATATATTCTCTATCACATGTTTTCCATCGAGTCATAATGAAAACAAGTACAAGAAGAAAGCTATGGTAGGGTCATAAATTATAGGAAAAACTTGATGGGACAAGAAGAAAAACTTGGATGTGAAAACTAAGAATATAAAGAAAGATTTTGAAAAAAGAATAAGAATTTTTTTGAAGGAACTTTGAAATCTATAGTAAACTAGAAGGGAACTTGATGGAAAATTTATCAAACATAGAAAGGAAAATATAGATACCATGTCAAATATGTTTAAGTAACTTAGAAGGAGAAATCTAAAAATAGGAAGAAGATAGATACTTGGATAAAAATTTAGAGAGAAATATATCTAGACATGGAAAGAAATGCATGTGTAACACAAAGTCAGTACAAAAAACACATATAGTCCAAGCTGGGGAGTCCTAGCTCGGGTGGTGCGCCTCGCAAGCCCCTTGCGAGGGGGCACTGGTTCGACTCCCAGCTAGGCTCCGAAGTGAATTGCCTATCGCGTAGGCCGGCCAACGATGCTGCTAACTGGTGGGTCCCTGTACGAGCCGGGGGTCCACCTGGGGGTTTACGCTGCCTGCGGGGGTCACAAAATGTGGTGCTCGTGCGGGAGTGGTTCCATTGTCACAAAAAAACACATATAGTTCACTTCTTAGGGAAAATATTTTATTTTATTTTATGATATCCTTATTTCCCCTCCTCATACAAATTAGGCATATCAAAATTGGCATCTCTCACAACCATTCTTCCATCTCCTCCCCATTAGTCATCAGATAAGTATTAAAAAAGGACAATTTATATTAAGACTGCGGAAGGATTATTTTGTAGTTTTTAATAAACGTCATACTACTCAGTTTATTTATGCTTAATTTATCCAACACATCCAATTTGTTCATATATGTTTTTTATAAATTTATGTAATTTCTTATTTGCATTTAACATTTGATGATTAAATTAGAAAAATCTTTATAGATGTGATGATATCTCAGGAATAGGGAATTTAGAAAAAATAGTTGATCATTTTAATGAATTCATTGTCTTGTGGAATGCTTTCTGCTTAATGTATATTCATTGAATTTGAGATGATATAATGCTTTGTAGCATTTGATTCTACTTCAATAACTGTCTATCATAATTATATGTATATAAGTTTATCTTCATAAATTCCTTCGAGAAATGAGGGCGTGGAATAGAATAACATGGCATTTTTTAAGAGTCAAACGTGTATCACAGTAATAGATATTTTTCTAAAAAAATTAGAGGTTGTAACATGGCATTTTTTAAAAGAAACTGCTAATGTCAATGACTTTTGGAAAAGTTCAAAATTCACTTATATCCTTCCATTAATGAATTTGATTTAAAAAATTACACTTTGTTGTGAATGGGAGAGGATCGTAAGATACTTTAAACGTAACGCCATCATAAAATTTGGTGTACGTCAACACGAAATGGAATAGGTTACCCATAGCTTGGGAGGCTTTAATCATATGCAATCAAGCGAGAGATTCATGGACTATATATAACAATTGTGTGTTTGTGTGCGTTGATAATTATAAGTGTATTATCGAAAAGCAAGATAATGATGATATTTTTGGTTAATACGTCTACAAAAATACTTATTCAACCTATTCAATAATTTTTTCACTCTTAGTCTAGATAACAATTGATAACAATGTTTAACAAGGTGGAGATCACATAATATCACATCAAACGGGCACAAAATATATTGTGACCAAACACAACATGTCATTTTTTCAAGCAATGGATTCAAACCCAATCAACAGAGTAACAAGCTATAATAATCTTTGTGGCATATTTGGGCCACATAATAAATGTTATCACTAAACTTATTATTAAAAAATAAATAAATAAGTTATCTGGAATGCACAAAAACTGAGAAGAAGATGAAGGAGAAAAATGTCGCAGAGTTGATGTCAATGTTGTCAATTTCATTAAAATTTCCTCTTGCTCTCATCGATCTCCAAGAACTCCCCCTAATGTTAATGTTATCAATCTCATCAAAATCCTAGGTCGAGGCATAAGAATTCCCAAAGGCCAAATGAAAAGCAATTAAATATCATAATTGATCTGATCTTGACATCCATAACTAACAAGAATCATTACACATATATCATATGTAAATGTTTCCATAAAGTATTAGATCATTAACATGGGAAGGTTCTAACATATTCATCCATCAATATGTAGATATACATTTGTTCAACACGTGGGCTTCAAGCCATGACTTGTATCATACAAAATATGACATGGCATATTCCACATCTACATCATGTAATACAACATATTGCAATAAGATTTCAAATCTAAATATGTCATTTAAAGCCACCATGCCCGAGACCCGAGCATATGTGGGTGACTACGATAGACTCCAACAATTAACATCTCATACCTCAAGTGATATCTCTACATACTACTATCACATGGAAGGGTAATCATGCCAAGAATTTCCTCAAAGGTCTATTGGATCGTAAAAATGTTTGGAGAAAAAGGTGTGAGACAGAGGTCCCAACAAGAGATAAAATTTCTATTAAGAGGTAAGAGCAAAAACTATCTTTATATTATTTACCATAATAAGATTAAACAAATATACATTTCATATGATGCAATGAAAAGTAAAGAACCGGCTCATACAACATAAGATGGAACAATAAACAAGAAAAGAAAACTACAATGTTTTCTGATCATGTAAATATTATGTCATTACCATCCAGTCAATATTTATTAACAACCTTCCATATATCTTCTCCCATTTCCTTCCATGTAACTCGTATTAATATTAATTAGTGTCTCTTCATATATCTTTTACCCTTTTGTTCCCTACCCTATAATGCATGTTAAAAATAATAACAATCAATACCCTTCCATATATCTTCTCCCCTTTCCATCCTTATAACTCCTTTTCTTTCTTTGTAGATGTATATCTTAATGGGTACTTTCCTTGAATCCTCCTATGCCATGTAGTTACATACTCCTATTTAAAGAAGACCTATCAATAATATACTTATGGGATCCAGACATCATAATATGGTACCAGAGCCAAATATCACAAGCACCTTCTTCTTTTTTTTGTCTTGCAATGGAGGCCAACAACATCACTGACAACTCCTTCCCACATCAGACATCTGGTATACTTCTAGACACCAGTAAATATTGGTGGCCATGGTAGGAAACTATTTGGGGTAACCTCCTTGGGCACCATAGATAAATATAAAACTCCTTCAAAGTACCTTACACAAGGTGAAAAGGTGATGCGATCAATCCCAATTATGCAAAATAGTAGATTTGTGAGGAATAAATCATGGCCTAAATCATTAACTCTACTCACATCAGCCTCCATGATGGAATCATTGAAGAACGCACCACTGCCACTTCCATATGTCCAACCTTTAGAGCCAATTTGCCCAATCAAACAACTCATTAATTTCAACTTGTGATGGAGGACGCAAGGGAAACACAAGGCGATCTCTCAATCTCTATACTCTATGAGCACATGTGTAGTCCTTGGCATTTAGGCAACATTGACAAACATGCCTGCTCCACATGTACACCACACAATAGGGAGTTCCATATGTACTAATCTCTTATAGCACTCCACCCATAATTTTAATCGTGTCTGACCAACATCATACAACAGTCGGACACACCTTCTCTGGAATCTATTATCCGTGAACTTGTGGTAGATGAGACACGCTATGGTTGGTCAAGGCTACAACACTAATACACAACACACCTGCTCTTACATCTGGGGTGGATATGGCTATCGTGATTGCTGCTATTGCAAGGACAAAATCTCTAACCACATTTTTTGTACACATTGTCACAAAAAGGGCCATTTGGCAACAAGGTGTTTCAAAATTCATCCAAAAATTTATCAACAATACAAGGAAAGAACCAAGCATAGTATTGTGCCAACTACAACAAACATCATTTATGTAGCAAGTGGGACTGGCAAATCAACTCTCTCCCACCAAGATCGCAACCATGTTGCACCAAATCATGGATATGGGGAGTGTTGGCACCTCCACGTCTCCAAGTCTTAGGGATACAACTCCACCTTCATCCTCTTCAACTATGAGTATATCCTCTAACACTTGGGTCATATATTCAGGCACCACACATCATACGAATCTTAATTTTTCAATTTCTAGGAACTACTATTCTGTACAACAACCACCAATAGAAACAATAGATAGTTCACTTATTGATATATCTCATACTAAATACATTACACATGAATCCTCAATCAGTGGAAATATCATGTTGCTAAACATGTTGCATGTTCCTAAATTAAATTTTAATCTTGTATCTATTGGAAAATTTTGTGATTCTAGATTTTGAGCCATTTTTATCAAGCTTTATGTTATGTGTAGGACCCACATTCAAGCCAAGATATTGTGACTATTACTAGAATTGGAGATCTATTTCATGTGTCCAATCTTCACATTCCAAACACCACCTATGTATAGCTAATGGAGTAGTGTTCTCGCCTAATTTATGACATTATATATTAGGACATATATCTCCAAGTCATCTTACTACCCTTTATAAGTCTGGTTCTCATGGTTTAGTTTGTACTTCTACTCGATTATAAGATTGCACAAGATACAAACTTATAATATTTGTAGCTCTACCTTTCTCAAACTCAATGAATAAAAGTATCAATCTTTTTTATCTTGTTAATTCATTTGTACCTATTATCTAGGGAGGTGAATTTCAATATTATGCATCCTTTATTGATGATTTCACAAGATATACATGGATATACCTTATGCACAATAGGTCTAAATGTTGGGTTTTGTGGAGGAAACATGCACGACAGAAGCAACAAAAAAATATATTTCCACACAACTTGCAATAGGATCTCGTTGACAACGTCATATTCAGAAAGAGTGTTCGCAGGATATACCTTATCGCAGAGCAAGTCCGGTGATGTCCCGCTGCATGATGGTATGCAACACTCCTAGCTTACACAGACGATACTTCTCTCCTATCCTCTGAACGTGTCACAGAAAGATCAAGCGACACTCCTTTCATTTGGTGATGTATGTCGCTCGTAGCGTGTATGGACAATTGTTGACGTCCTTCAAACGCAGGCGTCTTAGTATCAGTGTCTCTACTTCATCCACGTGGATGGGCTGGAACTCTACGTCGTGCTTCCTAAGTCGGCAAGGAGTAGCCTCTGTGTGATGATGTGCTAGCGTCGTAGTGCTCTCCTTTCTCTCCTGAGGACGGTGACGGCTAGGGTTTATGTACGTGAGCGTAAACTGAAAAGCCTCTCTCAATATCTTATAAAGACATTGGCCGTCAAGCCCCTTTAACTAGGAGATGAAAGGAAGTAGGGTTTCCTAAACCCTTCGGTAAATAGAAAGATTGCGTTAATTAAAGTGCTCATGGATTAGTTAGAATATTCTGGAATTAATTAATTAACTAATTATTTGCATTAATTGATTAATTAATATTTGACTCCATGCAATCGCTCAGGATGGTTCTATGGACATGCATACCAACAGACTCCCACTTGCACTTAGAGCCTGTCACTCCAATTATTTGGCTAAAACATTTTAATATATTTCAATATTATTCTAATGGATTACATAAACATTTTAGTAATCAATGTGATTCAGAACAATTCCAATCAAATCCACAATTATACTCCTATTCCAACACATCCTATGTGTGTGACCGGGTAGGCTCCAAATTACGTTGGCAGTGATATCCATAATCATATTATGATTTCACAAGCAATGATTTGTTTCTAGCAAGACTTCATTACCACCCAAGTAATTGGAGAAGTTGGAGAACAACTTAACCTATCATTCATGACTAGTGTTACAGTGATTGTATAGTTCCTTTGTCACTGATATCTGGATTGAACTCAAGTCATGGAACGCCATCCTCTTCAATGTTCAATCCATATTCCTTGAACTAGAACAGACTATCTAAGATATATGTAAGCTTAATATCACATATTGACTCACATCAGTATGGCCATGCATTTCTCAGTCTTGCTTATCAAGTGGTCAGAATATCAAACTCCCGTAGGAAGGACAAATTCCATCTACATCACTCACAATCATTCCCATGTGTCACAGTGCACCCAAGCACTGTCTTTATGAAAATCCTTATTCATGACCACTGTAGATGATGTCAAAGTACACCGAACGACATGTGATAAGTGTAGTGACTTCAGGTCTAAGAACCACAATCACCACCATCACTATGAGATGTGACTCTAACTACCAATCATGGTATCCATGTGTCACTCTCAAGGTGGTTCTATCTGATACACTATTCTCTTACAAGTATCTATGTATTTGGTTTGATATCTCCATATCATGGCTAATGAGATTCTTCCATCAACCAACATACATTCTAATCTTATGTGTTATTGATGTCTATGGATATTTTCACCATAACAATTGATTAGGGACAAAACAAGAATACATACTCTTGGCATACATATGATCTCACTGTTCAGGCCATCACCCGAAGACATATGTCATTGAGTATATTATTTTGTTGACATCTATAAGTTTTGTGGTCATCTCACAATATAAAACACAAACACATAGATTGGAAACTTGCCTATATTGATATGATCAATGTAGTATTATAAATCGTTTACATAGTATCCCATTACAACCATCAAATGATAGTCTCTATGGGCATACATACCAATAGATTCCCACTTGCACTTATACCCAATCACTCATGAATCTCAATCCAAGTGATTGAACATGTCCATCATGTTTCTGCTGTGAAAGTGCTTTTATGAGCGGGTCAGCCACATTGCTTTCTGTAGGTACTCTACAAATCTTCACATCTCCTCATTGTATGATCTCTCGTATGAGATGGAACCTTTGTAGAATATGTTTGAAACATTGGTGCGATCTTGGTTCTTTAGCCTATGCAATTTCTCTGTTGTTATCGCAAAACAACTCAATTGCATCACTAGCGCTTAGAACCACTCCAAGTTCAGAAATGAACTTCTTGATCCACATAGATTCCTTTGTAGCATTAGATGCGGCAATACATTCACTCTTTTTTGTAGAATCCACAACTGTCTCTTGCTTGGAACTCTTCCAACCCACAACTCCATTGTTCAGGCAAAATACAAATCCAGATTGTGATCTATAGCCATCTTTGTTAGTTTGGAAGCTAGCATCGGTGTAACCCTTTACCATGAGCTCTTCCTCACCACTGTATACAATAAATTGATCCTTAGTCCTTCTCAATTACTTTAGAATGTTCTTTACGGCTGTCCAGTGACATTCAGCTGGATCTGACTGATACCGACTCATTATTCTCAAAGCATACGACACATCAGGATGAGTACATAGCATCACGTACAAGATAGATCCAATTACTGATGCATATGGAATCTTACTCATGCACGCCCGTTCATCACATGAACTAGTATGTTGGGCTTTAGAGATCGTAACCCCACGGGACATGGGAAAGTTACCTCTCTTAGAACCCTCCATGCTAAACCTCTTTAGCACCTTGTCAATGTATGTGCTCTGGATTAGGCCTAGAAGCCTTCTAGATCTATCTCTATAGATATTGATTCCTAATATATAGGATGCTTCGCCTGAATCCTTCATTGAGAAGGTCTTCCCCTGCCAAGCTTTAACTATCTAAAGAGTAGGGATGTCATTTCCCATCAATAGTATGTCACCCACATACAATATGAGAAATATGACTGTGCTCCCACTAACCTTTTGGTAAACACAACGTTCATCTTCATTTTGACTAAAGCCAAACTTTTTGACTACTTCGTTAAAATGTAGATTCTAGCTCCGAGATGCTTGCTTCAATCCATAGATTGACCTTTGTAGCTTACAAACTTTATTGGCTTCCTTTAGATTGATAAAACCCTCAGGTTGTGTCATGTACACATCCTTGAGTAAATTCCCATTAAGGAATGTTGTTTTAACATCCATCTGCCAAATCTCATAGTCATGATAAGTTGCAATGGCAAGCATGATCCTGATGGATTTAACCATGGCAACTGTTGAGAAGGTCTTGTCATAATCAACACCTTGAATTTGATGGAATCCTTTTGCTACCAATCTACCCTTATAGGTTTGAACATTTCCATTCATGCCAGTCTTCTTCTTGAAGACCCACTTGCACCCTATAGGTTTTACCCCTTCGGGTGGATCGACCAAGGTTCATACCTTGTTGGTGTACATGGATTCCAACTCAGATCTCATGGCTTTGAGCCATTTATTAGATTCTGGTCCCTTAGTAGCTTCTAGATAGGAAGTTGGCTCATCTTCTATGCCCAATTCATCACTATCTTGAGTCATGAGAAATCCAAATCTCTCAGGCTCAAGTCGTGTCCTACTAGACCTACGAGGTTTCTGTGTTACATTTGGAACTTGAAATTCCACAATAGTTTGTGAGTCTTCATGTTCCTTTTGTACCTCCTCGGGTTCTCTGCTTTCTTGTTGATCTCAAGCTTCTTCGAGCTCTACATTCATACCATAGATTCCTTTGGAAATAAATTCCTTTGGAAATAAATTCCTTTTCAAGAAATACAACAGTCCTAGAAACAAATGCTTTGTTGTCAGCTGGTGTGTAGAATTAATATCCCCGAGTTTCCTTGGGGTATCCAACAAAATAGCATTTGTCAGATTTTGGTCCAAGCTTTTCAGGAAATTATTTCCTAACACAAGCTTCACATCCCCAAATCTTTAACATAGAAAAATTGGGACGATTCCCATTCCATATCTCATATGGTGTCTTTTGAACCAATTTATAAGGTACACGGTTAAGTGTAAACACTGCAGTTTCAAGAGAATATCCCTAGAATGATATTGGAAGTTTGGATAAACTCATCATTGATCGTACCATGTCTAATAATTTATGATTCCTTCTTTCTGACACACCATTATGATGTGGTGTACTGGGTGGAGTCCATTGTGATACAATACAATAGTCTCTCAAAAGATCCTCAAACTCTTGGCTTAAAGTATTCGCCACCTCGATCATATCAAAGTGCTTTAATACTCTTACCCAGCTGCTTCTCTACTTCATTCATAAAAAGTCTTGAACATTTTAAGAGTTTCTGACTTGTGTTTCATAAGATATACATTTCCATACCTATTGAGGTCATCAATGAAGATAATGATGTATTGATAGCCTCATCTAGAATTTGATCTAAAAGGTCCACATACATCAATATGTATGAGCCCTAGTAGATCACTGGTTCTCTCACTGTATCCAGTGAAAGGAGTCTTGGTCATCTTGCCTAATAAACATGTGGCACATCGTTCGAACAAAATGTCATTAACTAAGCGGAAGCGATCATTATCAGCGGATTACTAAAAATCACTAAAAATTAAAACCATTTACAAAGAGATCCAAACACAGGAAAATTCTTTTATTAAGAACTAATGTATTTTATTTACATCCTGGTTCATAAGTACATATCCTGTACCATCCCTTCTCGAGGATTACAAGCATTTACTGCTCTGTTAAAACTATACACAGGCAGAATAAGAACCTCGAGGCATTAAGCCAAAATCTCAGACCGATTCATTAAAAGTACTAACTACTAACTCCGAGGACCTGAGAGTATAGAGACGATACATAGGACTCTCTATACAAAATATGACAGCCAGTGCCTCCACCTAGAATATCACTGTTGTCCCTGTTGTTGTTGCTGCTGCTCTTCCCCTGCTATAGGGTTTCTGCCTCTTCTTCTGCGTCTACCTAAAAACGTTGGATCCCATGGGGGTGAGACAATTGAAATTGTCCTAGCGAGAGATATAACTCTCTGCCAGAAACATTATTATTGTAGTTTAATAGAATGAAATTGAGCAGAGGAATCATATATATTCAACAGTAGATAAATCAATGTCTAAACAGATTAGAGCAATATTTTTATTCAAAGCATTTCAGCTATAACTTGATAAAGCAGCATGACACTTATCCCATAAGGAATTGAATAACATGTATAACATTTATCCATATAAGATATGCTAAGCAAGGTAACATCAACCAATGGTTCTTGTATTTCAACCTTAAGCAAATACGCTACACGGCTGATTACATTTTACAATCATACTTAAGCCCTGAGGATATGAGGTATATCGCTCATACTCCAACCGACCACTGCGAAGTCGAAATCGGCACCATACATAGGTCAAGGAAGATCCAGATTCCATGACCTCATCCTCCTCAGTCAGTGTGAGTACAAAATGCAGGACATCTTATGTCTCTGCTAAATAGCTTTCCAGGGTATACTGGCAACTTCGCTATAGAGTTACAGTGGCGGTTTTACTCTCTTCGCAATCGAGAGATTTCATGTTTATCTCATATCGATCCGACATTAACATTATCGGGAGATTCGTGATACATACATCTTGACACATATAATGAAGGATTGAGAGATTTAATGTTTATCTCACATCAACCCCACATTAGGGCGTAAGGATATTCACACCCATAACCACCACATACTCAACAGTATGCCCTCCAGGAGATCCCGTGGGAAAACCTATTTCACCATCACCAACTACTGACGATGATGGATCTATGGTCATGGCTCTACATGATAAGATTTCACTTGATTAATTAAGTACATTACCATATTCTTTTAGCATCAGTCAGGTTTTCAAACATAAATTATTATAACACATGCTACAAAGAATGTGTAATACTTCTATCAAGTACTTTTCGAAGCTTTATAAAACATTGGGATCTCAATCCCTTGTCACATCATGGGCATTATCATCCATTAACATCTCATCATCATGATTATGGAATATGGGTATTCAAACCCTCAGTTCATCAAAGAACACTTGTTACCACTTATCAGGTAACTTAATACCTTCAGGTCATCTGACCAAGGTAAACATGATACTTGCTACACAAGCATCTCACATAACTCTCCAGGTATATTCAACTTCTTGTCACCTATCACTAGGAAATAAATAAAGCAATGGCTTACAAGGCCCATTACCATCGTAATTCATACATGGTTATACTTATCTTCTCCTGATACCTACATGGTTAGTACACTTGATAACAACAATATCAATCACATGTCAACAACATGCAATACAAAGATAACATCACTAGTTCCTCATTAGGGTTAGAGTTTCTCATCTTTATCAATTAGAGTTTCACATCACATCACCCTATATTAGGGTTTCACATAACATCACCCTGTACTAGGGTTTCACATAACATCACCCTATATTAGGGTTTCACATAACATCACCTTGTATTAGGGTTTCTCATAACATCACCCTATATTAGGGTTTCACATAAAATCACCGTGTTTTAGGGTTTCACATAACATCACCCTATATTAGGGTCTCACATAAAATCACCCTATTTTAGGGTTTCACATAACATCACCATGTATTAGGGTTTCACACAACATCACCCTGTATTAGGGTTTCACACATCATTATCTTGAATTAAGGTTCCTTAGAACTTTTCCCCAAATTAGAGTTTCATGTAACTTTACTTGAAATTAGGGTTTCATGAAACATCCTCTTAAATTAGGGTTTTTCATTATATTACCCTGAATTGGGATTTCTCATATCATCACCATGTATTATGGTTACACCATTACCCTAGATTAGGGTTTCACCTAGTATTGCCCTAAACTAGGGTTAGGGCTCATCAACCTTCTCAATTAGGGTTTCATGATCTCTTTATCAAGGATCATACCCTAATTACATATTTTATTCATATTGAAAGTGTTGAGGCTTAGCCTCTACATGATTATTATACATGTATGAATTCCTCTCTCTCTCATCCTCTCTAGGGTGTTGATTACTTCAAGCTTGATTAGATTAGGTCAACCCTTCATTCAAGTACATACATTTAGGGTTAGCATAGTGTATTGAGATATTGCTTCCATAAGCATCAAAGGTTAACCCCTCTAAGGGTACTAATCACCCTAGTACCTTAAAGGTACAACCATTGTAATTATATTTGATATACATCATTAACAATCATGGAGTTAATTGATCTTTCATCACATTAGGTCTTCAAACGGTTTTGGTTGCATTGAACCTCCAAACAGTTTTGACCCCTCAACCTCCAAATGGTTTTGAGACCGTTTGCCCTCCAAACAGTTTTGAAACCGTTTGGGCATCTAGGGTTGAGACTGTTTGCCATCCAAACAGTTTTGAAACCATTTGGGCACTCAACCCTTGAAACCGATTGGACCTCCAAACGGTTTGAGACCGTTTGATCTCAAACGGTTTGAAGACCGTTTGGTCCAAACTACCTTGAAACCGAAAGGATCATCTTGGGTTTCCTTCAACCAATCAATTAGAGTTTTGCTTCATTGAATCATCCATTAATTGGACAATTGAGAGTACATCAAATTATAACCCTTGGATCTCCAACCATTCATTACAACCCTTGACCTCCAAACGGTCTTGAGACCGTTTGCCCTCAAACGGTCTTGAGACTGTTTGGTCCATTCTACCTTGAAATCATTTGAATCAATTTAGGGTTTCTTCAATCAATCAATTAGGGTTTGTAATCAATGGATCATCCATCACTATAACCATTGGGATTAGATCAATTGGAATCATTGGATCTTCATCCATCCATACCAACAATTGACCCCAAACGGTCTTGAGACCGTTTGCTCTTGATATTTATTGAGGTATGTGCTAAGATGACCTCATCATCTTCAAGCTTCAAACCTTCAAAAATTATTGTAATTCTTATGGTGATTTCATCAACTAATCAAAAGGAATTTCGGGAAAGAAGAAAGATTCAACATATGATGAAGAAGTGAAATCAATAATAACATTTAAGGGTTCAAGTTATATAACCCGCCTTCAAAGTTGAATCCAAGCTTCAGGCTTCACATCTTTAATGGTGAATGAAGCTTTTTCAACTTCCCAAGGTCCGTCCTCAAGTCTTAGAGTGAAAAGAATGGCTAAAGTTGAAGATTGAATGGAGAAAGGAAGAAAATAAGCATTGAATTTCGATTTCCACCATGAAATCATAGTTGAAGATGATTAAGGAGATCAACTACAGGTTGGGGTACGTCCTCCTATTGCTCCTAATCTCCCTTGTGTTCGGCCAAAGCAAGGAAAGAAAGACGAGTCGAAAAAGCCTTTCATGTGGGTGAAAGAATGAAGTGTATATATGGGAAATTCAAGAGAGAGAAAGTGTTATAAAAATCCTTCCATTTCCTAAATTGGTGCCACTTATCCCCCACACTTCCTTGCATATGAATCCATCATCCTCCCCTTCGAAATCCTCTTCTTTATCCATGAATTAAAAGAAAACAATTAAGCACCTTAATCAATATAATAATAATATCCAAAAATTAGTGGATATTACTTTTTCTTTAACTAATGTGAGTGGGCTCTCCACTCACTTTAGATATTTCGGTGCCATTTCAAGGCACAAGGACATCCATACTTATATAAATTCAACCATCACATTTTTGGTTGAAGAGCACTTCCATTAATATATTTATTTTTGCATTAATGAGGGTTTCAATTATGCTTAAATCTTGATTATTTTAATATCAATATTCTCTCTCTTCCAAAAAGATTTTAAATGAGACTCCCCTCTCATTTTCTTGTATCTAATTGATACCAAGAAACATTAGGGACTCTCTATAAGTGGTAGTTTGCATATTGAACCCTAGGTTTTGGGTAAATTGCACATTACACAAAACTAGGTTTTAATGCACAAACATTGCTTAATAAGCTCTTTCTTGGTGCTCAAGATTTCACAAGTCATACCTCTGCATCATTTTCATTCTCATGATGCTTCAAAACTTGAGGAACATTTTATCCTGTTGCAAGTTAACCCATCAACTTGGGTAATTTGCTCTTTAGTCCAAAACAAGCAAAACATTATTTTCAACATTATTCAAAAAGGACTAAAATTAAAACATAAGTTCCTCTTGAGCCTTAATTACTTTATCAAAATATAAGAGCAAGCATATACTTATCTTTCTTAAACAAAACATCTAGGGTTAAAGCATAACCCAGGTCAGGGATGTTACAAATTATCCACCCCTAACAAGGATTTTGTCCCCGAAATCATTAAGAGAAAAGAGAAGGGTACTTCCTCCTCATCTCTTCCTCTAGATCCCACGTAGCTTCTTCAATGCCACAGTGATGCCAGAGAACTTTCACAAGATATATGTCTTTCTTTTTTAGCTTTTTAATTCTTTTATCAAGGATCATCACAGGTCCTTCAACATATGATATATCATCATTTAATTCTACCTCCATAGGTTGAAAAATTAACTCTGTGTCAGGATGACACTTTCTCAGCATGGAGATATGGAACACTGGATGCAACTTATGCAGCTCAGGTGGCAACTCCAGCTTATAGGCTACCTTTCCAATCCGTTCAATGATAGGATAAGGCCCCATAAATCTAGGAGCTAACTTTCCCTTCTTACCAAATCTAAGGACACCTTTCCAAGGTGAGACCTTGAGATATACTCTGTCTCCAACTTGGAATTCTAAAGGTCTTCACCGTTTGTCGATGTAGGACTTTTGTCTATCCTGTACAGTCTTTAATTGTTGTTGTATTACTTTAATCTTCTCAGTTGTCTGCTGCACTAGCTCAGGACCCAAAAGTTGATATTCTCCTGTTTCATACCAACATATAGGAGATCTACAATGTCTACCATATAATGCTTCATATGGTGCCATATCAATATTGTGTCGATAGCTATTATTGTAAGCAAATTCTATCAAGCTCAAGTGTAGATCCCAACTTCCTACAAATTGAAGGACACATGCTCTAAGCAAATCCTCCAAGGTTTGTATGATCCTCTCAGATTGTCCATCTGTCTGTGGGTGAAAGGCAGTACTAAACCTTAACTACGTACCCAAAGCTTTATGGATTCACTCCCAAAAATGACTTGTGAACTGGGGACCTCTATCAGAAACAATAGTAGCTAGAACCCCGTGCAACCGCACTATCTCATATATATATATCTGTGCAAGCTTCTCAACAGTGTAGGTTGTTTTGACAGGAAGGAAATGTGTTGTCTTTGTCAACCTATAAACTATCACCCATATGGAATCATGACCTTTGATTGTTCTAGGCAAACCAACCACAAAGTCCATGGTCACATGATCCCATTTCCACTGCGGTATAGGCAAAGGTTGCATTGTTCCTGCGGGCTTTTGATGTTCAAATTTAACCTGCTGACACACCGGATACCGCATAACAAACTCAGCTACATCCTTCTTCAATCCTGGCCACCAATACATATCCTTCAAGTTAAGATACATTTTGGTGCTCCCTGGGTGCATTGCATACATAGATGAGTGAGCTTCCTCCAAGACTAACTTCTTTAAGTCATTGGCATCAGGTACTACCACCCTACCATGATAACATACTACCTGATCCTTTGACTCATGAAAGCCATCCCGTTTCTCACTACCATACTCTGACCTGATCTGATAAACCACAGTATCAGCAAGCTGTGCTTCTTTAATTTGCTGTCTCAGAGTAGGTTTCACTCGCATCTCAGCTAACAGCCCGGCTAATAATGTTACCTTAAGCTGTATATTGTTTTGCCTCAAGGAGATAAACATATCTCTTTTAAAGCACACTAAGGAGTTCAACTGTGCTTTATCTAAGGCTGGTGATGATGATTTCCTACTTAGTGCATCAAACACTACAATTAGCCTTCCCTGGATGATAATCAATTGTACAATCATAGTCCTTGATTAACTCCATCCAGCAACATTGTCTCATGTTAACTCATATTGTGAGAAGATATATTTTAGATTCTTATGGTTTGTGAAAATTTGGAACGTTTCTCCATAGAGATAATGTCTTCAGATCTTCAAAGCATGGACCACATCATCTAGCTCTAGATCATGTGTTGGATAATTCTCCTCGTGTTTCTTAAGCTGTCGAGAGGCAAAAGAAATCACTTGATTATCCTGCATCAACACACATCCTACACCATTCTTAGATGCATCACAAAAAACTATGTACCCCTTCCCTTGCTTAGGTAACATCAGCACAGGTGCACTTGTTAACCTTTCTTTCAACAACTGGAAAGAATGTCGACACTTGTCATTCCAAACAAAAGGAACCCCCTTCCTAGTCAACTTGGTTAGGGGTAAATCTATAGAACTAAAGTTCTTAATGAACCTTCTGTAATAGCCCACCAGTCCTAGGAAACTACATATCTCCATCGGTGTCTTTGGCTGTTCCCATTGCAGGACAAATTCTACCTTCTTAGGATCAACATGGATACCTGAGGCAGATATTATGTGTCCTAGAAAAGAAACATCTGGTAACCATAACTCGCATTTGCAAAACTTAGCATACAACTTATGCTCTCTTAGCAAAGTTAAAGCCTGATGGAGACGCTGCTCATGCTATTGGGCATCTCTACTGTATATCAAGATGTCATCTATGAAGACTACTATGAACTGATCAAGAAAAGGCCAGAAGATTCTATTCATGAGTTCCATGAATGCAGCTGGTGCATTAGTTAGTCCAAACGACATAACTATGAACTCATCGTGACCATACCTTATCCTAAAGGAAGACTTAGGTATGTCACTCTCCTTGATACGCAACTGATGATATCCTAACTTCAGATCTATCTTAGAGAAGATAGTTGCACCACACAACTGGTCAAACAGGTCATCGATCCTTGGCAGAGGATACTTGTTCTTTATGGTTACTTTATTCAACTGTCTATAATCAATGCATAACCGCATAGATATGTCCTTCTTCTTAACAAAGAGAACTGGAGCACCCCATGGTGAAGTACTCGGTCGGATAAAACCTTTCTCAAGCAACTCCTGTAGCTGTTTCTTGAGCTCTGCCATCTCAGCAGGTGCCATTCTATACGGTGTTTGTGCTATTGGTTGCGTGCCCGAGATTATATTAATCTCAAAATCAATCTCTCGGGGTGGAGGAATACCTGGAAGTTCCTCAGGGAACACATCTTTAAACTCCCTAACTATCAAAACTTCAGAAAGATTAGGGCTCTCCATTGTGGTGTCTACTACATGTGCCAAGAATGCAAAGCATCCTTGTCTCATCAGCTTCTCAGCTACCATAGCTGACACAAGATAGGTTGGAAGAATCTTTCTATCCCCCTGAAAGATCCATGTGTCACTGTCATCTGTGAACACAACTTGCTTGGATTCACAATACAAGACAACCTTATACTTTTCTAGGGTGTCCATCCCAAGAATTATATCGAACCCGTGCATCTCAAGTGGTATAAGATCCACCTGAATGTGATGTTCAGGAAAGGAAAGAATGTAGGGAGAACACACCTCCCACAGCACTGCAGATCCCAACAAAGGGGTTTCTAATAATAGATTATCTGCTCTATGACTAACAGTCATATTGCAGTCAAGGATCACTTCTCTAGTGACAAAGGAATGCATAGAACCAAGATCAATCAAAACAGATACGAAGAAGGATGAAGACATATCAGAATGAAATAGTTTCATCTGACCTGTCACAACTCGATGGTTGACTACTACTTTGGGTTGATTCATCGCATAGAATCTCGTCGTTGCTTGTTGTTGACCCTGTGTTCAGTTGTTCAGTGCCGACGAACCAACTTGGGACACTTGTCCACATCCTCTAGCGCCACTAAAAATGGTCACCTCTGAGAGCCTTGCTGACTCTGCCTCGGAGGTTAAGTCACACTTACATCTCTAACTTGACAATCTTTCATCAAATGTCCCATCTTTCTACATATAAAACAACCTCTGCTCTCCCTCTGTGGCCTGGGTGGTCCTGTTACTGATGCTATGTTGTGGGCTCCCTCTGGTGGTAAACTATGACCTCTACCCCTACTCGACGTCCATTGCGTCTGGGTATTGAATCTTAGTGGTGCTATTGGTGCAGAAAATCTCAGTTTCTTGAAACTTTCAGACATTTGTCTTTGAAACTGAGTATACACCTTCTTACTCTTAGTCTGACGCTTCTCAATCACCGACCTTTCTATCCATCTCACGGACTCCACAAAGGTGGTGAACCTCTCCCTATTCTCTAAAGCAGATACATGAGTGGTCAAATCAGCGTTCAGCCCCTTCTCAAAATGCCAAATTCTTTCTTCATCAGTAGCTGCCATATGCAGACAGAACCGCAAAAGCTCCATGAACTTAGCTTCATACTCACTAATGTTCATTGGTCATTGCCTTAACCTCTCAAACTGAGAGATCTTCTCGTCTAGATACGTCTTGGGGAAGTATCTACTGACGAATTCTCATTGGAATTCTTCCCATCTGATTTCAACACCTGGCCTCTTGCCCTCTTCTATTGTCCACCAGTGGCCAGCACTCCCTTTTAGAAGGTACACCACATGTCTAACCTTCTCAGCTTCTGGGATATTGAGGATTCTAAAGGCTTTCTCCAACTCAGTAAACCACAAGTTAGCATCTGCTGGGTCAGCAGTACCAGTATAATTTGTGGCTCCAATCCGGCAAAGTCATTTGAAAGTCTTGTCGGCTCCCTGTCCTTCATTATGAGCTGGTGCCCTAGATGCAGGTGGTGGCATCCTATCCGCCATATGCGTCATGGTTGCCATGAACTGCCCAAATAGATCATGAAAAGCTGGGTTTTCTAGTGCAGCTTGGTTAAGCTGGGGATGTTCAGGTACTGGTTCCTCCCTGGTCTGGTACCTTGCACCTCTTCTTGGTGCAGCAATGCTGCTCTTAGCAGCATGTTCTTCGTGTGATCTAGACATCTTCAAGCTTTACTTCTTCATCTGAGAGCAGAAGTCACTATCAGATAAACTGGAAGACACTAGAACATACTCAACAACCTTAATCCTATGTCTCTGTAGACTCAGCGAACCTAGAGCTCTGATACCAACTAAATTGTGGCACACCGTTTGAACAAAACGTCATTAACTAAGCAGAAGCGATCATTAAAAGTGGATTACTGAAAATTACTAAAAATTAAAACCATTTACAAAGAGATACAAACACAAGAAAATTCTATTATCAAGAACCAATGTATTTTATTTACATCCTGGTTCAAAAGTACATATCACGTACCATCCCTTCTCGAGGATTACAAGCATCTACTACTTTGTTAAAACTATACACAGACATCATAAGAACCTCGAGGCATCAAGCCAAATTCTCAGATCGATTCATTAGAAGTACTAACTACTAACTCCGATGACCTGAGAGTACTGAGATGACACATAGGACTCTCTATACAAAATATGACAGCCAGTGCCTCCACCTGGAATATCACTATTGTCCTTGTTGTTGCTACTGCTGCTCTTCCCCTACTATAGGGTTTCTGCCTCTTCTTCCGCGTCTACCTAAAAACGTTGGATCCCACGGGGGTGAGATAATTGAAATTATCCCAGCGAGAGATATAACTCTCCGCCAAAAACATTATTATTGCAGTTTAATAGAATAAAACTGAGCAGAGGAATCATATATATTCAACAGTAGATAAATCAATGTCTATACAGATTATAGCAATATTCTTATTCAAAGCATTTCAGCTATAACTTGATAAAGCAGCATGTCACACCCCGATCTCACACTAACCACTAATCACGAGATTAGGGCGCGACGGAGGGATTATCACATAAACAAATCACTGAGAACTTTTTCTTTTAAAACCTCGTAATGATATCCGGATTATTGTTGTAAACTAAAACATAAATAACTATTGCGGAAGCATTTCAATTAAACTGGCTAGAGAACATAAACAGAGTTTACAACATGTAATATTGTTTAACAGAAAGTAAACATAACAGTTAATTTACATCTTTATACACATTCGCCATACATACTCTCTCTCTCACCCACACCATGTCCCAAGGACCGAGGGGAAAGGACTAAGAGACCACTAACTACTAACTACGTATACCTTCTACAGACTAAGTGTTAGGATGAAAGGATCCTTCCGATTCCTGTTGCTGATGCTGACCTGAAAATGTTTTGAGTAGAGGTATGAGCCTACTCGCTCAGTGAATAGCATTTCACTTAGCTATCATTAAACAACTCATCAGATTTATAAATTGAAATAAAACATAAGTGCAGTACTAAGCAGGGCAGTTCTAATAACATAACAGATTTGCAGAATATAATCACAATTCTACGCAACAACAGATAATTTAAACAAATAACAGATATAAAGAATTGGCACAAAAGTTCGGATCTCTATAACACATTAATTTACTGTGATCCTATATGATTACATATTTATATTATTATTATGCCCTAATCATATGCAGTGTACTCTGCCTATGAAGATCCGTAGCAAGTTCATGCTACGATCCCACCGTACAAGACTTAGCGACACACCCGGGAAATGCTAAGTCTGACGCCAGCCCTGTTCTGCTACAGGACCCCAGGCTCCACGGCCTCAATGCACAACCACGTGTGCTGCACAACCACGTGTGCTCCAGACTCCTCCTGACAAACCTGAGCACACAGGCAGAGAGTCTCACAGGGTTACCTTTGCGACACAAGCACGAATGGTATTAGATAACCCCCCCCTTTTTCCCAGTGCCATCGTGACACAAGCACGATTGTTGTTAGACACTGCCTCTCTTTCCTCGTTTGTCCGTGACACAAGCACGGATGATGTTGCAATACGAGTTTCACCCCTAAGAAGCAGATCTGTCAAAGGGGTTCTACGGTGTTAGGGCATCTAAGTCTATTAACTGATTAACATATAACCATTTAAACAGGAAAATCACATCTACTGATTTCATATCAGATCACAATACACTGTCATTCTAAACTGACAGAGCAATATATTTTAAATCATTGTAATTTCTGAGAAATTCTCATACCATGCATTCAGACAAATTAGAAATGCATAAATAACCCAACTTATTTCAATTTGTCACATACATAGCGAATTTACGCAATTGAACATCTTATTTCACAAATTAAAGAAATTTGCTTCACATATGAGAATCATACTCAACAATTATCAATTCTCTAAATTTCTCGAAAAACGTGCACATTAACCCAAATCCTGGTTTGTGCATCACTTAACTCAATTAAGAGTTAATTACATATCACAACACAATTTAATAACAATACTTGAGAATTTCTGGTAATAATTCAGAGAAATGTGCCATTTCATGTAAATATCAATTTACACATATTAACGTTAAAAGATATATGCAATTAAGGTTTTCATGCATATTTTATTTATTCATATCAACTTTGAAATCATACATCTGGTAATTTATCAGAAATCTTCATTGTCTGGGTTCATACCCAAATCATACCATTTTCAGACATGAATTTCTAATTTCAACATTCAAACAAGCAATTTAGGTTCCAATGAACCATATAAATCTACCGATTCAATCCACACTGATCAATTGCTAAATTTAATCATATAACAACGTCTAGAAGCAATTAATGAAATAAAAAGACGGGCGACGCCAAACGCCACCCTACGCCTGATAACGCATGTTATCAGCGTAATTCGCGCACAAAACAGAAAATATTCAAACGCCTGAGTTTATTAATGATAAATAAATGAAATTCTACTCACCGCATTTCGAACTGTCCAGATTCGTCCAGAATTGCATCCAGGGATGCGTCCAGAGGTTGTCTTCAACCTTGGAATTGCCCAAATTGAACCTGCAATAGTCCAACAGTGTCATGCTCACACGTATAGGTTGGATTCAAGCACCCTGGGTTGTTGATTGGGGGCAGGAAGCTGCAGAATTCGGTTTGGGTCTCAAGGACGAACTCAAAACGGTTGATTTGATACTGTTCTTTGCCCAAAATGGTCATGGTTCGGTCCTGTTGCAAGCAAGCAGCAACCTCTCTTGTGCGGAGGTGGAAGGGAGAGCTCGACTAGGTGTATAGGCAACTGGGAGCTGCGGAATCAACCAAAGGCCTCAAGTCGGAGTTGAGCGCACCATTACCTTAGTGTTTCCCATACCCAGACGGATCTAAATAGTGTCACGCAGCAGCTGCGCCGCAGCTGGCCGGCCGCCCAAACTGGTGGGGCGCTGTGCCTAGAGCTAGGGCAGAAATGGGGAAGGGGGGAGGAAGAAGAAGAGTGGAAGGAGGGCGGAGGTGTTGGCGTTGCTGGAAGGGGCTACCAAGCCCTAGATCGGCGGCTGGGTGACTGCTCTGGGCGCCGCCCAAGCGGTAGCCCTGTGAATCGTCCACGTGAAAGAAGAAACAGATAAGTGAGAGAAAGGAAAAACCAAAGAAAGGAAAAGAAATAGCCTAAGTTTTGGAAAAATTGCAAACTGAACCCTAGTTCTAGGAAGTGCCATAACTTTCACCTCGGATATCCGATTGAGGTGATTCTTTTTGCAAAAAGTCAATCATGAAATCCTCTATACCCTCAGAGCAAGAAATAATCCTAATTGGATTGTATCACTTGATCAAAGAACTAAACACATCAGTGAGTACTTAACTCAACTCAATTAATCTAACGATCATCATTACTATTATCATTAATTACCTCAGATGATTCAATATCAACTATTGATTCGCATATTATCTTATCTTAATTATCCATGATGTTTAACAGAGTGCTTATCACTAATCAATGTACTTCACGCTAATCGAGGTATTTATTAACTAACCCTAATATGGGTTGTAACAATCTCCCTCCCTTATAAGAATTTCGTCTCGAAATTCCTAAAAGAGAAAAGGATACTTGTTACGCATCTCAGATTCACGCTCCCACATAGCTTCTTCTAAGTTATGGTTCCTCCACAAAACCTTCACTAACAGTATCTCGATTCTTGAGCTTCTTGATCCACCGATCAACTATCTGAACTGGTCCCTCAACATAGGATACATCTGATCTGAACTGTGCAGGTTCTGGGTCCACTATCTCCTCTGGACCAGGGTAACACTTCTTCAACATCGATACATGAAACACGTCATGTAGATTAGTCAACTCAGATGACAAATCCAACTTATAGGCTATAGGTCCAATCCTCTCAATGAATACAGGCCCATAAACCTAGGAGTTAGTTTGCCTCTTTTACCAAACCTCAACACTTCTTTCCATAGTGAAACTTTCAGATACACTTCATCACCAACTTCAAACTCAAGAAGTCAATGCCTCTTCTTGACATAAATCTTTTGCCCTG
This sequence comes from Alisma plantago-aquatica, assembly GCA_963693085.1. Lineage (NCBI taxonomy): Eukaryota > Viridiplantae > Streptophyta > Magnoliopsida > Alismatales > Alismataceae > Alisma > Alisma plantago-aquatica. Next base: position 404,996,902 of record OY856411.1, read on the forward strand.
TCCTGAGCAGCTTTCAACTGCTCTCTGATCATAGTAATCTTTTCAGTGGTCAAATCCGCTTTCTTTGGTCCAAGAATATGCTTTTCACCTACCTCATACCAACATATGGGTGATTTACACTTCCTGCCATACAGAGCTTCATAATGAGCCATACCAAGACTGGAATGGTGACTATTATTGTATGCAAGCTCTATAAGGCTCAAGTGTTCTTCCCAACTTTCACAGAAATGCAAGACACCTGCTCTCATCATGTCCTCAAGAGTCTGAATGGTCCTCTTAGTCTGACCATCCGTCTATGGTGAAAAGGTTGTACTGAACCTCAACTTTGTGCCCAAAGCATGATGCAACTGATTTCAAAATCTGGATGTGAACTTAGGATCTCTATTAGATATAATTGAATCTTGGATACCATGCAACCTAACAATCTCATCCACATATATCTTAGCCAACCTTGGGACATCAAAGGTTGACTTAATATGAAGAAAGTAAGCAGACTTAATTAGTCTATTCACAATCATTCATATCGAGTCACAACCTCTAGGTGTCATGGGCAACCCTATCACAAAAATCCATTGTGATATGTTCCCACTTTCATTCAGGCATAGAAAGAGATTGCAATATACCTACATGTTTCTGGTGCTCAGCCCTAACCTGTTGACACACACACTGCACCTAGTCACATACTCAGCTACATCCTTTATCATATCAGGTCACCAGTACAACTCCTTGAGATTCCTGTACATCTTAGTGTTGCCTGGATGCATGGCATACATTGATGCATGTTCTTCCTAAAGAATCTATTCTTTCAAATCATTATTTCGAGGTACATGCAACCTGTCATGCTAATACAACACAACATCATCTGAAAACTTGAACTCTGGTCTCTTCCCCCTGCCATGTCATGCATGGTCTGGTTTAACTCACTATCACCCTATTGTAGTTTCTTGATTTGATCATAAGAAGTAGGCTTGACTTGCATCTGTGCAATCAAACCATTTAGCTATGTCACCCCTAAGTCTAAATTCAACTTTCACATTTCCACTAGCATGTCTCTTTTGAAACATGCCATGGAAAATACATCCACTGTTGAATTAGACTTCCTACTTAGGGCATCAACTACCACATTCACCTTCCCAATGTGACAATCTATCGTCACATCAAAAAGATAGTGACGCTGTGTCATAAGAGCATGAACTACAACAACTAACTTCAGATCATGTGTCATGTAGTACTCCTCATTCTATGCTACTTACTTATTATTACATTTCAAATTTATATCTTACTCTTTTCTCCAAGTCATTTTCATATTGTTTATCTACCTTTAAACCCTAGATTTTATTAATTCTAGCTTACCTTTCATAGAACAAACCTCATGATCTTATTTTATAGGGATGCTAGTACTCAAGGTCAAATCACTATTGATATCCCTTGAACTACTACAACTATAAACATTCTAGGGTTTCTTCTTTATCAATAACATAGCGTTATTGTGATGTGACTATGTTCCCTTAGTTTGAAATTCAAACTTTAGATCTCGTAAGTTTTACTAAATTCTTCCTTATCTTATCGCTGGAATTTCCTTTCTCTTATTTGTTCTGGACTTTGGTATTTTCATGATATCTCTTCAATTTAATGGAAGCTTATAACGTAACATGAATATCATTTCAAACTGGACAAGCCATATATTCAGGTATTGCAAATATCAAGAGATTCAACATAATAAGCATGCATGCAGATTTCAAATTTTTAAATAATCTAATTACGTGTCCACTTGTAATTTACTGAGAAATCAATATCAATATGCATGCAGGCATACTGGAATTCTCAAATAAATAGAATGCATGTCAATTTGGCACTTTATACACTAAAATCATGCAATTGAACTGTTAAGCATCACACATCTTATACTGAGAATTTTGATATCAAAATACTTGATTCATTGAACACCCTATCCTTAGGGTTTCAATTACCTCATTCACTTATTACATGGCAACATCCTATCCTTAGGGTTTCAGTTACCTCATTCATTTGATTGCAGTTCAAATCACAATATGATATCATTCTAGAACTGTCAGAACAGTGTACTTAAAATAATTGTAAATACTGAGAAATTCTTATATCATGCATTCATTTTTCTAAGTTATGTGTTTGTTCTATATTTTAAAAACTAATTTGTTAGTCTATAGAGACTTAGAATCCAAAGGTAGTATGTATGAATGTATTTAACTTTATAATAAATATATGCATTCCATACTCTCAATTATGTCTTGTAATTCTCGTTCCTTAATCAAAGTCATCATTTCTAACATTTCTTTTGATTCAACTAAATTTCTTGTCCTGGTCTTATGATTTACATAAGGCTCTTTGTTTCTATGTACTTAGTGTATACTTAACTCTTTTCTTCTATTTTCTATTTGCTTTGAAATACATAAACGTATTTTACTCTATTACATGATCCAATCCATGGTCGATTCTTACGTCCTAGCCATTACATACTTTTCTCATTTCTTTTCCATATTCTCATATTCAGAGTTCATATAATACTAATCATTGAATTAAATATGAACATGATATCGTTTCCTATTATTTCCAATTAAGGATTGCTCAAATGAGACTCCAACATTAGGCTTCTGATATCAGTTCCAGCTACTTCTTAGTTGTTCTAATCTTTCCATTATATTTCAACATCTCAGTGTATATACATTCTCACTATGATACGAGTCTAAATCATCCAGAATCTACTTTTATAATATTGTTAATAGGACTCATTAAATCCCAGTATCGCATCCTGCCAGCCGGACCAGGCCGAACCTGCAGTCCTGAAGCCAAGAGCTGCTCAGGATTAACCAACTCCTATTAATCTCAAACATGTGGAAAGAATATTCACTTAGGGTAGACTCATTTAAACATAACTTCTGGTCTACTTAATACAAAGAATATAAACAATAAATAAATCACTTCATGACACTCAATCAATATAAAAGAATCATATTTATTCTACAAACTGAAAATTTAAATCCATACATATAAGAGCATTTCTAGTGATTTCCAATCAAATAAATAATATAAATCAAGAATTGTATTGCATCCTATATTTAATCTCTTACTCCTGCATAAATTTCCAGTTTCTTAACCCTAAGATTTCTAGGGTTTCTCTCTAGCCTATCCTTCCTCTGCATACCTGGCCAGGGCATCCAGAGAAGAACAGAAAGAGTAGCTTGATACTGGTCAATCTAAGTATTCAGACACCTGGCCAGGGTATCTAAACACTCAGACCTTCCAGAGCTAAAACTCATCATTTATTATTCGCCTTACTTATAACTTTATCCTTTGACCTTAATGATTCTTAACGACTCAACTTAAGCTCATTACTTGATTCTCGTGACCACATCCTCTTCCTGCTATCTGCAATAATATAACAGAACACTTCCTGTTAGAAAATTACAGATAGAAGAAAGACTCATAAACCTTAATCCTATTGGTCTCTTATCGTCCCCTGACTTGGACTCTGAGTAACTATGTACTCAACCTAAGCTCTGATACCAAGATGTCACACCCCGATCTCATACTAACCACTAATCACGAGATTAGGGCACGACGGAGGGATTATCACATAAACAAATCACTGAGAACTTTTTCTTTTAAAACCTCGTAATGATATCCGGATTATTGTTGTAAACTAAAACATAAACAACTATTGCGGAAGCATTTCAATTAAACTGGCTAGAGAACATAAACAGAGTTTACAACATGTAATATTGTTTAACAGAAAGTAAACATAACAGTTAATTTACATCTTTATACACATTCGCCATACATACTCTCTCTCTCACCCACACCATGTCCCAAGGACCGAGGGGAAAGGACTAAGAGACCACTAACTACTAACTACGTATACCTTCTACAGACTAAGTGTTAGGATGAAAGGATCCTTCCGATTCCTGTTGCTGATGCTGACCTGAAAATGTTTTGAGTAGAGGTATGAGCCTACTCGCTCAGTGAATAGCATTTCACTTAGCTATCATTAAACAACTCATCAGGTTTATAAATTGAAATAAAACATAAGTGCAGTACTAAGCAGGGCAGTTCTAATAACATAACAGATTTGCAGAATATAATCACAATTCTACGCAACAACAGATAATTTAAACAAATAACATATATAAAGAATTGGCACAAAAGTTCGGATCTCTATAACACATTAATTTACTGTGATCCTATATGATTACATATTTATATTATTATTATGCCCTAATCATATGCAGTGTACTCTGCCTATGAAGATCCGTAGCAAGTTCATGCTACGATCCCACCGTACAAGACTTAGCGACACACCCGGGAAATGCTAAGTCTGACGCCAGCCCTGTTCTGCTACAGGACCCCAGGCTCCACGGCCTCAATGCACAACCACGTGTGCTGCACAACCACGTGTGCTCCAGACTCCTCCTGACAAACCTGAGCACACAGGCGGAGAGTCTCATAGGGTTACCTTCGCGACACAAGCACGAATGGTATTAGATAACCCCCCCTTTTTCCCAGTGCCATCGTGACACAAGCACGATTGTTGTTAGACACTGCCTCTCTTTCCTCGTTTGTCCGTGACACAATCACGGATGATGTTGCAACACGAGTTTCACCCCTAAGAAGCAGATCTGTCAAAGGGGTTCTACGGTGTTAGGGCACCTAAGTCTATTAACTGATTAACATATAACCATTTAAACAGGAAAATCACATCTACTGATTTCATATCAGATCACAATACACTGTCATTCTAAACTGACAGAGCAATATATTTTAAATCATTGTAATTTCTGAGAAATTCTCATACCATGCATTCAGACAAATTAGAAATGCATAAATAACCCAACTTATTTCAATTTGGCACATACATAGCGAATTTACGCAATTGAACATCTTATTTTACAAATTAAAGAAATTTGCTTCACATATGAGAATCATACTCAACAATTATCAATTCTCTAAATTTCTCGAAAAATGTGCACATTAACCCAAATCCTGGATTGTGCATCACTTAACTCAATTAAGAGTTAATTACATATCACAACACAATTTAATAACAATACTTGAGAATTTCTGGTAATAATTCAGAGAAATGTGCCATTTCATGTAAATATCAATTTACACATATTAACGTTAAAAGATATATGCAATTAAGGTTTTCATGCATATTTTATTTATTCATATCAACTTTGAAATCGTACATTTGGTAATTTATCAGAAATCTTCATTGTCTGGGTTCATACCCAAATCATACCATTTTCAGACATGAATTTCTAATTTCAACATTCAAACAAGCAATTTAGGTTCCAATGAACCATATAAATCTACCGATTCAATCCACATTGATCAATTGCTAAATTTAATCATATAACAGCGTCTAAAAGCAATTTATGAAATAAAAAGACGGGCGACGCCAAACGCCACCCTACGCCTGATAACGCCTGTTATCAGCGTAATTCGCGCACAAAACAGAAAATATTCAAACGCCTGAGTTTATTAATGATAAATAAATGAAATTCTACTCACCGCGTTTCGAACTGTCCGGATTCGTCCAGAATTGCGTCCAGGGATGCGTCCAGAGGTTGTCTTCAACCTTGGAATTGCCCAAATTGAACCTACAATAGTCCAACAGTGTCATGCTCACACGTATAGGTTGGATTCAAGCACCTTGGGTTGTTGATTGGGGGCAGGAAGCTGCGGAATTCGGTTTGGGTCTCAAGGACGAACTCAAAACGGTTGATTTGATACTGTTCTTTTCCCAAAATGGTCATGGTTCGGTCCTGCTGCAAGCAAGCAGCAACCTCTCTTGTGCGGAGGTGGAAGGGAGAGCTCGACTAGGTGTATAGGCAACTGGGAGCTGCGGAATCAACCAAAGGCCTCAAGTCGGAGTTGAGCGCACCATTACCTTGGTGTTTCCCGTACCCAGACGGCTCTAAACAGTGTCACGCAGCAGCTGCGCCGCAGCTGGCCGGCCGCCCAAACTGGTGGGGCGCTGCGCCTAGAGCTAGGGTAGAAATGGGGAAGGGGGGGAGGAAGAAGAAGAGTGGAAGGAGGGCGGAGGTGTTGGCGTTGCTGGAAGGGGCTACCAAGCCCTAGATCGGCGGCTGGGTGACTGCTCTGGGCGCCGCCCAAGTGGTAGCCCTGTGAATCGTCCGCGTGAAAGAAGAAACAGATAAGTGAGAGAAAGGAAAAACCAAAGAAAGGAAAAGAAATAGCCTAAGTTTTGGAAAAATTGCAAACTGAACCCTAGTTCTAGGAAGTGCCATAACTTTCACCTCGGATATCCGATTGAGGTGATTCTTTTTGCAAAAAGTCAAGCATGAAATCCTCTATTCCCTAAAAGAAAGAAATAATCCTAATTGGATTGTATCACTTGATCAAAGAACTAAACACATCAGTGAGTACTTAACTCAACTCAATTAATCTAACGATCATCATTACTATTATCATTAATTACCTCAGATGATTCAATCTCAACTATTGATTCGCATATTATCTTATCTTAATTATCCATGATGTTTAACAGAGTGCTTAGAACTAATCAAGGTACTTCACGCTAATCGAGGTATTTATTAACTAACCCTAATATGGGTTGTAACAATCTCCCTCCCTTATAAGAATTTCGTCCCGAAATTCCTAAAAGAGAAAAGGATACTTGTTACACATCTCAGATTCACGCTCCCACATAGCTTCTTCTAAGTTATGGTTCCTCCACAAAACCTTCACTAACGGTATCTCGATTCTTGAGCTTCTTGATCCACCGATCAACTATCTGAAGTGGTCCCTCAACATAGGATACATCTGATCTGAACTGTGCAGGTTCTGGGTCCACTATCTCCTCTGGACCAGGGTAACACTTCTTCAACATCGATACATGAAACACATCATGTAGATTAGTCAACTCAGATGACAAATCCAACTTATAGGCTATAGGTCCAATCCTCTCAATGATAGGATACATGCCCATAAACCTAGGAGTTAGTTTGCCTACTTTACCAAACCTCAACACTTCTTTCCGTAGTGAAACTTTCAGATACACTTCATCACCAACTTCAAACTCAAGAAGTCAATGCCTCTTCTCGGCATAAATCTTTTGCTCTGTCCTGAGTAGCTTTCAACTGCTCTCTGATCATAGTAATCTTTTCAGTGGTCAAATCCGCTTTCTTTGGTCCAAGAATATGCTTTTCACCTACCTCATACCAACATATGGGTGATTTACACTTCCTGCCATACAGAGCTTCATACTGAGCCATACCAAGACTGGAATGGTGACTATTATTGTATGCAAGCTCTATAAGGCTCAAGTGTTCTTCCCAACTTTCACAGAAATGCAAGACACCTGCTCTCATCATGTCCTCAAGAGTCTGAATGGTCCTCTTAGTCTGACCATCCGTCTATGGTGAAAAGGTTGTACTGAACCTCAACTTTGTGCCCAAAGCATGATGCAACTGATTTCAAAATCTGGATGTGAACTTAGGATCTCTATTAGATATAATTGAATCTTGGATACCATGCAACCTAACAATCTCATCCACATATATCTTAGCCAACCTTGGGACATCAAAGGTTGACTTAATATGAAGAAAGTAAGCAGACTTAATTAGTCTATTCACAATCATTCATATCGAGTCACAACCTCTAGGTGTCATGGGCAACCCTATCACAAAAATCCATTGTGATATGTTCCCACTTTCATTCAGGCATAGAAAGAGATTGCAATATACCTACAGGTTTCTGGTGCTCAGCCCTAACCTGTTGACACACACACTGCACCTAGTCACATACTCAGCTACATCCTTTATCATATCAGGTCACCAGTACAACTCCTTGAGATTCCTGTACATCTTAGTGTTGCCTGGATGCATGGCATACATTGATGCATGTTCTTCCTCAAGAATCTATTCTTTCAAATCATTATTTCGAGGTACATGCAACCTGTCATGCTAATACAACACAACATCATCTGAAAACTTGAACTCTGGTCTCTTCCCCCTGCCATGTCATGCATGATCTGGTTTAACTCACTATCACCCTATTGTAGTTTCTTGATTTGATCATAAGAAGTAGGCTTGACTTGCATCTGTGCAATTTAACCATTTAGGTATGTCACCCCTAAGTCTAAATTCAACTTTCACATTTCCACTAGCATGTCTCTTTTGAAACATGCCATGGAAAATACATCCACTGTTGAATTAGACTTCCTACTTAGGGCATCAACTACCACATTCACCTTCCCAAGGTGACAATCTATCGTCACATCAAAAAGATAGTGACGCTGTGTCATAAGAGCATGAACTACAACAACTAACTTCAGATCATGTGTCAGGTAGTACTCCTCATTCTATGCTACTTACTTATTGTTACATTTCAAATTTATATCTTACTCTTTTCTCCAAGTCATTTTCATATTGTTTATCTACCTTTAAACCCTAGATTTTATTAATTCTAGCTTACCTTTCATAGAACAAACCTCATGATCTTATTTTATAGGGATGCTAGTACTCAAGGTCAAATCACTATTGATATCCCTTGAACTACTACAACTCTAAACATTCTAGGGTTTCTTCTTTATCAATAACATAACGTTATTGTGATGTGACTATGTTCCCTTAGTTTGAAATTCAAACTTTAGATCTCGTAAGTTTTACTAAATTCTTCCTTATCTTATCGCTGGAATTTCCTTTCTCTTATTTGTTCTGGACTTTGGTATTTTCATGATATCTCTTCAATTTAATGGAAGCTTATAACGTAACATGAATATCATTTCAAAATGTACAAGCCATATATTCAGGTATTGCAAATATCAAGAGATTCAACATAATAAGCATGCATGCAGATTTCAAAATTTTAAATAATCTAATTACGTGTCCACTTGTAATTTACTGAGAAATCAATATCAATATGCATGCAGGCAGACTGGAATTCTCAAATAAACAGAATGCATGTCAATTTGGCACTTTATACACTAAAATCGTGCAATTGAACTGTTAAGCATTACACATCTTATACTGAGAATTTTGATATCAAAATACTTGATTCATTGAACACCCTATCCTTAGGGTTTCAATTACCTCATTCACTTATTACATGGCAACATCCTATCCTTAGGGTTTCAGTTACCTCATTCATTTGATTGCAGTTCAAACCACAATATGATATCATTCTAGAACTCTCAGAACAGTGTACTTAAAATAATTGTAAATACTGAGAAATTCTTATATCATGCATTCATTTTTCTAAGTTATGTGTTTGTTCTTTATTTTAAAAACTAATTTGTTAGTCTATAGAGACTTAGAATCCAAAGGTAGTATGTATGAATGTATTTAACTTTATAATAAAGATATGCATTCCATACTCTCAATTATGTCTTGTAATTCTCGTTCCTTAATCAAAGTCATCATTTCTAACATTTCTTTTGATTCAACTAAATTTCTTGTCCTGGTCTTATGATTTACATAAGGCTCTTTGTTTCTATGTACTTAGTGTATACTTAACTCTTTTCTTCTATTTTCTATTTGCTTTGAAATACATAAACGTATTTTACTCTATTACATGATCCAATCCATGGTCGATTCTTACGTCCTAGCCATTACATACTTTTCTCATTTCTTTTCCATATTCTCATATTCAGAGTTCATATAATACTAATCATTGAATTTAATATGAACCTGATATCGTTTCCTATTATTTCCAATTAAGGATTGCTCAAATGAGACTCCAACATTAGGCTTCTGATATCAGTTCCAGCTACTTCTTAGCTGTTCTAATCTTTCCATTATATTTCAACATCTCAGTGTATATACATTCTCACTATGATACGAGTCTAAATCATCCAGAATCTACTTTTATAATATTGTTAATAGGAGTCATTAAATCCCAGTATCGCATCCTGCCAGCCGGACCAGGCCGAACTTGCAGTCCTGAAGCCAAGAGCTGCTCAGGATTAACCAACTCCTATTAATCTCAAACATGTGGAAAGAATATTCACTTAGGGTAGACTCATTTAAACATAACTTCTGGTCTACTTAATACAAAGAATATAAACAATAAATAAATCACTTCATGACACTCAATCAATATAAAAGAATCATATTTATTCTACAAACTGAAAATTTAAATCCATACATATAAGAGCATTTCTAGTGATTTCCAATCAAATAAATAATATAAATCAAGAATTGTATTGCATCCTATATTTAATCTCTTACTCCTGCATAAATTTCCAGTTTCTTAACCCTAAGATTTCTAGGGTTTCTCTCTAGCCTATCCTTCCTCTGCATACCTGGCCAGGGCATCCAGAGAAGAACAGACAGAGTAGCTTGATACTGGTCAATCTAAGTATTCAGACACCTGGCCAGGGTATCTAAACACTCAGACCTTCCAGAGCTAAAAATCATCATTTATTATTCGCCTTACTTATAACTTTATCCTTTGACCTTAATGATTCTTAACGACTCAAATTAAGCTCATTACTTGATTCTCGTGACCACATCCTCTTCCTGCTATCTGCAATAATATAACAGAACACTTCCTATTAGAAAATTACAGATAGAAGAAAGACTCATAAACCTTAATCCTATTGGTCTCTTATTGTCCCCTGACTTGGACTCTGAGTAACTATGTACTCAACCTAAGCTCTGATACCAAGATGTCACACCCCGATCTCATACTAACCACTAATCACGAGATTAGGGCGCGACGGAGGGATTATCACATAAACAAATCACTGAGAACTTTTTCTTTTAAAACCTCGTAATGATATCCGGATTATTGTTGTAAACTAAAACATAAACAACTATTACGGAAGCATTTCAATTAAACTGGATAGAGAACATAAACAGAGTTTACAACATGTAATATTGTTTAACAAAAAGTAAACATAACAATTAATTTACATCTTTATACACATTCGCCATACATACTCTCTCTCTCACCCACACCATGTCCCAAGGACCGAGGGGAAAGGACTAAGAGACCACTAACTACTAACTACATATACCTTCTACAGAATAAGTGTTAGGATGAAAGGATCCTTCCGATTCCTGTTGCTGATGCTGACCTAAAAATGTTTTGAGTAGAGGTATGAGCCTACTCGCTCAGTGAATAGCATTTCACTTAGCTATCATTAAACAACTCATCAGGTTTATAAATTGAAATAAAACATAAGTGCAGTACTAAGCAGGGCAGTTCTAATAACATAACAGATTTGCAGAATATAATCACAATTCTACGCAACAACAGATAATTTAAACAAATAACATATATAAAGAATTCACACAAAAGTTCGGATCTCTATAACACATTAATTTACTGTGATCCTATATGATTACATATTTATATTATTATTATGCCCTAATCATATGCAGTGTACTCTGCCTATGAAGATCCGTAGCAAGTTCATGCTACGATCCCACCGTACAAGACCTAGCGACACACCCGGGAAATGTTAAGTCTGACGCCAGCCCTGTTCTGCTACAGGACCCCAGGCTCCACGGCCTCAATGCACAACCACGTGTGCTCCAGACTCCTCCTGACAAACCTGAGCACACAGGCGGAGAGTCTCACAGGGTTACCTTCGCGACACAAGCACGAATGGTATTAGATAACCCCCCCTTTTTCCCAGTGCCATCGTGACACAAGCACGATTGTTGTTAGACACTGCCTCTCTTTCCTCGTTTGTCCGTGACACAAGCACGGATGATGTTGCAACACGAGTTTCACCCCTAAGAAGCAGATCTGTCAAAGGGGTTCTACGGTGTTAGGGCACCTAAGTCTATTAACTGATTAACATATAACCATTTAAACAGGAAAATCACATCTACTGATTTCATATCAGATCACAATACACTGTCATTCTAAACTGATAGAGCAATATATTTTAAATCATTGTAATTTCTGAGAAATTCTCATACCATGCATTCAGACAAATTAGAAATGCATAAATAACCCAACTTATTTCAATTTGGCACATACATAGCGAATTTATGCAATTGAACATCTTATTTCACAAATTAAAGAAATTTGCTTCACATATGAGAATCATACTCAACAATTATCAATTCTCTAAATTTCTCGAAAAACGTGCACATTAACCCAAATCCTGGTTTGTGCATCACTTAACTCAATTAAGAGTTAATTACATATCACAACACAATTTAATAACAATACTTGAGAATTTCTGGTAATAATTCAGAGAAATGTGCCATTTCATGTAAATATCAATTTACACATATTAACGTTAAAAGATATATGCAATTAAGGTTTTCATGCATATTTTATTTATTCATATCAACTTTGAAATCGTACATCTGGTAATTTATTAGAAATCTTCATTGTCTGGGTTCATACCCAAATCATACCATTTTCAGACATGAATTTCTAATTTCAACATTCAAACAAGCAATTTAGGTTCCAATGAACCATATAAATCTACCGATTCAATCCACACTGATCAATTGCTAAATTTAATCATATAACAACGTCTAGAAGCAATTTATGAAATAAAAAGACGGGCGACGCCAAACGCCACCCTACGCCTGATAACGCCTGTTATCAGCGTAATTCGCGCACAAAACAGAAAATATTCAAACGCCTGAGTTTATTAATGATAAATAAATGAAATTCTACTCACCGCGTTTCGAACTGTCCGGATTCGTCCGGAATTGCGTCCAGGGATGCGTCCAGAGGTTGTCTTCAACCTTGGAATTGCCCAAATTGAACCTGCAATAGTCCAATAGTGTCATGCTCACACGTATAGGTTGGATTCAAGCACCCTGGGTTGTTGATTGGGGGCAGGAAGCTGCGGAATTCGGTTTGGGTCTCAAGGACGAACTCAAAACGGTTGATTTGATACTGTTCTTTGCCCAAAATGGTCATGGTTCGGTCCTGCTGCAAGCAAGCAGCAACCTCTCTTGTGCGGAGGTGGAAGGGAGAGCTCGGCTAGGTGTATAGGCAACTGGGAGCTGCGGAATCAACCAAAGGCCTCAAGTCGGAGTTGAGCGCACCATTACCTTGGTGTTTCCCGTACCCAGACGGCTCTAAACAGTGTCACGCAGCAGCTACGCCGTAGCTGGCCGGCAGCCCAAACTGGTGGGGCGCTGCGCCTAGAGCTAGGGCAGAAATGGGGAAGGGGGGGAGGAAGAAGAAGAGTGGAAGGAGGGCGGAGGTGTTGGCGTTGCTGGAAGGGGCTACCAAGCCCTAGATCGGCGGCTGGGTGACTGCTCTGGGCACCGCCCAAGCGGTAGCCCTGTGAATCGTCCACGTGAAAGAAGAAACAGATAAGTGAGAGAAAGGAAAAATCAAAGAAAGGAAAAGAAATAGCCTAAGTTTTGGAAAAATTGCAAACTGAACCCTAGTTCTAGGAAGTGCCATAACTTTCACCCCGGATATCCGATTGAGGTGATTCTTTTTGCAAAAAGTCAAGCATGAAATCCTCTATACCCTCAGAGCAAGAAATAATCCTAATTGGATTGTATCACTTGATCAAAGAACTAAACACATTAGTGAGTACTGAACTCAACTCAATTAATCTAACGATCATCATTACTATTATCATTAATTACCTCAGATGATTCAATCTCAACTATTGATTCACATATTATCTTATCTTAATTATCCATGATGTTTAATAGAGTGCTTAGCACTAATCAAGGTACTTCACGCTAATCGAGGTATTTATTAACTAACCCTAATATGGGTTGTAACACAGCATGTCACTTATCCCATAAGGAATTGAATAACATGTATAACATTTATCCATCTAGGATATGCTAATCAAGGTAACATCAACCAATGATTCTCGTATTTCAACCTTAAGCAAATACACTACATGGCTGATTACATTTTACAATCATACTTAAGCCCTGAGGAGATGAGGTATACCGCTCATACTCCAACCGACCACTGCAAAGATGAAATTGGTACCATACATAGGTCAAGGAAGAGCCGGATTTCCATGACCTCATCCTCCTCAGTCAGTGTGAGTAAAAAATGCAGGACATCTTATGTCTATGCTAAATAGCTTTCTAGGGTATACTGGCAACTTCGCTATAGAGTTACAGTGACGTCTGTACTCTCTTCGCAACTGAGAGATTTCATATTTATCTCACATCGATCCAGCATTAACATTATCGGGAGATTTGTGATACATACATCCCGACACATATAATGAAGGATTGAGAGATTTAATGTTTATCTCACATCAACCCCACATTAGGGTGTAAGGATATTCATGCCCATAACCCCCACATACTCAACAGTATGCCCTCTAGGAGATCCCGTGGGAAAACCTATTTCACCATCACCAACTACTGACGATGATGGATCTATGGTCAGGGCTCTACATGATAATATTTCACTTGATTAATTAAGTACATTACCATATTCTTTTAGCATCAGTCAGGTTTTCAAACATAAATTATTATAACACATGCTACAAAGAATGTGTAATACTTCTATCAAGTACTTTTCGAAGCTTTATAAAACATTGGGATCTCAATCCCTTGTCACATCATGGGCATTCTCATCCATTAACATCTCATCATCATGATTATGGAATATGGGTATTCAAACCCTCAGTTCATCAAAGAACACTTGTTACCACTTATCAAGTAACTTAATACCTTCAGGTCATCTGACCAAGGTAAACATGATACTTGCTAGACAAGCATCTCACATAACTCTCCAGCTATATTCAACTTCTTGTCACCTATCACTAGGCAATAAATAAAGTAATGGCTTACAAGGCCCATTACCATCAAAATTCATACCTGGTTATACTTATCATCTCCTAATTCCTGCATGGTTAGTACACTTGATAACAACAATATCAATCACATGTCAACAATATGCAATACAAAGATAACATCACTAGTTCCTCATTAGGGTTAGAGTTTCTCATCTTTATCAATTAGGGCTTCACATCACATCACCCTATATTAGGGTTTCACATAACATCACCCTGTATTAGGGTTTTACATAACATCACCCTATATTAGAGTTTCACATAACATCACCCTATATTAGGGTTTCTCATAATATCACCCTATATTAGGGTTTCACATAAAATCACCCTGTTTTAGGGTTTCACATAACATCACCCTATATTAGGGTCTCACATAAAATCACCCTATTTTAGGGTTTCACATAACATCACCCTGTATTAGGGTTTCACACAACATCACCATGTATTAGGGTTTCACACATCATTATCTTGAATTAAGGTTCCTTATAAATTTCCCTCAAATTAGGGTTTCATGTAACTTTACCCGAAATTAGGGTTTCATGAAGCATCCTCTTAAATTAGGGTTTTTCGTTATATTACCTTGAATTGGGATTTATCATATCATCACCCTCTATTATGGTTACACCATTACCCTAGATTAGGGTTTCAGCTAGCATTGCCCTAACTTAGGGTTAGGGCTCATCAACCTTCTCGATTAGGGTTTCACGATCTCTTTATCAAGGATCATACCCTAATTACATATTTTATTCATATTGAAAGTGTTGAGGCTTGACCTCTACATGATTATTATACATGTATGAATTCCTCTCTATCTCATCCTCTCTAGGGTGTTGATTACTTCAAGCTTGATTAGATTTGGTCAACCCTTCATTCAAGTACATACATTTAGGGTTAGCATAGTGTATTGAGATATTGCTTCCATAAGCATCAAAGGTTAACCCCTCTAAGGGTACTAATCACCCTAGTACCTTAAAGGTACAACCATTGTAATTATCTTTGATATACATCATTAACAATCATGGGGTTAATTGATCTTTCATCACATTAGGTCTTCAAACGGTTTTGGTTGCATTGAACCACCAAACGGGTTTGAGACCGTTTGCCCTCCAAACGGTTTTGAAACCGTTTGGGCATCTAGGGTTGAGACCGTTTGCCCTCCAAACGGTTTTGAAACTATTTGGGCACTCAACCCTTGAAACTGATTAGACCTCCAAACAGTTTGAGACTGTTTGATCTCAAACGGTTTGAAGACCATTTGATTCCAAACAGTGTCAAAACTGTTTGGACTCAAACGGTCTTAATATTGTTTGGTCCAAACTACCTGGAAACTGAAAGGATCATCTAGGGTTTCCTTCAACCAATCAATTAGGATTTTGATTCATTGAATCATCCATCAATTGGACCATTGAGAGTACATAAAATTATAACCCTTGGATCTCCAACCATCCATTACATCCCTTGACCTCCAAACGGTCTTGAGACCGTTTGGTCCATTCCACCTTGAAATCGTTTGAATCAATTTAGGGTTTCTTCAATCAATTAATTAGGGTTTGTAATCAATGGATCATCCATCACTGTAACCATTGTGATTAGATCAATTGGAGTCATTGGATCTTCATCCACCCATACCAACAATTGACCCCAAACGGTCTTGAGACCGTTTGCCCTCAAACGGTCTTGAGACCGTTTGATCACTAAACGATCTTGAGACCGTTTGGCCATCAAATTGAAAACCGTTTGCTCATGATATTTATTGAGGTGTGTGGTAAGATGACATCATCATCTTCAAGCTTCAAACCTTTGAAAATTACTGTGATTCTTATGGTGATTTCATCAACTTATCAAAAGGAATTTCGGGAAAGAAGAAAGATTCAACATATGATGAAGAAGTGAAATCAATAATAACATTTAAGGGTTCAAGTTATATAACCCGCCTTCAAAGTTGAATCCAAGATTCAAGCTTCACGTCTTTAATGGTGAATGAAGCTTTCTCAACTTCCCAAGGTCCGTCCTCAAGTCTTTGAGTGAAAAGAATGGCTAAAGTGGAAGATTGAATGGAGAAAGGAAGAAAATAAGCATTGAACTTCGATTTCCACCATGAAATCAAGGTTGAAGATGATTAAGGAGCTCACCTACAGGTTGGGGTACGTCCTCCTATTGCTCCTAATCTCTCTTGTGTTTAGCCAAAGTAAGGAAAGAAAGAAGAGTCGAAAAAGCCTTTCATGTGGGTGAAAGAATGAAGTGTATATATGGGAAATTCAAGAGAGAGAAAGTGTTATAAAAATCCTTCAATTCTCTAAATTGGTGCCACTTATCCCCCTCACTTCCTTGCATACGAAGACATCATCCTCCCCCTTTGAAATCCTCTTCTTTATCCATGAATTAAAAGAAAACAATTAAGCACCTTAATCAATATAATAATAATATCCAAAAATTACTGGATATTACTTTTTCTTTAACTAATGTCAGTGGGCTCTCCACTCACTTTAGATATTTCGGTGCCATTGCAAGGAAAAAGGACGTCCATACTTATATAAATTCAACCATCACATTTTTGGTTGAAGAGCACTTCCATTAATATATTTATTTTTGCATTAATTAGGGTTTCAATTATGCTTAAATCTTGATTATTTTAATATGAAGATTCTCTCTCTTCCAAAGAGATTTCAAATGAGACACCCCTCTGATTTTCTTGTCTATAATTGATACCAAGAAACATTAGGGACTCTCTACAAGTGGTATTTTGCATATTGAACCCTAGGTTTTGGGTAAATTGCACATTACACCAAAACTAGGTTGTAATGCACAAACATTGCTTAATAAGCTATTTCTTGGTGCTCAAGCTTGCACAAGTCATACCTCTGCATCATTTTCATTCTCATGATGCTTCAACACTCGAGGAACATTTTATCCTGTAACATTTGTAAGTTATCCCCTCAACTTGAGTAATTTGCACTTTAGTCCAAAACGGGCAAAACATTGTTTTCAACATTATTCAAAAAGGACTAAAATTGAAACATAAGTTCCTCTTGAGCCTTAATTACTTTTTCAAAAGATAAGAGCAAGCATATAATTATCTTTCTTAAACAAAACATCTAGGGTTAAAGCATAGACCAGGTCAGGGATGTTACAAATTATCCACCCCTAATAATGATTTTGTCCCCGAAATCATCAAGATAAAAGAGAATGGTACTTCCTCCTCATATCTTCCTCTAGCTCCCACGTAGCTTCTTCAATGCCACGGTGATGCCAGAGAAATTTCACAAGACATATGTCTTTCTTTTTCAGTTTTTTAATTCTTTTATCAAGGATCATCACAGGTCCTTCAACATATGATATATCATCATTTAATTCTACCTCCATAGGTTGCAAAATTAACTCTGTGTCAGGATGACACTTTCTCAGCATGGAGATATGGAACACTGGATGCAACTTATGCAGCTCAGGTGGCAACTCCAGCTTATAGGCTACCTTTCCAATCCGTTCAATGATTGGATAAGGCCCCATAAATCTAGGAGATAACTTTCCCTTCTTTCCAAATCTAAGGACACCTTTCCAAGGTGAGACCTTGAGATATACTCTGTCTTCAACTTGGAATTCTAAAGGTCTTCACCGTTTGTTGGCATATGACTTCTGTCTATCCTGTGCAGTCTTTAATTGTTGTTGTATTACTTTAATCTTCTCAGTTGTCTGCTGCACTAGCTCAGTACCCAAAAGTTGATATTCTCCTATTTCATACCAACATATAGGACATCTACAACATCTACCATATAATGCTTCATATGGTGCCATATCAATACTGTGTTGATAGCTATTATTGTAAGCAAATTCTATCAAGCTCAGGTGTAGATCCCAACTTCCTACAAACTGAAGGACACATGCTCTAAGCAAATCCTACAAGGTTTGTATGGTCCTCTCAGATTGTCCATCTGTCTATGGGTGAAAGGCAGTACTAAACTTTAATTGCATACCCAAAGCTTTATGGATTCGCTCCCAAAAATGACTCGTGAACTGGGGACCTCTATCAGAAACAATAGTAGCTGGAACCCCGTGCAACCGCACTATCTCATCTATATATATCTGTGCAAGCTTCTCAATAGTATAGGTTGTTTTGATAGGAAGGAAATGTGTTGTGTTAGTCAATCTATAAACTATCACCCATATGGAATCATGACCTTTGGTTGTTCTAGGCAAACCAACCACAAAGTCCATGGTCACATGATCCCATTTCCACTGCGGTATAGACAAAAGTTGCATTGTTCTTGCGGGCTTTTGATGTTCAGATTTAACCTGCTGACACACCGGACACCGCATAACAAGCTCAACTACATCATTCTTCAATCCTGGCCACCAATACATACCCTTCAAGTCACGATACATTTTCGTGCTCCCTCGGTGCATTGCATACATAGACGAGTGAGCTTCCTCCAAGACTAACTTCATTAAGTCATTGGCATCAGGTACTACCACCCTACCATGATAACATACTACCTGATCCTCTGACTCATGAAAGCCATCCCGTTTCTCACTACCATACTCTGACCTGATCTGCTGAACCACAGTATCAGCTTGTTGTGCTTCTTTAATCTACTGTCTCAGAGTAGGTTTCACTCACATTTCAGCTAACAGCCCTGCTAACAACGTTACCTTAAGCTGTATATTGTTTTGCCCCAAGGAGATAAGCATATCTCTTTTAAAGAATGCTAAGGAGTTCAACTGTGCTTTATCTAAGGCTGGTGATGATGATTTCCTACTTAGTGCATCAACCACTACATTAGCCTTCCCTGGATGATAATCAATTGTACAATTGTAGTCCTTAATTAACTCCATCCAGCGGCGTTGTCTCATGTTAACTCATGTTGTGAGAAGATATATTTTAGATTCTTATGGTCTGTGAAAATCTGGAATGTTTCTTTATAGAGATAATGTCTCCAGATCTTCAAAGCATGGACCACAGCAGCTAGCTCTAGATCATGTGTTGGATAATTCTCCTCGTATTTCTTAAGCTGTCGAGAAGCAAAAGAAATCACTTGATTATCCTGCATCAACACACATCCTAGACCATTCTTAGATGCATCACAGAAAACTATGTACCCCTTCCCTTGCTCAGGTAACACCAGCACATGTGCACTTGTTAACCTTTCTTTCAACAACTGGAAAGAATGTTGACACTTATCATTCCAGACAAAAGAAACCTCCTTCCTAGTCAACTTGGTTAGGGGTAAAGCTATAGAACTGAAGTTCTTAATGAACCTCCTGTAATAGCCTGCCAGTCCTAGGAAACTGCGTATCTCCGTCGATGTCTTTGGTTGTTCCCATTGCAGGACAAATTCTACCTTCTTAGGATCAACACAGATACGTGAGGCAGATATTACATGTCCTAGAAAAGAAACTTCTGGTAACCAAAACTCGCATTTGCTAAACTTAGCATACAACTTATGCTCTCTTAGCAAAGTTAAAGCCTGACGGGCGTGCTTCTCATGCTGTTGAGCATCTCTACTGTATATTAAGATGTCATCTATGAAGACTACTATGAACTGATCAAGAAAAGGCCGGAAGATTCTATTCATGTGTTCCATGAATGTAGCTGGTGCATTAGTTAGTCCAAACGACATAACTATGAACTCATAGTGACCATACCTTGTCCTAAAGGTAGACTTAGGTATGTCACTCTCCTTGATACACAACTAATGATATCCTGACCTCAGATCTATCTTAGAGAAGATAGTTGCACCACGCAACTGGTCAAACAGGTCATCGATCCTTGGCAGAGGATACTTGTTCTTTATGGTTACTTTATTCAACTGTATGTAATCAATGCATAACCACATAGATCCATCCTTTTTCTTAACAAAGAGAACCAGAGCACCCCATGGTGAAGTACTCGGTCAGATAAAACCTTTCTCAAGCAACTCCTATAGCTATTTCTTGAGCTCTGCCATCTCAGCAGGTGTCATTCTATACGATGTTTGTGCTATTGGTTGCATGCCCAGGATTAGATTAATCTCAAAATGAATCTCTCGGGGCGGAGGAATACCTAGAAGTTCCTTAGGGAACACATCTTTAAACTCCCTAACTATCAGAACTTCAGAAAGATTAGGGCTCTCCGTTGTGGTGTCTACCACATGTGCCAAGAATGCAAAGCATCCTTGTCTCATCAGCTTCTCAGCTACCATAGCTGACACAAGACAGGTTGGAAGAATCTTTCTATCCCCCTGAAAGATCCATGTGTCACCGTCATATGTGAACACAGTTTGCTTGGATTCACAATCCAAGACAACCTTATACTTTTCTAGGGTGTCCATCCCAAGATTATATCGAACCCATGAATCTCAAGTGGTATAAGATCCACCTGAATGTGATGTTCAGAAAAGGAAAGAATGTAGGGAGAACACACCTGCCGCAACACTACAGATCCCAGCAAAGGGGTTTCTAATAACAGATTATCTGCTCTATGACTAACAGTCATATTGCAGTCAAGGATCACTTCTCTAGTGACAAAGGAATGCATAGCACCCAGATCAATCAAAATAGATACGAAGAAGGATGAAGACATATCAGAATGAAATAGTTTCATCTAACCTATCACAAATCGAGGGTTGACTACTGCTTCGGGTTGATTCATCACATAAAATCTCATTGTTGCTTGTTGTTGACCCTATACTCGGTTTTTGGGTGCCGACGAACTAGCTTGGGACGCTTGTCTACGTCCTCTAGCGCCACTCGAAAACTGTCACCTCTGAGAGCCTTGCTGACTCTGCCTCAGAGGTTGAGTCACACTTACATCTCTAACTCGACAATCTTTCATCAAATGTCCCATCTTTCTGCATATAAAATAGTTTCTGCTCTCCCTCTGTGGTCTTGGTGGTCCTGTTACTATTAATGATGTTGTGTTGTGGGATCCCTCTGGTGGTAAACTACGACCTCTACCCCTACTCGACGTCCATTGCATCTGGGTATTGAATCTTGGTAGTGCTATTGGTGCAGAAAATCTCAGTTTCTTGAAACATTCAGACCTCTGTCCTTGAAACTGAGTATACACCTTCTTACTCTTAGTCTGATGCTTCTCAATCACTAACCTTTCTATCCATCTCACGGAATCCAAAAAGGTGGCAAACCTCTCCCTATTCTCTAAAGCAGACATAGGAGTGGTCAAATCAGCGTTCAACCCCTTCTCAAAATGCCGAATTCTTTCTTCATCAGTAGCTACCATATGTGGACAGAACCACAAAATCTCCATGAACTTAGCTTCATACTCACTAATGTTCATTGGTCCTTGCCTTAACCTCTCAAAATGAGAGATCTTATCATCTATATATGTCTTGGGGAAGTATCTACTGACGAATTCTCATCGGGATTCTTCCCATCCGATTTCAACACCTGGCCTCTTACCCTCTTCTATTGTCCACCAGTGGCCATGACTCCCTTTTAGAAGGTACACCGCAAGTCTAACCTTCTCAGCTTCTAGGATATTGAGGATTCTAAAGGCCTTCTCCAACTTAGTCAACCACAAGTCAGCATCTGCTGGGTCAGCTATACCAACATAATCTGTGGCTCCAATCCGGCGAAGTTGTTCGAAAGTCTTACCGGCTCCCTATCCTTCATTATGAGCTAGTGCCCTAGGTGCAGGTGGTGGCATCCTATCCGCCATATGCGTCATGGTTGCCATGAACTGCCCAAACAGATCATGAAAAGCTGGATTTTCTAGTACAACTTGGTTAAGCTGGGGATGTTCAGGTACTGGTTCCTCCCTGGTCTGATCCCTTACACCTCTTCCTGGTGCAGCAATGCTACTCTCAACAACATTTTCTTCGTGTGATCCAGACATCTTCAAGCTTTACTTTTTCTTCTAAGAGAAGAAGTCACTATCAGATAAACTGGAAGACACTAGAATAAACTCAACAACCTTAATCCTATGTCTCTGTAGACTCAGCAAACCTAGAGCTCTGATACCAACTAAACTGTGGCACACCATTCGAACAAAACATCATTAACTAAGTAGAAATGATCATTAATAGTGGATTACTGAAAATCACTAAAAATTAAAACCATTTACAAAGAGATCCAAACACAGGAAAATTCTTTTATCAAGCACAATGTATTTTATTTACATCCTGGTTCATAAGTACATATCCTGTACCATCCCTTCTCGAGGATTACAAGAATCTACTGCTCTGTTAAAACTATACATAGGCAGCATAAGAACCTCGAGGCATCAAGCCAAACTCTCAGATCGATTCATTAAAAGTACTAACTACTAACTACTAACTCTGAGGACCTGAGAGTACAAAGACGACACATAGGACTCTCTATACAAAATATGACAGCCAGTGCCTCCACCTAGAATATCATTGCTGTCCCTGTTGCTGCTGCTGTTGCTGTTGCTCTTCCCCTGCTATAGGGTTTCTGCCTCTTCTTCTGCGTCTACCTAAAAATGTTGGATCCCACGAGGGTGAGACAATTGAAATTGTCCCAGCGAGAGATATAACTCTCTGCCAGAAATATTATTATTGCAGTTTAATAGAATAAAACTGAGCAGAGGAATCATACATATTCAACAACAGATAAATCAATGTCTAAACAGATTCGAGCAATATTTTTATTCAAAGCATTTCAGCTATAACTTGATAAAGCAGCATGTCACTTATCCCATAAGGAATTGAATAACATGTATAACATTTATCCATCTAGGATATGCTAAGCAAGGTAACATCAACCAATGATTCTCATATTTCAACCTTAAGAAAATACACTACACGACTGTTTACATTTTACAATCATACTTAAGCCCTGAGAAGATGAGGTATACTACTCATACTCCAACCAACCACTGCGAAGTCAAAATCGGTACCATACATAGGTCAAGGAAGATCCAGATTTCCATGACCTCATCCTCCTCATTCAGTGTGAGTACAAAATGCTGGACATCTTATGTCTCTACTAAATACCTTTCCAGGGTATAGTGGCAACTTCACTATAGAGTTACAGTGGCGGTTGTACTCTCTTTGCATTCAAATTTCATGTTTATCTCACATCGATCCGTCATTAACATTATCGGGAGATTTGTGATACATCCATCCCGACACATATAATGAAGGATTGAGATATTTAATGTTTATCTCACATTAACCCCACATTAGGGCGTAAGGATATTCACACCCATAACCCCCACATACTCAACAATATGCCCTCTAGGAGATCCCGTGGGAAAAGTTGTTTCACCATCACCAACTACTGACGATGACAGATCTATGGTCAGGGCTCTACATGATAATATTTCACTTGATTAATTAAGTACATTACCATATTCTTTTAGCATCAGTCAAGTTTTCAAACATAAATTATTATAACACATGCTACAAAGAATGTGTAATACTTCTATCAAGTACTTTTCGAAGCTTTATAAAACATTGGGATCTCAATCCCTTGTCACATCATGGGCATTCTCATCCATTAACATCTCATCATCATGATTATGGAATATGGGTATTCAAACCCTCAGTTCATCAAAGAACACTTGTTACCACTTATCAGGTAACTTAATACCTTCAGGTCATCTGACCAAGGTAAACATGATACTTGCTACACAAACATCTCACATAACTCTCCAGGTATATTCAACTTCTTGTCACCTATCACTAGGCAATAAATAAAGTAATGGATTACAAGGCCCATTACCATCATAATTCATACCTGGTTATACTTATCATCTCCTGATACCTGCATGGTTAGTACACTTGATAACAACAATATCAATCACATGTCAACAATATGCATTACAAAGATAACATCACTAGTTCCTCATTAGGGTTAGAGTTTCTCATCTTTATCAATTAGGGTTTCACATCACATCACCCTACATTAGGGTTTCACATAACATCACCCTGTATTAGGGTTTCATGTAACATCACTAACGTGGTATTTTATCGCACTAACAAACTCACTCAGGGTTCAAATCCCCGAGCTTTTACCGAAACCAAAGTGCAATAATACCACCCACAAGCGGACGAGTCTTATCGCAGTATAGTTAAGGATCGAACCCAAAGGACAACATTTTAAAGAATCTTTGTTAGTCGAATCTAGCTCAAGTAAAACTAATATTTAGAACGATTGGTTGGGTTGAGGTTAATTAAACTAATTGTAAGAAAGTAAAAGCTGAATTAAAGTTGGATTTAGATCAATGATATAGAATCACTGGGATGGTATCAAGTTTCACCACCACTACACATGCAGACACATTCCAACGCAAACAATCCAGGCAAGATAAAATGATCCGAATAGAGCTGCTGCAGAACCCCCCATACGGGCGTTAGGTTTGTGAAAGCATCACCTTAGGCATCAGATGTCTCGTCACCAACCAGATCACTTACATATGGCTCTGAAGATACATAAATCCTATGAAGGTTGTGGGCCCCCTGTATAGGCGTTAGGCACACAGAAGCATCGCCGAAGGCTAGATGGCTCGTCCCCTCGTGGATCATACACTTACAACCTCGAAGAAATCCCATCCCATTTCTAGTTTGGGATTCAACCACATTAATCGATAAGTAAGCAGGTGATAGATCTACAAACTAACATCGACGATAAACAAAGACGATACAAAATCCAACTAAGGATGTGGTCCTCCCTGAGGGATGTTTAGACCACAGAAGCGTCACCGTAGGCTAGATGTCTTGTCCCCTCACAGATCATACACTTACGACCTCAAGGAATCCTATCAGAATTTCTCATCAAGGAGTCAAACTTTGCAAACCGTCATTCTATCCCACATATAGAAGATTTTGCAATATAGGAAAGAACACGATGAAAGCAAGTAGGTAATCAACTACTAACATACCAATTAACAACGAAATGGAAAGTTCTATACATTGCCATGGAATGCTTAACAAAAGAACATGTTTGCATGGGCAGCAGGGTTAGTCCCCGCACCCCAGCAAAAGAAGACTACTCACTCATGACGCAAGAGACATGAAGAATAAGAAAGAGAGAGAAATCCGCCATGAACTCGGTGCAGAAGGTAGTCACTACTCGGTGAAGATGATGTGGCCTTATACTCATGTCGGAGCAGATATGGACGCGAACGGGAGATGCCAAGATAGACCAGACAGTCTCCCTCACTCCATCTTCCTTCTCTTCTCAGTCTCCTTGGCTACAATACGGGCAGTAGGTGGAATGAAACTGGCATGGATGACACTAGATCTAGATCAGACCTGTGTACAGGCAGCCTATCGGCATCCCAGAACCAATTGCTGAAATAAGGACCCCACTGGTCCTATTTATAGGCACTGGGCTGGCCCTCACATTTTTGGTGCGATTCCAGTCTGAAAATATCTTATCCAAACGGTTTGCATTTTACTCTCCTCCATTCGGTTTGCTTAATTCGGTTTGCATGTGCAACTCATTCGGTTTGCAACAAATAGTTTCATGCTGAGGCCATTCGGTCTCCCTGTTGTCTGTTTACTCAAATAGTTTCATAGCCCATACGGTCTTCATGAGATGCTCATTCGGTCTTCATATATTTAATCCAAATGGTCTTCAGGTCTTCACGTGGGATGCAAATAGTTTGCTCCAAACGTTATTTACGTGAACAACAAATGATCTTTAATTCATTCAGTGCTGCAGGTTTGGCTGCCCATTTGGTCTTGGATTGACAGTTGGCCATTCGGTTTGCATGCATTGCTGTTTGTGCAAATAGTTTATAAACCATTAATTATCAAACGGTCCTTATGTATCCAACCATTCGGTCTTCACATTTCTGCTTTTCCATTCGGTCTTGTGCGTGGTTGCATGCAAACGATCCCATGCAAATTTGTATTGGCAAACAATCTTGATGCATTGTTGTGGCCAAACGGTTTAGTAGTCATAGCAAACAATCTGTAAAATGTTTGCTCATCAAACGGTTTTGGCTGGCTTTTCATACAAATGAGCAAATGGAGATCATGTGTCTAGATGTCCAAATGATTTAGTTGCATGTAATAAAATAAGTGCTCATTCGGTTTGCATGTACATGATGCTCATACGGTCTTCAGCTTATCTAACAACTAGCAAACGGTCCTCATGCAAGTTCCATTCGGTCTTCATTATTGTGTGCTCATAGCAGCAAACGGTCTTCATATTCTGCTTCTCAAACGATCTTTCAGTTTGCATGCAAACGGTCTTTGACACTGCTTTGGCAAATGGTTTGGTCTCGCTGCATGCATGCACGTGAATAGCTTAAATGGTTTCATGCAAACCAGAACTTCTTCAAACGGTCTCGCAGTAGGTGTCCATTCGGTCTTCACGTATAGCTCAAATGGTATTGCAGACTAAAACTCTTCAAACGGTCTCGCAGACCAAAATTCTTCAAACGGTCTCGCAGACCAAAACTCTTCAAACGGTCTTGGGGTGAGCAAGTCCATTTGGTCTCGAAACCGAATGGATGAAACCGATTGCTCAGATCGATTGAATCAAACCATTTGGTCAGACCAATTGAATGAACTCGTTTAGTCAGACCGATCGATCAGAACCAAGGGTAAGTGAAGGTGGGTCCCAACTGACTATTCAACCTTATCAATACCTACATTGAATCAACATAAATTCAGTTAAAACCTTGATAATCGAATCAATTAAGTAATTTTGCACATTATGATACATTTTGATATTTAATGAGTGAAATTTGATGTCTTGAGTCCAAATGAGCCCAAGATGGTAATTGAATTCCATGATGAATATACATTCATCAAAATACCCCAAACTTAAATGTTGCTCATCCTCGAGTAACACAAAATCTGAAATAGTCGCCAAATGAATACTTTCAATTCATGTGATTGCCTCCT
The DNA here is from genome assembly GCA_963693085.1 of Alisma plantago-aquatica. Lineage (NCBI taxonomy): Eukaryota > Viridiplantae > Streptophyta > Magnoliopsida > Alismatales > Alismataceae > Alisma > Alisma plantago-aquatica. The sequence continues at coordinate 405,024,481 of OY856411.1, forward strand.
CTTCACATCATGATTGTTTTCTTTCTGCTCAATATGACTCAGTCTCTCAACCTCCTGAGACCACTAAACACATCTTACCATATCTTCATTCCTGAGTTCATTTTCCAAAATCACTTCCTCCTCACTTTTTCCAACAACAAGCATGTCAAAGAGTTTTGTAAGAGTCCAGAGACACCCACAAAACAACAAGTGTGCATTTGATCTGACACTGGTGTTCTTTGGGATAGGGTAGGCAATCATTGTGCCATTAGGTAAAAAAAGGAGTGAAATGTGGTATGCAAGAAAGAAGTAAATCTCTCCTCTATTTGACTCAAGATTTTTATTTTATGATGTGCAATTTCATTTATTGAATTTTTTTGTGCGAATCTCTCCTCTATTCGACTCGAGATTGCATTTCTTTTTGTGTGCACTTTGGCATCTTTTTGTTTGCAAACCTCTCCTCTATTCGACTCGAGATTGCATTTTTGGTGGTACGCCCCTATAAATTTTCGAGAGGTATGGAGGAAGCGGATATATAGAGGGAAGTGGTGTGCTACCCCAAACTTAGGGTTTTGCACTATTTTGGCTATTTTTGTTTCTTTTTGATGGATGGAGGGGTACGAAGATGATGGAAGAAGTGTAGAAGAGAGTTCAGATCAGAATGCAACTTGATTTACAATTCTGTGCACCAGGTCGTTCTCTTTATCGTACTCTGCTCAAATAATGGGTTGATGAGGATCCGGTGGGGATTCCATGTTATTGTTCCACTACTCAGTTAGGAAGCATGACATGTTTGATCCCTATTAATTTGACAGACACTTGTCATATTTGCATAAGTATTATGATGTTAGGAGTCATAAGCTTCACAAAATGATTTCAGTCAAAAGGCTAGTTTAAAAAAGTGGTCCTTTTGAGGATTTACTTCAAATAAGGAGGATATAATGATTCAAAATGCATAGCAGGTTAGTTAGTGACTTTTAATGAAACCAGGAAGTGTCAAAAATTCATCAAGTATATGTTCAAATTCTTTAAAATCTTTAAAACTTTAAAATTTTGAAAATTTTAGTCAAAAATGCAACGATGAAAATCTAAGACTGATTTAGATGGGTGAAGGTAGAAAGTAGGATACATACCACCCACCCTCGACCCCAAACTTAGAAATTTTCTCATCCCGAGCAAACTCTAAATCCGAGATGAAGGGGAAATTTCATGCCGTTTGGACCACTGGATGTGGTTGCATTCCAGACAACGCGCGTCCTCCATCTAAAAATCTAGAAAAGCAAGATCAATAAGAACTCAAGATAGCATCTCGCGATGTGAATTTTATTTGGTGCCAAATCATCTTAAAGGTGAAAACAAAATTAAGGAAAAAATTTCTAGTTCAAAATTAAAACTAAATTCGAATTTATTTATTGGGTTGCCTCCCGACAAGCGCCTTTGTTTTACGTCGATGGCTCAACGTGATTCCTTCAACTTCTACAACAGATATGTTGAATTGGAGAGATCCAGCATCGTTTTAGAGCCTGTATTAGTAGAGGTGAAATATCTCTTCAATCGTCGACCATTTTCCACAAATTCACCCGTCTTGTCATTCCATAAAGAGAAAGCACCATGTGGGTAGACGCTCTTGACAATATAAGGCCCAGACCAGCATGAGCGGAGTTTTCCTAGGAATAACTTCAACCTAGAGTTGAATAGCAGAACTTGGTCTCCCACTTGTATGTCTTTTCTTTTCAGATGTCCATGATGCTAAAGTTTTGTGCGTTCTTTGTAGATTCATGCATTCTCATAAGCTGTCATCCTGAGTTCATCCAGCTCTTGGAGTTGCAGAATCCTGGCTTGGCCTGCTTCTTTCATATCAAAGTTCAGTTGTTTAATTGCCCACCATGCCTTGTGTTCCAGTTCGAATGGCAGGTGGCAAGCCTTTCCATATATTAATCGAAAAGGTGTAGTCCTGAGGGGAGTTTTATAAGCAGTTCGATAGGCCCATAATGCATCGTTGATTTTCACCGACCAATCTTTCTGATTGCGGCCTACTGTCTTTTATAAGATACTCTTGAGTTTATGATTAGAAACCTCCACCTGTCCACTTGTCTGTGGATGGTAAGGTGAGGCTACCTTGTAAGTAACATCATACTTTCTTAGCAATGCTTCAAAGCTTCTTTCAAGAAAATGGTAACCTCCGTCAGATATCACCGTGCATGGGATACCAAAATGCAGAAAAATAATATCCTTGAATAATTTGATGACTGGTTTGAAATCACTAGTGACGGTTGGTATGGCTTCATCCCATTTTGAGACATAGTCCACCGCCACTAGGATGTATGAAAATCCATGAGAAGATGGGAATGGACCCATGTAGTCCACCCCCAAACATCAAATATCTCTACTTCTTGCCATAGATTCAGCGACATCTCATCTCTCTTTGTTATATTGCCTGATCTTTGACATTTGTCACATGATAGGACAAAGTCGTAGGAATCTTTGGATATGGTTGGCCAAAAGAATCCACATTGCAAAACCTTCAAGGCAGTCTTTTTAGAACTCATATGTCCTCCCACTGGTCCTGAGTGACATTGTTATAATATAATTTGAGCTTCTTCTTTGATGATACATCGTCTATACAGACCATCAACACATAGTTTGAAAAGGTACGGCTCATCCCAGTAGTACTGTTTCACATCATGCATAAATTTCTTTAGTGCATTTCCGGTGCATTGAGGATGAATAATCCCAGCAGCGAGGTAGTTCATAAAATCTGAGTACCATGGTATAGCTTCTGAGACCTTCATTAGTTGATCATCCGATAGGGAATCATTGATCGAAATCTTTTATGTATCCAGGGTGTGGATGCGACTGAGGTGGTCTGCTACAACATTCTCTGTACCCTTTTTATCTCTTATCTCTAAATCAAATTCTTGCAATAGGAGAATCCATCTAATTAACCTGGGTTTTGCATCTTTCTTTGCCAGAAGGTAACGAATGGCAGCGTGGTCTGTGTAAACAATGACCTTCAAACCGATTAGGTAGGATCTGAACTTGTCAAAGGCATACACGACTGCTAGAAGTTCTTTCTCAGTAGTTGCATAATTCCTCTGGGCTTCATCGAGAGTTTTCGATGCATAATAGATCACATAATGTTTCTTATCTATACATTGCCCTAAAATAGCACCCACAACATAGTCACTGGCATCACACATAATTTCAAAAGGGTGATCCCAGTCGGGAGCTCTAATGATGGGTGTTGTTGTGAGAGTCTGCTTTAGTGTGTTGAAGCTTTTGACACATTCTTCGTCAAAATTGAATTCAACATCTTTTAGTAACAAATTTGTCATTGGCTTGGTTATCTTTGAAAAGTCCTTTATGAATCTTCTATAAAATCCTACATGACGTAGGAAAGCACGGACTTATTTTAAATTTGTTGGAATATCCAATTTAGAAATCACTTCAATCTTAGCTTTATCTACTTCAATTCCTCTATTGCTGACCCTATGGCCGAGGACAATGCCTTCCTTTACCATAAAATGGCACTTTTCCCAATTCAGCACAAGATGTGCTTCTTCACATCGTTTGAGGACCAGGGAGAGGTGCCTTAGACATGAATTGAATGAATCTCTGTATACAGAAAAATCGTCCATGAAAACTTCCATAATGGTTTTGGTGAGACCGGAAAATATGGCAGCCATGCAACGTTGGAAAGTTGTAGGTGCATTGCAGAGGCTGAACGACATTCTTCTAAATGCGTATGTTCCGAATGGGTAGGTAAAAGTAGTTTTCTCTTGGTCGTCTGAATGTATGGGTATTTGATAGAATCCAGAGTAACCGTCAAGATAACAGAAATATTCTTAGTGAGCCAACCTTTCTAGGACTTGATCATGGAAAGGCATTGGAAAATGATCTTTTCGAGTTGCCTTGTTCAATTTCCTATAATCTATGCACATCCTCCACCCTATGACTGTTCGAGTGGGGAAGAGTTCATTGTTTTCATTTCGTATAACAGTCGTTCCACATTTCTTCAGGACTACATGCACTGGGCTCACCCATGGTGAGTCTGATATCAGATAGATTATTCCAGCTGTGAGCATTTTAATGACTTCACGACGGACTACTTCCTTCATATTTGGATTCAATTTCTGTTGATGCTCAATAGTTGGCATGTGATCTTCCATCATAGGGATATTGTGCATACACATCGCTTGACTAACACCAGTTAGGTCATTCATTTTGTAGCCAATCGCTTTCTTCCTTTCCTTCAATTCTTTCAGGAGTTTATCTTCTTGTTCGGTTGTAAGATCAGAATTTATTATTATAGGAAAAACCTTGAGATCATCCAAAAACACATACTTCAGTCCCTCAGGCAGGGGCTTCATTTCGGGGGCCTCTAGTTTTTCACATGTTTCTTCAGTAGCTTCCACAGCCTTGAGTCCTTCAAACGTAGCTTCGGGATCTTCTTCGGTAGTGTCAAGGTCAAGAACACACTCTTGAACTCGTTCACTGATGGAATTATTAGTAGAGGGGTTTGTTATAGTAACTTCTAAAGGATCGTCTTGTTCATATCCCTCTTGTATGAGGAGTGATATTTGTTCGATGCAGTCAATCAGATAAACTTCGTCTTGCATACTTGGTCTTCTCATGCTTTCAAAAACCTTGAATTTGAGAGTTTCTTTTCCAAGTCTGAGAAGCAAAGTTCCTGCTTCAACATCAATTAGAACTCTTGCAGTGGAGAGGAATGGAAGTCCAAAGATGAGAGGATATATGGCATCCTCTTTTATGTCCATGATGACAAAGTCACACGGAACATAAGAATCTTTCCCTACCTTGACAGGTACATCCTCAATAATTCCTAATGGGCATTTTATCGAATTGTCTGTGAGTTGTATGGTCATGCCAGTTGGAAGAAGTTCAGAAAGCCCTAGCCTTTTGCAAAGGCTGAGTGGCATGATGGAGATGCTAGCACCAAGATCTGCTAGTCCTTTCTTGCATGAAGAATCACCGATATAGCAGGAAATCCCAAAATATCCTGGATCTTTCTATTTCTTTAGCATCTTACTCTGGATGATATCCGAAGTGGTTTTAGCTAACTTGACTGTCTCATATTCTTCAGTTATATATTTCCTGGTGAGGAGTGACTTTAAGTACTTTGTCCAAACTGGTATCTCATCCAACACATCTAAAAAGGGTATATCAACATGAAGTTTCTTCATAGCTTCTTTAAACTTATTGAACTGAGTATCCAGCTTTGTTTGCCTTAAACGAGCAGGGAACGGTATACGAGGCTTGTATATAGGAATATCAGATTCTAGTGTTTCAGTTTCTTTGTCAATAGGTTTCTCAAGACTTTCCTTATCTGTCTTATCAGCAATTGCTGGTTCTTCTGGTTGAGACTCCAGTGTTGTTGAGTCTTGAATGATCACAGGCTTATCCTCATTAGTAACAACCACATGTGTCTTAATAGGAGGATCATAATAGTCTTTTCCCGACCTAGTGGTGACATCCTTCAATTGTTCGAGATGCTTAGGATTATTCTCGGGTTGGCCAGCAAAAACTCCAGCGGGTGGCTTAATGCTAGCTGCAAGTTGAGCTAGTTGAGATTCAATAGCCTTCTGTTGAGCTTGTTGGTTAGCTATCATAGTTTGCTGAGGTTGCAACATCTTTTCAATGGCTGATAGCTTGTCGTCAGGATAAACTGGACATGCTTGTTGTTCTTGTTGTTGATAAAGGACTTGGTTAAGACTCTGGTATTGGGAGTTGTTTTGATAATTATTGAAGTTCCTATTCTGAAAGTTTCCCTTGAAATTTCCTTGATTTCCAAAATTCTATTGTTGATTGTACTGGAATCCTAGTGGTCCTCATGGCTGGTTGTTCGAGCCAAATTGATGTGAGTTTACTGCTCCAGAGGGGTTTCCATATTGAAATCCTAGATGATTCCTATTCTGATTCAGATTGTAGTAACTTTAACCAGGGATGGTATTAACAACGTTAAGATTTTCCATTTGACCATTATCTCCTTGGCCACATACATTGCTCAGAACAACATCGTAAAGAACATTGCATGATAAGGTGGAATGATCAATTCCTTTACATGTTTCACAAAATTGGGAAGCAGACTTAACTTGTTCTTGTTGTCGAGTGGGAAAACGTCCTCTTCCAATAGCATCAAGAGATGATTCAATATGGACTTGCTTGCAAACTAAGAGTTTTAAGGTTTCAGCGATGGATTTTTACTCGAGAGTAGCTTCGGCCATATCTACTTTCAAAACTCCTTTACCTACAGATCTTCCTCAATTGTCTTGATTTTCTGCTCTGAGGGTGACGACTCTCCATGCGCTGTCATAACTTTGACGCATGAAGTTTCCTCCAGACGAGGAATCTAGGAATCTCTTAATATCATGATCCACACCCCTATAGAAAATCTCAATGAGTTGGTTCTTGGGAATTTCATGGTGTGGACACTTGCGTAGAATCTCTTTGTATCTATCCTAGGCTTCAGCAAGGGTTTCTCCAAGAACTTGAGTGAAATTTGTTATTCGCCCTCTGATTTCATATGTGAGAGATGGATGATAGAATTTTTCTAGAAACACATTTTGTAGTTGTTCCCAGGTGGTGATGGGTATTTCACTTTGCAACGAATTGTACCAACTTATGGCTCTATCAGCAAGGGAATACTTGAAGAGACGGAGTCAAATGGCATCATCTGTGACTCCATTTTGTTTTGTCATAGCACATAGATCAATAAATCTCAGAAGATTTTCTTGGCTATCTTCACCTTGTTTTCCGTAGAATGGGCTGTTCTGAAGCAGGGTGATCCAATGCGCTCTTATCTCGAAATTAGGAGCATTGATGGGAGGAGGTTGTACTGGATGATGAACATTCACAGCTTTCGGGATTGAGAACTCTCTAAGATCCTTTTGTAGTTCAGCTGCTTGTGTTGCTAGGATTTCTTCTTAAACTGCGGCTCTAGCTTCTTGCATGAGCCTCTCTCTGCTCATTGATGGCTTGAGCCACCCTTCAGGCTACTTCTTCTTGAGCCATCCTTGCTTGATTTTCTTTGATCTGACGATGAAAAGTTCTGTATATCTCGGGATCAAAGCTCGCTGTTAGTCCGAGGCTATCCGAACAGTGCATGCACTATGCTTTGGGTTGTACCTGAAATAAGATTTCAAAGGTGAGAACCACATAGTAGAGTCAAATTTAAGTAGACGATCGATTGTTTCAAAAGAAAAAGCAAAATCCTAAATTAGTCTTAAAAGAACTAGATTTGACTAACTGATTCCGTTATCCCCGACAACGGTGCCAGAATTTGACGTGGTATTTTATCACACTAACAAACTCACTCGGGGTTGAAATCCTCGAGCTTTTACCAAAACCAAAGTGCAATAATACCACCCATAAGAGGACGAGTCTTATCGCAGTATAGTTAAGGATCAAACCCAAAGGACAACATTTTTAAGAATCTTTGTTAGTTGAATCTAGCTCAAGTAAAACTAATATTTAGAATGATTGGTTGGGTTGAGGTTAATTAAACTAATTGCAAGAAAGTAAAAGCTGAATTAAATTTGGATTTAGATCAATGATATGGAATCGCTGGGATGGTATCGAGTTTCACCACCACTACACATGCAGACACAATCCAACACAAACAATCATGCGAAGATAAAACGATCCGAATAGAGATGCTACAGAACCCCCCATACAGGCGTTAGGTTTGCGAAAGCATCACCTTAGGCATCAGATGTCTCGTCACCAACCAGATCACTTACTTACGGCTCTGAAGATACATAAATCCTATGAAGGTTGTGGGCCCCCTGTACAGGCGTTAGGCACATAGAAGCGTCACTGAAGGCTAGATGGCTCGTCCCCTCGCGGATCATACACTTACGACCTCGAAGAAATCCCATTCCATTTCTAGTTTGGGAGTGAACTACATTAATCGGTAAGCAAGCAGGTGATAGATCTACAAACTAACATCAACGATAAACAAAGACGATACAAAATCCAAATAAGGCTGTGGTCCTCCCTGAGGGATGTTTAGACCACAGAAGCGTCACCGTAGGCTAGATGTCTCATCCCCTCACATATCATACACTTATGACCTCAAGGAATCCTGTCAGAAGTTCTCGTCAAGGAGTCGAACTTTGTAAACCGTCATTCTATCCCACATATAGAAGATTTCGCAATATAGGAAAGAACAAGATGAAAGCAAGTAGATAATCAACTACCAACATACCAATCAACAATGAAATGGAAAGCTCTATACATTGCCATGGAATGCTTAACAAAGGAACATGTTTGCATGGGCAGCGGGGTTAGTCCCCGCACCCCAGCGAAAGAAGACTACTCGCTCATGATGCGAGAGACAAGAAGAATAAGAAAGAGAGAGAAATCCTCCATGAACTCGGTGCAGAAGGTAGTCGCAGCTCGGTGAAGATGATGTGGCCTTCTACATCGTGTCGAAGCAGATCTAGACGTGAACGGGAGATGCCAAGACAGACCGGGCAGTCTCCCTCACTCCGTCTTCCTTCTCTTCTCAGTCTCATTGGATGCAACACGGGAAGTAGGTGGAATGAAACTGGCGTGGACGGCACTGGATCTGGATCAGACCTGTGTACATGCAATCTATCGGCGTCCCAGAACCGATTGCTGAAATAAGGACCCTGCTGGTCCTATTTATAGGCACCGGGCTGGCCCTCACATTTTTGGTGCGATTCCAGTACAAAAATATCTTATCCAAATGGTTTGCATTTTACTCTCCTTTATTCGGTTTGCTTAATTCGGTTTGCATGTGCAGCTCATTCGATTTGCAGCAAACAGTTTCATGCTAAGGCCATTCGGTCTCCCTGTTGTCTATTTACTCAAACGGTTTCATAGCCCATACGGTCTACACGAGATGCTCATTCAGTCTTCATATATTTAATCCAAACAGTCTTCAGGTCTTCACGTGGGCTGCAAATAGTTTGCTCCAAACGTTATTCATGTGAATAGCAAACGATCTTTAATTCATTCGGTCCTGCAAGTTTAGCTGCCCATTCGGTCTTGGATTGTTAGTTGGCCATTCAGTTTGCATGCATTTCTGCTTGTGCAAACGATTTGTAAACCGTTAATTATCAAACGGTCCTTACGTAGCCAGACATTCGGTCTTCACATTTCTGCTTTTCCATTTGGTCTTGTGTGTGGTTGCATGTAAATGATCCCATGCAAATTTGTATTGATAAACGGTCTTGATGCATTGCTGCGGCCAAACGGTTTAGTAGTCATAGCAAACAGTCTGTAAACCTTTTGCTCATCAAACGATTTTGGCTGGCTTTTCATGCAAATGAGCAAATGGAGATCACGTGGCTGCATGTCCAAATGATTTAGTTGCATGTAATAAGTTAAGTGCTCATTCGGTTTGCATGCACATGATGCTCATACGGTCTTCAGCTTATCCAACAACCCGCAAATGGTCCTCATGCAAGTTCCAATCGATCTTCATTATTGCGTGCTCATAGCAACAAACGGTCTTCATATTATGCTTCTCAAATGGTCTTTCGTTTTGCATGCAAACGGTCTTCGACACTGCTTTGGCAAACAGTTTGGTCTCGCTGCATGCATGCACGTGAATAGCTTAAATAGTTTCATGCAAACCGAAACTTCTTCAAATGGTCTCGTAGTAGGTGTCCATTCAGTCTTCACGTATAGCTCAAATGGTCTCGTAGACCAAAACTCTTCAAACGGTCTCACAGACCGAAACTCTTCAAATGGTCTCACAGACCGAAACTCTTCAAACGGTCTTGGGGTGAGCAAGTCCATTTGGTCTCGAGACCGAATGGATGAAACCGATTGCTCAGACTGATTGAATCAAACCATTTGGTCATACCAATTGAATGAACCCGTTTGGTCAGATCGATTGATCAGAACCAAGGGTAAGTGAAGGTGGGTCCCAGCTAACTGTTCAACCTTATCAAGACCTGCATTAAATCAACATAAATTCAGTTAAAACCTTGATAATCGAATCAATTAAGTAATTTTGCACATTATGATACATTTTGATATTTAATGAGTGAAATTTGATGTGTTGAGTCCAAATGAGCCCAAGATGGTAATTGAATTCCATGATGAATATACATTCATCAATCACCCTATATTAGGGTTTCACATAACATCACCCTGTATTAGGGTTTCTCATAACATCACCCTATATTAGGGTTTCACATAAAATCACCCTATTTTAGGGTTTCACATAACATCACCCTATATTAGGGTCTCACATAAAATCACCATGTTTTAGGGTTTCACATAACATCACCCTGTATTAGGGTTTCACACAACATCACCCTGTATTAGGGTTTCACACATCATTATCTTGAATTAAGGTTCCTTATAACTTTTCTCCAAATTAGGATTTCATGTAACTTTACCCGAAATTAGGGTTTCATGAAGCATCCTCTTAAATTAGGGTTTTTCATTATATTACCCTGAATTGGGATTTCTGATATCATCACCATGTATTATGGTTACACCATTACCCTAGATTAGGGTTTCACCTAGCATTGTCCTAAATTATGGTTAGGGATCATCAACCTTCTCGATTAGGGTTTCATGATCTCTTTATCAAGGATCATACCCTAATTACATATTTTATTCATATTGAAAGTGTTGAGGCTTAACCTCTACATGATTATTATACATGTATGAATTCCTCTCTCTCATCCTCTCTAGGGTGTTGATTACTTCAAGCTTGATTAGATTAGGTCAACCCTTCATTCAAGTACATACATTTAGGGTTAGCATAGTGTATTGAGATATTGCTTCCATAAGCATCAAAGGTTAACCCCTCTAAGGGTACTAATCACCCTAGTATCTTAAAGGTACAACCATTGTAATTATCTTTAATATACATCATTAACAATCATGGGATTATTTGATCTTTCATCACATTAGGTCTTCAAACGGTTTTGGTTGCATTGAACCTCCAAACGGTTTTGACCCCTCAACCTCCAAATGGTTTTGAGACCGTTTGCCCTCCAAACGGTTTTGAAACCATTTGGGCATCTAGGGTTGAGACCGTTTGCCCTCCAAATGGTTTTGAAACCGTTTGGGCACTCAACCCTTGAAACTGATTGGACCTCCAAACGGTTTGAGATCGTTTGATCTCAAACGGTTTGAAGACCGTTTGATTCCAAACTACCTTGAAACCGAAAGGATCATCTAGGGTTTCCTTCAACCAATCAATTAGGGTTTTGCTTCATTGAATCATCCATCAATTGGACCATTGAGAGTACATCAAATTATAACCCTTGGATCTCCAACCATCCATTACATCCCTTGACCTCCAAACGGTCTTGAGACTGTTTGGCAGCCCTCAAACGGTCTTGAGACCATTTGGTCCATTCCACCTTGAAATCGTTTGAATCAATTTAGGGTTTATTAAATCAATCAATTAGGGTTTGTAATCAATGGATCATACATCACTGTAACCATTGTGATTAGATCAATTGGAATCATTGGATCTTCATCCATCCATACCAGCAATTGACCCGAAATGGTCTTAAGACCGTTTGACCTCAAACGGTCTTGAGACCGTTTGCCCTCAAACGATCTTGAGATAGTTTGATCACCAAACGGTCTTGAGACCGTTAGGCCATCAAATTGAAAACCATTTGCTCATGATATTTATTGAGGTGTGTGCTAAGATGACATCATCATCTTCAAGCTTCAAACCTTCGAAAATTACTGTGATTCTTACGGTGATTTCATCAACTAATCAAAAGGAATTTCGGGAAAGAAGAAAGATTCAACATATGATGAAGAAGTGAAATCAATAATAACATTTAAGGGTTCAAGTTATATAACCCGCCTTCAAAGTTGAATCCAAGCTTCAAGCTTCATGTCTTTCATGGTGAATGAAGCTTTCTCAACTTCCCAAGGTCCATCCTCAAGTCTTTGAATAAAAAGAATGGATAAAGTTGAAGATTGAATGGAGAAAGGAAGAAAATAAGCATTGAATTTCGATTTCCACCATGAAATCAAGGTTGAAGATGATTAAGGAGCTCACCTACAGGTTGGGGTACGTCCTCCTGTTGCTCCTAAGCTCCCTTGTGTTCGGCCAAAGCAAGGAAAGAAAGAAGAGTCGAAAAATCCTTTCATGTGGGGTGAAAGAATGAAGTGTATATATGGGAAATTCAAGAGAGAGAAAGTGTTATAAAAATCCTTCAATTATCTAAATTGGTGCCACTTATCCCCCTCACTTCCTTGCATATGAAGCCATCATACTCCCCTTCAAAATCCTCTTCTTTATCCATGAATTAAAAGAAAACAATTAAGCACCTTAATCAATATAATAATAATATCCAAAAATTAGTGGATATTACTTTTTCTTTAACTAATGTGAGTGGGCTCTCCACTCACTTTAGATATTTCGGTGCCATTGCAAGTAACAAGAACTTACATACTTATATAAATTCAACCATCACATTTTTGTTTGAAGAGCACTTCCATTAATATATTTATTTTTGCATTAATTAGGGTTTCAATTATGCTTAAATCTTGATTATTTTAATATCAAGATTCTCTCTCTTCCAAAGAGATTTCAAATGAGATGCACATCTGATTTTATTGTCTCCAATTGATACCAAGAAACATTAGGGACTCTCTAGAAGTTGTATTTTGCATATTTAACCCTAGGTTTTGGGTAAATTGCACATTACACCAAAATTAGGTTTTAATGCACAAACATTCCTTAATAAGCTCTTTCTTGGTGCTTAGGCTTGCACAAGTCATACCTCTGCATCATTTTCATTCTCATGATGCTTCAACACTTGAGGAAAATTTTATCTTATAACATTTTCAAGTTAACCCCTCAACTTGGGTAATTTGCACTTTAGTCCAAAATAGGCAAAACATTGTTTTCAACATTATTCAAAAAGGACTAAAATTGAAACATAAGTTCCTCTTGAGCCTTAATTACTTTTTCAAAAGATAATAGCAAGCATATAAATATCTTTCTTAAACAAAACATCTAGGGTTAAAGCATAACCCAGGTCAGGGATGTTACAAAACAAGCCCCACATGTCTCTAATGGTTCAAAATTAAAAGAGTCTCGATAACATCCTTATGGAGTCTAGATATGCACTTCTCGTTTATGTGCCCAAGACGACAATGCCATAAGTATGTTTTGTTTGAGTTGTCAAGTTTTAGCCTTTTAGTATTTACGTTGTATATGCTAGTATGAAGTTCGAACAAATAGATACCATAAGACATAGGGGCATTGCCATAAAATATCTCATCTTTAGAAATACAAATCATTCCATTCTTAATGTGATATTCAAATCCACTCTTGTCCATACAAGATACAGAAATACTATTTCTAATAATGGCAGGTACATAATAGAAATTCTCTAATTCTATTACAAGGCATGTAGGCAAAGATAAACTAATAACTCCAACTGCGGTGGCAGCTACTCTTGCTCCATTAACGACCCATAGCTCGACTTGGCCCTTTTGTAAAGGCTTACTTCTTATCAGATCCTTCATATTTGACATATGTGAGATACACATCCGGTATCCAGTACCCATGATGAAGAAGTATTTAAGTTTATCTCAATAACATATATACCTAAAGTGAATATCTCTATCCCCTACTTCTTCTTTCTCGGTTCCTCCAGGTAGAGAGGACAATTTCTTTTCCAATGCCCAGCCTGGTGATAATGGTGACAACTGCCTTCTTTGGAGATCCCACCCTTAGATTTGAGCGTGGATGACTTTGGCTTATGCCCAGCTATAGAACCTTTCCTAGCCTTGCCTTTGCCTTTTAACTTTTTCTTTGTTTTGCTGATCATCATCACAGACTTGGGCTTGTCTTTCTTCAACCGTGCTTCAGCTGTCCTCAACATGCCCAACAATTATGACAATGGCTTGTCAAGATTGTTCATGTTGTAGTTCACAAAAAAAATGACTATATGATTCAGGAAAGGATTGTAGAATCACACCAGTGGCCAACTCTTGACCTAGGGGAAATCCCAGCTTGGATAGGATTTCCACATACCCAATCAAATCAAAGTGACTATGTGGGTGCCAATTGACTCTCCCTCTTTCATCTTGCTTCTGAACAAAGCCTTGGAGACAACATATCTCTCATGCCTTGCTTGATGTTGATACATGTTCTTGAGATGTGTTACCATCTCCATGACATTCATGTTCTCATGCTGCTCTTGCAGCTCATAGTTCATTGAGCACAACATCAAGCACTTGACATCCACGACGTCATCAAGGTGCTTCTTGTAAGCATCCTTTTCAGCCTTGGGCGCATTAGAGGTGAGTTCCACTGGCTCTGGTGTTTCAAGGACATAGAGCTTACGCTCCTGCATAGAAACAATTCTCAACATCCTAAACCACTTTTGAAAGTTGATTCCGGTAAGTTTGTCCTTCTCAAGGACTGATCACAATGAGAATGTGTGAGTGTTGTTTGCCATTTGATTTCTACAAAAGAAAAAATTTGCATTTAGTCCAAAACATTTTGACTTGTAAAGATTTAATAAATGATATTAATTAGGCCTTTAATTAATTATGCTCCCATTATTTTATTCAAATTGATAACCCTCACTATCAACTCGAAAGATTGCAGTGTACAACCTTCTAGTGAGCCAAGATCCAAAATAATTGGATCAATGCCCAACCAACGCCGACGTCAAAGACCAAATACTAAGGTAGGAAATTTTTCCAATTGCATCATATGAAACTCTTGGATAGATGATCATGCACAACTCCTTGACATGATGCATATGTGTGCCTCTAGGTACTTGATCCTATCAAAGGTTCCCTAGTTAATCCCAACCATAAGCCAACACGATGAGTGTGTACCCTGCGGAGGCAGACCCACACACCCACCATCACACTTCTACGAGATAGATAGTGTACCACGCAGAGGCGTGCCCACACATAGTCAATTAAGTTTTCCATGTGTGTTGCCTTATGGAAGGCAACTAAAACTTAATATTATTAATTGAGGGGTTTTATTAATACATATACATATCCAAACACCACATACTTATAGTACGTATCATATACTACTATGTCCACAACCATAAATGATAGACATGTAATCACAAACACAAATACATCGGTTATGGCCATACTATTATAATCCTTTAGAGCCACAAAGGATTATGGTCCACCTAAGATCTTATGCATCTCATGCAACAACACATGTGAATCAACCTCTAAGGATTAGCATTACAATGAACAACTTCATGGATGCTCCGTGAGGTTGGAACTTCAAGTTGCTTCTCCATGGATGCTCCTTGGAGTTGGATCTTTAGGTTGCTTCTTGGAATTGGATCTTCAGGTTGCTTCTCCATGGACGCTCCTTGGAGTTGGATCTTCAAGTGGCCTTCTTACATCAAGTTTACAAAGACTAAAACTAGTCCTATCTCTATTACATCATATGAGTGCAAATATAAAGAGAAAGAATTGATTACACTTTGAAATGAGAGATAAGGCTCGACATGCAAGCCGAATACTTTATACAAAGGATCCACATACAATCATTATACAACCATATCATTCACAAACAAACATATCCACAACATTCACAACCACATTCATTCACAACATTCACAAAAGGAGATTCTAGGCCATAACTGTGTATGCATTCACCACATAAAATAGATTTCAAAGGTGATGTGTATGATATCATATGTATATCTACATATACGTATATACATATTAAAATTACATTCCTTTTAATGCGGGACATTCCCCATTAAATAAATTTTTGATTCCCACACAGACTATGCGGAGTACACGGGCAGTGCCCCTGTGTGGGGTCTCAGGGACAGAGCCCCTGAAAGGTCTATGAAATTTTACTTCCGTGCACTTAGGAAAATCAAGATTTTCCATAGTCGACCCCATCTGAAACATAAAAAATAGAAGCATGCGGTGTATGTGGAATTAGGTTTAGATATGCACATTAACAGTTTTAAGTTTGCATTGTATGCAATCGCAGAAAATAGTATACAAAAATTTGATCATATCAAAATGAATCCAAATACGCCGTAGATCGAAGCTGCTCTGATACCACTATTGGGTTTTGTGAAGGAAATATGCACAACAGAAGCAACAAAAAAATATATTTTCATGCAGCCCACAACAGGATCTCGTCGACAACAGTGTATTCGAAAAGAGTATTTGCGGGATATACCTTGTCGTGGAGCAAGTCCAACTACATTTCGTTGCACGATGGTGTGCAAGGCTCCTGGCTTACATAGATGGTACTTCTCTCCCATACTCTGAATGCACCGTGGGGAGACCCGGCGGTGCTCCTTTTGTGTAGTGATATATGCCTCTCAAAATGCGTATGTACGGTTGTTGACGTCCTCCGAATGTAGGCGTCTCAGCATATGCGTACTTCGTCCACGTGGATGGACTGGAACTCCACATTACACTTCCTAAGTCGGTAGGAAGGAGTAGCCTCTATGTGATGACATGCTAGCGTCGCGATGCTCTCCTTTCTCTCTTGAGGACGAAGATGGCTAGGGTTTATGTACATCAGTGTAAACTAAAAAGACGCTCTTAATATCTTATAAAGACATTGGCCGTCAAGCCCCTTTAAATAAGAGACGAAAGGAAGTAATGTTTCCTAAACCCTTTGGTAAACAAAAAGACTGTGTTAATTAAAATTCTTGTAGATTAATTAGAATATTCTAGAATTAATTAATCAACCAATTAATCACATTAATTGACTAATTAATATCTGACTCCATGCAATCGCTTGGTATGGCTCTATGGGCATACATACCAACACTAAATTCCACACATATATCAATCCTTCACCAATAGAATTAAAACCCAACACAACAAAGTCTTTCACGAGTCATGTGCAAATGGTTCAAAGGAGTACACATACACTACCATGTATGAGATCCTCAATTCCCAAGGAATCATATTCCAACAATGGTGCCCTTACACCCATGAACAACACTGTGTTGTAAAGAACAAACACAAACATTCTTCAAACCACTTTTGCCATGCTCATCATCTCTAGAGTTTCCCAGCGCTTCTGGGTAAAAGCCATCCCCACTTCCACTTATCTCAAAAATCTTATGCCCACTCAGAGTATGGGGGTCACCATATGAAAAAATCTACAACCAACCACGATCATACACCCACTTGCGGGTCTATGGTTGCACTTGCTTTGTTCTTCTTCCTCAACATGATCTAAATAAACTTGATGCACATTATGCACATTGTGACTTTTTGGGATACACTGATGAACATAATGATTTTCATTGTTTTGATCTTAATGCTCATCTCCTACACATAGCAAGATATGTTACTTTCTCAGAAGATACACCTTATTACACTTTTGTCAAGATAGATCACATCTTACTTCACAAATTCATCACCATTGCTCATGAAGTATCTCATACCACAATAACTTCCATCAGAAACTCCATGATTGAAGCTACCTATGTTGACCTTCCCATTGTGATTGAGGCTACCTTGTTGAGCTTTCCACATGAATTGAGGCTACCTTTTTTGAGTGTTCTACCACACCATCACCATCAAGGATTAAGGCTACCCATGTTGAGCCTCCTACATTTTCAAATGACATGACACATGATACTAAAACCAACAATGTTGAAAAAGTTTCTTCTATTGGCATAGATATGGGTCCAAGAAGATCGCAACGCAAACATCAACCGAATCCATGCCATACTATTGTAGTAGATACATGTTATTATCCAGAGTATGCAAGTTTCCTCACCATTCTTCATATAGATTCTATTTTTTCTCCATATCACGAAACTGCTTGTTTTATGCATTGACAAAAGGCCATGCTTGAAGAAAATACAAGTTTTCAAGTACACACACCCACACTTGGGATCATGTTCCTCTACCAGAAGATGTTTCACATATCGGTTGCAAGTGTCTTTATAAGATTAAGCAAAAGGTTGATAGAACCATTAACAAATACGAATCATGTCTATTTTCTAGGGGCTTCACTCAGGAATTTGGGACAAGCTATGAAGAATCATTTGCTCCAGTTGCTCATTTGACCACTATCAAAAATCTTCTAGCTATTGCAGCAGCTCGACTGTGGACTTTATGCCAGATGTACGATCAAAATGCATTTCTACATGAAAAACTTATAGAAACAGTATACATGACTCCTCCATCCAAATTGGTACTACTTGAATCTCATGTTTGACTTCTACTCAAAGCCCATTATGGACTCAAACATGTGCTTGGGCATGGATTAAATGCTTAAGGCAAGCCATCACCTATGCATGTTACACCCAAATCCCATATGATTATTCTATGTTTGTGTGTGATACTCCTCAAGTCCATGCCATTATAATTTTCTATGTGAATGACATGATCATCATAGGAAGATATGTAGCATAAATCAAGGAATTACAACATTGTCTTGCCAAGAAATTTTATATGAAGGACCTTGGGAAACTTCATTACTTTCTAGGCATGGAGATAGCCCAAGGGCAAAAAGTGATTGTAGTCTCTCGGTAAAATTATATAGTATATATCATTGAGTGTGCCAATATATATGACTTATGGGATGCAAACACACCTCTTGAACTTCATGTGAAACTAAGCCCGAATGACGATGAACCACTATGTTGTTGGGAAAACTATTGTGGCTGTGCATCACTAGGCATGCCGTTCATCGTGATGTTATCATTGTGTTATAATTCTCACCCTCAAAGTGTGCACTATGTTGTTGTAATCTATACCATACACTACATATGGGGAACAAACACACATTTTCTATTTATGAGCTCTTCTTGTAGTATTATCCTACATGCATACACTGATGCAAACTGTGTTGGTTGTCCAACCACTAGTCGCTCCATCACTGGGTTTTGTCTTCTCCTTGGTTATTCATTGATCTCATGAGGTGTAAGAAACATGATGTGGTGTTTCTTTCTTCCACTAAGGTAGAGTACAGAAAAATGTGTGATACCACTCAAGAAACAGTGCACATCTGTTGGCTTCTAAGCGGTATGTGATTTATCATTATTAATGCTACACCTTTGTTTTCTAACAACAAAAGTGCAATAAGGATTTCCAATGATCCAATTTTTAATGACATGACTAAGCACATTAAAATAAACTGTCACTTTATGTAGAAAATACACCTAGAAGGATTTATCACACTGCCCTTGATAAATTCTATAGATCATGTTGCATATCTCTTCATAAAGACACACATTGCATCAAATCACAACAAATTCAATCTCAAACGATGTGTCTCTCGTCCACCTTCAGTTTGAGGAGGTGTTAATATTAATTAATGTCCTTCTATATATCTTCTCCCTTTCTTTCCCTACAACTCTTGTTAATATTAATTAGTGCCTCTTCATATATCTTTTCCCCCTTCCTTCCATGTAACACCTTTTCTTTCTTTATACCTGAATATCTTAGCGGATATTTTCCTTGTATCCGCTTACACCATGTAATTACATACTCCTGTCTAAAGGAGCCATGTCAATAACATACATATGAGACTCACACATCATAACTCATCCAAGTTACAACTTACAAATTACAGTCCACTTATTCCACCATATAACATTTAGGGTTTCCCGTAAGGCCTCATGGCATGCGACATGCATAGAACATATAGCTTCAACCAGTGGCGTAGCCACATGTGGGCACGGGAGGGCACATACCCTACCCGTTGCCAAGTTAAAAATGAAATTTGTATGTAAAATTTTGAAATCTAGAAATAGTTAGCGAGATATTCGCAGGAGTGCCCCACCCATCCCGGTGCTGCAGCCTCCAAGAGTCCAAGTCAACATATAGACTGCTCATTCTACCGTGTTCTCAGTGTGGGAAATCAATGATAATGACATTAACATACAGTCTCTGTGTCCATTCACATCCCCACATACACCAGCGCCGTCCACTCCCACTCCCAACCCCTCGTTTCTCTCTAACTCCCTCCTTATTTCTCTCATAAATTGCCAATAGATAATGACATTACTAGAAAATCTAATATTTTAACCACAACAACGGAATACAGGGGAGTCCCGGTTGATAAAAAAATAGAAAGTGCAACTTCGTCTCTTTTGCTAGAATAGGAAACTGTTGAGGAAAGCAGGTGGCTACTATGGACTAGTGCAAGTTTTGCATTTCTTGGTTGCATACACATCGTCCTGTTACATTCTTTTGCATCCATTTCGACAGGCGCTTCCTCTCTAATCTCCCGGTCCTAAAGGATAAAGGTTATTTCTATTTAGAAATGATTCTTCTTCTTATCAATATTTGTTTTAATGTTGATGTAAACTAGTATACAAATATTCTATCTCATTGAACACATGGACAACTCTTGCAGTCGACTCATATGAAATTATTATCTTACAAGAGAACTATATTTGTGAAAGCACCAGATTTAGATTATATACAAATTTTCAGGAGCAAATATTCTTCGTCTTGCAATTATTATTCTGCTCTTGGATTGATGTAACATAATCTCTACTCTTAACTTGGAATGTAAACCTAGCATAAATATCTCTTACTGAAAATAAACTAATTCTGTGAAGAAGTGACAGACATACAAGTACAGTTTACAAGAAAATTTTAGGTATCATTTGTGTTGTTTTATCCACTGCTTTATTATTATTAGAATTGAAGTATGACCACAAGAATTTGCATATTGTATGAAATATATAGAATCTAGAATGTATGACATTCTCAAATACACAATTTATTATGTTACAGTCACTTAATTACAATGGAGAGATTTCTTAAGAGAAAGCAACCACATGATTCAAACTCCAATGAAAGTCCTATTCAAAATTATGAAGTACAAGTATTGAGTCCTTCAATGACCCATCAGGTAGAATCCAATCTACAAGATTTAATATTTGATCCAGGATTGAGGCCAAATATTTCAAGTTATTGCGTTAATGTTCGAGATGCCATTCATAGATCTTATTTATAGAATGGTCCTTATCAACCTAAAGGTCATAAATTTCCCCTTACACAGTTTGGACAAAAATCTCATCGATTTAATCCTTCATGGTTTGATGAGTACGCCAATTGGCTAGAGTATAGCAAAGAAAAAAATGCAGCGTATTGCCTCTATTGTTATCTCTTTCCACAAACTGGTCATGATCCTGCTTTTGTTAGTAGAGGATACACACATTGGAAGGAGAAAAAAGGTTTTGAAAAGCATGTCGGTAATTCTTCAAGCACACATAATAGTGCTCGAATAATGTGTAATGGTCTAATGAATAAAGTTCAAAATATTGATGTGGCATTATCTAAAAAAAATGAAGAAGTTAAAAGAGATTATCATACACGGATAGAGGCTTCAATTGATTGTGTTCGATATCTCTTAAATCAAGGATTAGCTTTTCGTGGCCACAATGAAGGTTCAAATTCACTGAATAGGGGTAATTTTCTAGAGCTATTGCAGTTTCTTGCTTCCCACAATGACAACATTAACAAAGTGGTTTTAGAGAATGCACCACGGAATTTAAAATTGACTTCTCCATATATACAAAAAGATCTTTGCAAAGTAATTTCTATTGAAGTAAGAGATCAAATAGTAAGGGAAATTGGAAATGGTGAATTTAATATTTTGGTTGATGAATCCCGAGATGCATCCATGAAAGAACAAATGGCCATAGTGTTAAGATATGTTAATGCACAAGGAGCGGTTATTGAACGCTTTGTTGAGATTACACATGTAACTGATACATCTGCTATTTCTCTCAAGTCGGCTATTGATTCATTTTTTTGTGCACCAAATCTCAGTATTTCACAACTGCGAGGACAAGGATATGATAATGCAAGTAACATGAATGGGGAATTAAATGGACTAAAGAGTTTAATTCTAAGAGAAAACTCCTCTGCCTTCTATGTTCATTGTTTTTCTCATCAGCTTCAATTAGCTCTCGTTGCAGTTGCAGAAAGACATGTACTTGTAGCATCTCTGTTTGAGTCAATTTCAAATATCATGAATATAGTAGGTGGCTCATGTAAGCGACGCGATGCTCTTCGGGCAAAAGAAGTGGAGAGACTAAATGTTGAAATCAATTGTGGAGAAATCATTACTGGTATAGGCTTAAATCAAGAACTTGGCATCAAAAGAGAAATTGAAACACGATGGAGTTCTCACTACACATCTTTAATAAATTTTATCCGCTTGTTTCCTTCTATTGTTGATGTCTTGGATATTATTGTAGAGGATGGAAAAGATGAAAAGCAAAGAGGCCTTGCAAGTGTTTTTTCTAATCAAATTCAACGATTTGAGTTTGTCTTTCTATTGCATTTGATGAAGCTTGTTTTCAGTAAAACACATGAGTTATCACAAGCTTTGCAAAGAAAAGATCAGAATATTGTCAATGCTATGGCATTAGTAAAGTTATCCAAAGAACAACTACATTCCTTGAGAACGGAAGATGACCAGTGGGAGATCTTTATTGAGACAATAGTTGAGTTTTGCAAGAAGCATGGGATAGATATTCCTAACATGGATGAGATATTTGTACCACATGGGAGATCAAGAA
Source organism: Alisma plantago-aquatica (assembly GCA_963693085.1). NCBI lineage: Eukaryota > Viridiplantae > Streptophyta > Magnoliopsida > Alismatales > Alismataceae > Alisma > Alisma plantago-aquatica. The sequence goes on from OY856411.1 coordinate 405,046,974, forward strand.
GAAAATTTGAAAAGGTCACAAGTAAACACCATTATAGGTTTGAGATTTCAACACCATAATGGACTGGATGTTAACAAAGTTAGATGACCGTTTCAATGAGACTAATACAGAGTTACTTTTATGTATCGCTTGTCTTGACCCAAGTGATGGATTTAGCAATTTCAATAAACAAAAATTGATTCAACTTGCAAAATTTTATCCCACTGATTTTTCTACAGTTGATGTTGAGAGACTTGATATACAACTTGATACTTATATTCTGGACGTCCAAACTCCTGAATTGTCACATCTAAGAGGAATTTATAGCCTCGCTAAAAAGTTAGTAGAGTTGAAGAAAGACAAGGATTTTCCATTAGTGTTCAAGCTTATACAGTTGGCATTACTTCTACCTATTGCAACAAATTTAGTAGAAAGAGTTTTTTCAATTATGAAGATCATAAATAACCGGCTACACAATAATATGAAAGATAATTGGTTGAATGATTGTCTGGTTCCTTATATTGAGAAATAAATATTTTCTTCAATTAGCAATGAGACAATTATAAAACGATTTCAAGGAATGTCTAGTCGTCATGGTCAACTCTAGTACCCCTAGTATCAATTTTTTATATTTCATTTATGCTTTGTAAACATTATGAATCCTTATCAATGTTTGTCTTGTATAATTTTTTACTTTATTAAATCAACATATTTTCTCTATTTATATTTTTGTGGTGCCCCCACCAAAAATTCCTGCCTTTGCCACTGGCTTCAACCTGGGTAACCTCCTCATGTAACATGCAATCACCATATATCAATATTCAACATCACATTGGCAAGTTGATATAGTCGTAACTACAATCATATATATAGGTGATCTTGCAGAGTTGAGGGTACGACACTGCATATAGATTCTATGCCCCCTCTTATATTCAACAATATACAAATACATGTAACTTCTCATGATCCATGTATAAATCCAAGTATAAATGTTTTTGTCATGCAATCAGGCCACTAGGGAAGTTTTGTAGTGGGAGGGGATCCTAACTAAAGATGGTTAGGGCTTAACTTTTACTAGTCCAGTTATTCAAATTCGAAGAGTGGGTTTATTTTTATATAAGGTTGTATTATTATTTGGGCAACATAATCACGATCTAGATTAGAATCATAATTTGTCATCCATATAATCCATAACTCATCAATTTCACCATTTTTTGTCATTTCTCGTGTAAGCAAGCCATATACATGTACTAATATTACAATCCAAAATTTCAAATAGGGATGTCACAATGTGAATAAGACATCCAAAAATTTTCATGTTAAGTTGTAATGTTTTGAATGCTTACTTCTCAAGACATGAGATTTAACATTAGTTTGGCACATACATGGGCACTATATAGCAAAACATGGGAATCTTTGTTATAAAATAAAGAAAATATTGTCATTTTTAAACAACAATAACTCCCTAGAAAGATAAAAAAATTCTATTTTCTATATGCTATCACCAAAATCACCTTATAGTCCCATTTCTTGGTCATATAACTTGTAAATTCATGATTTTTGTGTAAATTTTCCTACATTTTCTTTTTTTTTTTGATGATGAGGGAACCACTCCCGCACGAGCACCACTTTTGTGACCCCCACAGGCACCGTAAACCCCCGGATGCCCCCCGCCCATACAGGGACCACCAAGTAGGCACATCGTTGGCCGGCCGACGCGTGGGGTAATTCACTTCGGTGGAACGCTGGGAGTCGAACCCGTGCCCCCTCGCAGGGGGCTTGCGAGCCGCACCACGCGTGGGCTAAAATTTCCTACATTTTCTGCTATAAGAAAGATATAATTTGATAAAAAAAAACTTTATCACATAAGTTACATCACTTGCCTACGTTTAGAATGAGTTCCTACATCTACAAGCACCAAAGAGCTTGATCTTAGTGCAAAATATTCTCTAAATATGGTCTCTTCCATCGAACTAAAATGCAAGACCTCAAAAACTCTAGATGATAGACCTAACAAAGATCTCTCTGAATTCTATCCAAGAGGGTATAGAGAAGCATGAAAACATACCTAGATTAGGTCCTTGGTTGGTTAAGATCTCAATTCCTATCTTATATATTGAGAAACTACCAAGAACACCTTCAAACACTTGATCTCTAAGGGCTAGACCTCCAAAATTATAGAATGGTATAAAATAGAGTATGTGGTCAATATGATATATATATTCTATAAAATATGTTATGCAAAGTTACACTAGACTAGGAGTCATAAAATATGTTATGCAAAGTTACACTAGACTAGGAGTCATAGTTAGACAACTAATACATAGTAAGCTAGATCAACCAACCTGAGTCACTTATGACGTGAGTGGTAGAAATTTGAGCTAGTAGATATGGTTGGTCATCCAACTAGCAAACACCTACCCTTGATACTAGAGTCCCACTAGTCAACCCAAATAACCACTTAGTTGACCCACTAAACAATTTGATAGTAGTGGGTCAATGTAGTGTGGGAGTAGGGATTTGCTAACATTAGGGCTCTTGTTAGTTTCCTGACTTAAGGGGAAGCCAGTTTGAAATGATAGGGTAAACTCAACATAAAATCAGCTAAATCTTTCTAGCGACCTTATGGCCAACAAGGTCCAAAAACCTTCTATATAGGTATATCTCAACAAGGGAACGTGAAAAATGACACCTAGGATGATATACTTTAAATTTCATATCTATAAAGACCAAAAAACCAATGTAACCAAAATTACTAATTATCCATGTTCTAACCATACATAACCCTAATTAGCCATGTCCTAAGAATTCTAAAGTGTGTCTGTAAGAATTCATTAAATTTTCATCATCTGATGTCAAGAAAAAGTAAACTATGTTCTTAAAGAAAAATTATATAACCAATGTTAAGTTGTAAAATAGAATATTACTACTCACCCCTCCTAATAACTTTCTCCTAAAATCCTAAAATAAACATGGGTAAAGACAACAAATCTCCTCCTTCAACTTAAATTGGCCTCTCCATTCCATGATTCTTTCACAACACCTTCACTAGCAATGTATCCTACTTTCTCAACTTTTGTATACATTGTTTAAGATACATGCATGCCATTTATCACATGTAACATTATCATCTAACTGTAATTTAATTGGTTGTAGACTCTTCTCTCTATCATGATAACACATTCTCGACATAGAAATGTGAAACACATTGTGAAGCCTATTCAACTCAAGCAATGACTCTATCTTATCAACCACTTTTCCAACTTGTTAAACTATAAGACAAGGCCCCATATGCCTAGGAGATAGCTTACCATTATTTTCAAACTGCATACTCCTTTTCGTTGTGAAGTATCTAGGTAAATGAGATATCTAAAATGGAACTCCTAAGATCTCATGTAATTATGAACATATGAATTTTGTCTATCTTATGTTGCGTACAACTATATCTTGATGATCTATATCTTCTATGTAAATTTAATGCTTTACTCTATAACTCATGACCCAAAAGATTATATTAATGTGTTAAATATCAACATATAGGTAAAGTAAAATGCTTGCAATTTAAGGATTCGTAAGGTTCCACGTCAACACAACTTTGATACATTTTTTGGGAAACAAACTCTGTTAAACCTATATTCTCATCCCTACTACCAATAATTGCAATTGATAATATCTCACAAGATCTTCAATCACTGTATCATTTATTCATATTGACCATCAATATGTGGATTGAAGGTGTTATTGAAATTCATCTGAGTGATTAGGAATTCGTGAAATATGCTCCAAATAATACTTGTGAAGGAGGTTCTCTATTAAACACTACATATAATGGAACCTAGTAAAGGTCAACTATCTCATCCACATATATGTAATCTAACTTGTTAGTTGGATAGGTAGTGATGTCCAACAAGAAAGGTGTTGACTTAGTCATTCAACTAACAAAATACCTAGATGGAATCCTATTGGTTTTTCTATTAGACAAATTAACAACAAGGACCTTAGTGGCATGATCTCAATTCCAATAAGGTATCAACAACAATTGCAATTGACGAGTAGGTTTCTATTTTGTTTGCTTTATCTTGTTGACACATTGAGAACTTAGTTATAAACTCCATCACATCCCACTTAATCCATGGATACCAATATAATTCTAACACTAATACAAGTCCTTTGTATTCATAATATCTTTTCTACCAAGAATGTGGCATACAGCAAAGAATATGCCTCTTATTGAACCATACTTCAAAAACCTCTTCTATTAGAAGACCCATTTTATTGTGTAATTAGATAGTAAAATAATCCAATATGGAAGCCTCAATATTTCTCATCCTTCATTTTTTTCTAAATATTATGCATCACATAGAATGATGTCTACATAACTTTGTTATGTTGTTCCAAGGTCGGACTAATGTGAAGTTGTACCCACAAACATCCAAGCAAATTTAGTTGCATCTCCATGTTCATATATCTAAGGGATATCAAATTATCCCTCTTAATGTATGTCAAACATTACAACTATGCACCGTATGAGGTAGAAGGCAAAGATATATCTACTCAAAGCATCTACAATGATGTTCGCCTTCACTAAATGATAGTTCATCATACTATCATTGTCTTTCATTAACCAAAACTATCTCATTTTTCTTGTACTCAACTCCTTCTTAGAAGATATGTACTTGAAAATTTTATGAGTAATGAAGATCTAACATTGTTCTCTGTAAATGTAATTATCTTCACATACATAGCTAAAGCCATTGGCGCAAACTCAAGTCATGTCTTGGATCATTATTGATACCCCATGTTTAAACCCCATGAGCATGCACATATTATTTCATTTGTTTTTTATGTTACAACTGACCTATCTCATTGAACTTGATTATCATCAACAAAATGATAGAGTATCAAATCAAATATCCATTACATGTTCAAATAAAAACATATTAACTCGTAAATAATGAACATTACCTTAGTTACCTTTGTAGAATGTGATAACCATATATTCAATAGTTTGTAAATATCTTCTGAGTTTACTATATATAGGAGTCTAGGGATACATGGGTACACTTAAGTGGGTAAATGGATCCTCACATAAGTGTACTTACCTAATAATAAGGGTTGCATATACAATGGGCCTAAGCCCAAATAACAAGTAGTAGCATATAAACGACTTATTCCAACACTCTCACCCAATCTAGAGAATAGACATTGTGTAGTCCCAACTTAGCACCCATATATCAAAAAAGTAACGGAGGAAGTGGTTTAGTCAAGATATTATCAATTTTATTTTTAATCTATATATGAGGTGTCACAATCTTATTAGCTTTAACCAGATCACGTACAAAATGACTACCAACTTCAATGTATTTTGCATGTTCATAGGATATTAATTTAATGGCAATATGAATAGTAGTCTATATGTTGTAATAAAGGAGAGCTAGGGTTTGACAAGGGATTCCAAATTCAGCCAAAATGAATAGACTCATTGAAGATCAGAACATGCGTGGGTCATTGCATAGTATTTAGCTTCAACGCCGGAGCGAGCAACCACTAGTTTCTTTTTGTTTCTCCAGGACACTAAGTGATCTCCAATTATGATATCTCATGTCCAATATGCATCAACATATCCAAAAATGGTATTAATCTTCTATTGAGACCATTTGAAGAACAATCTTCTTCCTAGGGTGATCTTGAGAGAGTGAAGAATATATTGGATGATGCACAAATATTGTGAAGGGTGTTGACTCAAGGTCTAAATTGACTAAACCCTTGTTTTGATGATGACTAACCATTCCATTTATTTGTGTCTAATTCTTCTACTTGAGTGATTTCATCTTAGGGATAGACACACTCCAAATGCCCTAACTTGCACATCTCAACTTGGAGATATGACAAGTCAAAGCCAATACAAGTGCACATTTTTGGAATATGATGTAAATCCATTAGAATCATGTTGTAAATCACTTGTAATGATTGCACGATGTGTAATTAAGCTTAGATAAAATCAGGAGCAATTAGATCAAATATTTAAGCACTCAAAAAGCCATTTTCAAAAATTCACATCAGGATGTTCATCGGTTGAGTTGCAAACTTGACCGATCCTGAGTGGATCTTGAAAATGACTTTTGATCAGTTGAGTTTCCATTTCACAAAACTGACCGATCCCTCTATAGTCCAAAATTGATTTATGTGGATTGGTCAAGTTACCCTAGGACAAGCTTGACTGATGGCTTAAATTGGGTCTTGCCACATAGTGTGATAGGTTGAGTTACCTTTATAGAAACTCGACCGATAGCACTGCACGAAAAGTGCAGAAAAGTGTTTCTAGCCATTGTGGAGTTGCAACAATAAAAAATATATCCATTATAAGCAACAAAATGGCTAGTTTTCATTCTTATGTGTTCCCAAAGGCTAAGAGGCATCCCCAACTATAAATAGGACCCCTTGGGCTTCATTCCAAGGTTGATCATTCAATGCAAAACTCTATACGAGGTTCCAATTCTATAGTTGAGTGCATCCTACAACCTCCTCTCTCTCTAAACCTAATCACTTGCTACATTTATTAGAGTGTGTAGGAACTCTGTAAGAGAGCTAGTTCCATTTGTATATCTTGTGAGGCTCTCACTTCCACCACCTCCTTTTCTCTCATTTCAACCATGAAGATGAAGGTTCTCTCTCTTGGCTAAGAGAGGTGAAGAAGAATAAGGGAAGGAGTCCCTTAGTGAAGATCAAGGCCGAAGATTTGGAGAAAGAGTGGGTAAGACCTTGGTGAAGGAGGAAGACTCCTTGCTCAAGTGGGTAAGTCCTTGGTGAAAGCTTCTCTGAGTGAAGGTGAAGTCAAAGGATGAAGATCCAAGATGAAGACTCATTGCAAGAAGGGTGAAGACTTGTGTAAGAGTGGGTAAGTCCTTGTAGAAGACCAAAGACTCATTGCAAAGTGGGTCCTTGGTAAGGCTGAAGACTCTTTGTATTAGATAAGTAAGTCCTTTGGTAGGTCTTGTGTTGTAACTCTTATAAGTGAATATATTGAGGAAGACACACTTAGAAATCCTAGAGGTTGACCTCTCTAGGCAGTGGACTGACATACTCCTAGTTTGGAGTGTGGAACCACTCTACATAGCTTGTCACTTGGTACTTGTTCAATCTCCCTCTCCCTTTCTATGTATGTTTTAGTTGCACTCAAATTTCCTATTTAGCAACCTTATCTTGTGATATAACTTAAAGTTCTAATAAATTTTATTTAAGTGCATTCAACTCTATTCACTCCCCTTTAGAGCATCCAATCACCCATATAGGATCCAACAATTGGTATCAGAGTGGGTCTTCTCCAAGCATACTTCAACAAGTAGGAGAACATGAGTGACTACCAAGGAGGGAGATACTTGATCAACCTTCCAATATTTGATGGGAGTAATTTCCTCTATTGGAAAAGAAGGCTAAAATTCTACATCTAAGGATCAAGTCTTGAGCTATGGCAAATGGTGGACCATCCATACAAGAGAATGGGATGAAGCTACTATGAAGAAAGACACCTTGAATGCAAGAGAAATCAACATCCTCTATGCCACCATGAACCCCAGTGAGTTCAATCAGATTTCCTCTTGTGAGGCGGCCTATGAGGTATAGAGAAAGTGATGCATCACTTATGAGGGGACAACTCAAGTGAAGGAAAGCAAAGTATACATGCTCAAAGGGCTGCTTGAGAACTTCAAGATGGGAAAGGAGGAGAAGATAGCCAACATGTACTCAAGACTCAACACAATTGTAAATGGCCTTGTTGTCCTAGGTCATCCTATGAGTAGAGGAGAGATCAAATCTAATATCCTTAGAACTCTCCTCAAGAAATGGGAACCCAAGGTGACTTCCATTGAAGAAGTAAGGTATCTTATTGATATCCCCATTGAAAAGCTCATTGGAAATCTACAAGCACATGAAGTCACATTTGATAAAAGAGAAGAAGTTGAAAGACAAGAGGAGAAAGAGCCAAAGAGAATGAAGAAGGCTGAAATCAAGGCTCAAATTGAAGCTATCATGGGACAAGCCTCGCCATCCTCTCATGTTGAAGAAAATGCCATGTACTCTAAGGGTAGATTCTACAATGGAAAGAATTACTCCTCCATCAAGGATCACTTCAAGATAGATTGTCTATAAGGAAATAAGACACATCATCACAAGAAAAGAGAACAAAAGTACAAGAAAAAGGAGAATTGGCACAAGAGCTTAAGTGACTCATCCAACTCAAGCTCAAGTGAAGAATCAAGTGGAGGATCTAGCTCAAGCTCTAGTGATGAAGGAGAATTTTATTTTTCTCTCATGGTATCAACAAGTGAAGACTCAAATGAGGTAAATCAAAACTCTTTAGATAAAGAACCTTTAATTGCTATCATTAATGCTACTCGTACCTCTCTTAAGTCTTAAAAAAGAAAAGGAAAAAGCTTGCTAGAATTCTTGATAATTTGCATATAGAATTAGATGATATTGAACATGCTAATACTTGTTTGCTTGATGATAGAAATGCTTGTCTTAGTCAAGTAGATTCTCTTAAACTTGAAAATACTAGCTTGCTTGACAATATTAGATTTCTAAAATCTCAACCTCCCATGCATAGTGCTAATGTAGAGCATATTAACATTGTGGTTTCTCTCATGCTTGATATTAATGTTCTCAAATCTGAAAACAAGAACAAGGACTTAGCTTTGCAAGTATTAGAATATGAAAATGGTATTCATCTTTCTAATTTTTCTTTGCATGAAAAAGAAAATGCCTCCTTGCTTGCTAACATCAATGTTCTTGAATCTTGTTCTAGGTCTATTAGTAGAGAGAATAATGTTGTTGCTCTTCATATTTATATAGATTCTTATTTGACCAAAGCTCTTTGCCTAGAAAATAATCTTTTGCATGCTAGAGATAATATAAATCATTTATATTCTACTATTTCTTCTCTTATTCATGATAATCATAGTTTGAGATCTTCTTTGTAAAGATTCTTAGTTGGTAAAAAGAATCTTAATGATATCCTACACCATACTACTAAACAAATTGGTAGACATGGTTTGGGATATGATTGTAGCCAAAGGAACAACAACGACAAAGGACCTCCAATCTTTCATAGAGAATCATATAGTCCAAGGCTTTGGGCACTACAACTATTGCAATGATTGTGGTCATTATTCTACTTGTTGTACTTTTAGGAAAGCACCCGAGAGCGATAGGAATTGGGTTGTTAAGATAACACATTCGGACCCAAAACATGATTGGGGATCATTTCATCTTTCTTCTTGTAGGTACGTGCAAATGGATTGACTTGAGCTATTGAATTGAAAATTGACTTCTCAATCCATCTGAAAGAAGAAAGGTGAGATGCGTAGGGGATGACAACACTTGGAAAAACAATGGTACGTACAGAGGTAATATTATTCTTGCTAATATCCAATCATAGTGTGTTTTTCCAAGTTAGTGTGCACTATTCAAATGGTTGTTGAGTCAAAAGTGGTATATTGTATTTTATATTGCCTCTAGATATGTTATATATATATATATATATATATATATATATATATATATATAGTCAGGCAAGAATACACTCGAGTGTACGGATCACACGAATACAGTCAAGTGTGTTTGCATATCAAGACTATTTTTTGCAAAATGTAAACCGTTGATCTTCACCGTCATACTATAACTAGGCTACATACAAATTTTGAACCCATTTGGATGAGTGTAAGTCACTCATCCAAGGGCAACAAAATCAACGCGCGAAACTAATTTGAAATGCATAATTTTTGCGGTCTTCATAACATGAGCTATACATATACAAATGTGCTCAAATTTTGCGTATGAGTTGTTCACGAGATGTTTAAGAAGATCAACGGATTAGATTTTCAAAAAAAATATTGCATCATGAAAAACTACTTGAGTGTATTCCGCTCCGGATACACTCGAGTGTATTCTAGCCTAACTAACTAACTAACTAACTAACTATATATATATATATATATATATATATATATATATATATATATATATATATATATGGCAATGATCTAGTGAGAAACATATATTGGTGAGAGCATGAGAGGCATTTGAATAACTCTCCACATAGATTAATTTTTCATAATCCAACATATAGATTTCAAGTATACCTTAATATTTACCTTCCTATAAAATTCCATCACCATCCGATTTGTAGATCATTCACAACAACATAATACTTTTCAACGCTCTATTTTCCTATCTTGCTTACAACTCTATATTTCTAATTTCTGTAATTTGGTATCCCACTAGTGGTATTCCTATATCTTGCAATAACTTGCTTTGAGCTGAGTTGCATGTTTTGATGATGATCTCTTTGGATTTCCTAGTTGTGTCTTAAAATGCTTCTGTTGTGCTCTAACTTACAACATGTATATCATTGTATATCATTTTTTTGGTACAAACTTGAGGTTCTTAGTGGTAATCATCTTTTGTTAATGATGCATATTTGATAGTGAGTTATATCATTTCATGCTTCTAAAAATTGCATATCTCTTTGTTTGGATATATCTCTACATCTACTCATAGCTTGCTTTAACTTGTGCATCTTTTGCTATGATCTACATCCTACTAGTAGCCCTAACTTGTGATATCATCTACTAGTAGTTCATATACATGTAGTTCTAGCTTTGTTCATCAAGTGGTATTCACTATATGCTATGCTTGTATCTTGTTTCATACTTGCTCAAGTTTGTTCCTTAACTTGCAAATCTACTATCTTGAGTTACTTACATAAGATTGTGATGCAGGATATATAGAGCTACATTGTATGTATATTTTGGAGCATACTTGAAAATTTATGCATATTTTTCTCCAGTGTCAGATTTGGATGCAAGACTGGTGTTTTTAATGTAGAAACGACCTTCTAAGCAAGACTCATAGCTTAGCAATGAGCCCTGACACCTTTTGAACGAATTTCATCATCTTGAGGGTCAAAATTGTGATTTATTGTTTTTCTACAATACTTTATCTTACATTTTGGGTTGTTCAAGTGCATGCTTTAACTTGCTTTTATTCTATGCTTGGACAAGACCCTATTTATGATCTTCTACTCTCCTTATATAACTTTTTGTTATCTCCTTTCTTTGAACAAGTGGTGTTTCTTATTTCTTCATACCCCCACATTTTGAAATAATAAAGGGGGAGAAAGGTATGTCTTCTTTTGACAAAAGAGGGACAAGGCATGTCTTACATGAAGAGGAGAAGCATGTCCATGTAAAGGTGAGAAGACATATATGTGTAGAACATATATGAGTATAAGACATAATATTCTATAAATGTTATGAAAGCTAACCATACATGAGAAATATCATCAATTGAGGGGGAGTATGGGAACTCCATGAGCATCAATTGAAAAGGAGCATATGAACTCAATTCCATTGAACTTGATTATCATCAACAAAATGATAGAGTATCACATAAAATATCCATTACATGTTCAAATCAAAACATATTAACTCATATATGATGAACATAACCTTAGTTACCTTTGTAGAATGTGATAACCATATATTCAATAGTTTGTAAACATCTTCTGAGTTTCCTATATATAGGAGTCTAGGGATACATGGGTACACTTAAGTGGGTAAATGGATCCTCACATAAGGGTACTTACCTAATAACAAGGGATACATATACAATGGGCCTAATCCCAATTAACAAGTAGTATAATATAAACCACTTATGCCAACACTCTCCCTCAAGCTAGAGAATAGACATTGTGTAGTCCCAGCTTAGCACCCATATATTGAAAAAGTAATGGAGGAAGTGGTTTAGTCAATATATTATCAATTTTATTTTTAATCTATATGTGAGGTGTCACAATCTTATTATCTTTAACCATATCACGTACAAAATGACTATAAAATTCAATGTATTTTGCATGTTCATGGGATACTAATTTAATGGCAATATGAATAGTAGTCTAGCTATTGTAATAAATGAGAGCTAGAGTTTTACAAGGGATTCCAAATTCAGCCAAAATGAATAAACTCATTGAAGATCAGAACATGCATGGGTCATTGCATAGTATTCAGCTTCAATACTAGAGCGGGCAACCGCTAGTTTCTTTTTGTTTCTCCAGGCCACTAGGATATCTCCAATTATGACATCTCATGTATAATTTGCATCAACATATCCAAAAATAGTATTAATCTTCTGTTGAGTCCATTTGAAGAACAATCTTCTTCCTAAGGTGATCTTGAGAGAGTGAAGATTATATTGGATGATGTATGGATATTGTGAAGGGTATTGACTACTAAACCCTTGTTTTGATGATGACTAACCATTCCATTTCTTTGTGTCTAATTCTTTTACTTGAGTGATTTCAACTTAGGTAGAGACACACTCCAAATGCCCTAACTTGTGCTGCTCAACTTGGAGAAAAGACAAGTCAAAGTCAATACAAGTGCACATTTTTTGAATATGATGTAAATATATTAGAATCATGTTGTAAATCACTTGTAATGATTGTATGACTTGTAATTAAGCTTAGAAAAAATCAGGAGCAATTAGATCGAATATTTAAGCACTCAAAAGCCATTTTCCAAAATTCACATCAGGCAGTTCATCGGTTGCGTTGCAAACTCGACCGATCCTGATTGGATCTTGAAAATGACTTTTGATCAGTTGAATTTCCATTTCACAAAACTGACCGATCCCTCTATAGATCAAAACTGATTTATGTGGATCGGTTGAGTTACCCTAGGTCAAGCCTGACTGACAGTTTAAATTGGATCTTGTCACATAGTGGGATCGGTCGAGTTACCTTTATAGAAACTCGACCAATAGCACTGTACGGAAAAGTGTAGAAAAGTGTTTTTAGCTATTGTGGAGTTTTAACAATAAAAAATATATCTGTTGCAAGCCACAAAATGGCTAGTTTTCATTCTTAAGTGTTCCCAAAGGCTAAGAGGCATCCCCAACTATAAATAGGACCCCTTGGGCTTCCTTCCAAGGTTGAGCATTCAATGCAAAATTATATATGAGCTTCCAATTATATAGTTGAGTGCTTCCTACAACCTCCTCTCTCTCTCTAAGCTTAATCACTTGCTACATTTTTTAGAGTGAGTAGGAAATATGTAAGAGAGCTAGTTCCATTAAGAGAGCTAGTTCCATTTGTATATCTTGTGAGGATCTCACTTCCACCACCTCCTTTTCTCTCATTTCAACCATGAAGATGAAGGTTCTCTCTTGTCTAAGAGAGGTGAAGAAGAATAAGGGAAGGAGTCCCTTGGTGAAGATCAAGGCCGAAGACTTGAAGCAAGAGTGGGTAAGACCTTGGTGAAGGCGGAAGACTCCTTGATCAAGTGGTAAGTCCTTGGTGAAAGCTTCTCTGAGTGAATGTGAAGTCAAAGGCTAAAGATCCAAGATGAGTGGGTAACTTTTAGAAGACTGAAGACTTGTTTAAGAGTGGGTAAGTCCTTGGAGAAGGCTGAAGACTCATTCCAAAGTGGGTAAATTGTTGGTAAGTTTGAAGACTCTTTGTATTAGATAAGTCAGTCCTTTGATGGTTCATATGTTGTAACTCTTATAAGTGAATATATTGAGAAAGACACACTTAGAAACCCTAGAGGTTGACCTCTCTAGGTAGTGGACTGACATACTCCTAGTTTGGAGTGCGGAGCCACTCTACATAACCTGTCACTTGGTGCTTGTTCAATCTCTCTCCCTTTCTATGTATGTTTTAGTTACACTCAAATTTCCTATTTAGCAACCTTATCTTGTGATATAGCTTAAAGGTCTAATGAATTTTATTTAAGTGTATTCAGCTATATTTACCCCACCTCTAGTGCATCGAATCACCCATATAGGATCCAACAATTGGTATCAGAGTGTGTCTTCTTCAAGCATACTTCAACAAGTATAAGAACATGAGTGACTACCAAGGAGGGATATACTTGATCAACCTTCCAATATTTGATGAGAGCAATTTCCTCTATTGGAAAAGAAGGCTACAATTCTACATCTAAGGATCAAGTTTTGAGCTATGGCAAATGGTGGACCATCCATACAAGCTACCAGAGACCAAGATAGAAGAATGGGATAAAGCTACCATGAAGAAAGCCACCTTGAATGCAAGAGCAATCAACATCCTCTATGCCACCATGAACCCCACTGAGTTCAACCAGATTTCCTCTTGTGAGGCGGCCTATGAGGTATAGATAATGCTATGCATCACTTATGAGGGGACAACTCTAGTGAAGGAAAGCAAAGTCTACATGCTCGAAGGGCTGCTTGAGAACTTCAAGATGGGAAAGGAGGAGAAGATAGACAACATGTACTCAAGACTCAACACAATTATAAATGTCCTTGCTATCCTAGGTCATCCTATGAGTAGAGGAGAGATCAACTCTAAGATCCTTAGAACTCTCTGCAAGAGATGGGAACCCAAGGTGACTTCCATTGAAGAAGTAAGGTCTCTTGATGATATTTCCATTAAATAGCTCATTGGAAATCTACAAGCCCACGAAGTCACACTTGAATAAAGATAAGAAGTTGAAAGACAAGAGGAGAAAGAGCTAAAGAGAATGAAGAAGGCTGAAATCAAGGCTAAAATTGAAGCTATTATGAGACAAGCCTCTCCATCCTCTCATGTTGAAGAAGATGCCATGTACTCTAAGGGTAGATTCTACAAAAGCAAGAATTACTCCTCCATCTGGTGCCTCAAGTGTGGAAAGAAGGATCACTTCAAGATAGATTGTCTACAAGGAAAGAAGACCCATCATCACAAGGAAAGAGAAGAGAAGTTCAAGAAAAAGGAGAATTGGCACAAGAGCTCAAGTGACTCCTCCAACTCAAGCTCAAGTGAAGAATCAAGTGGAGGATCTAGCTCAAGCTCTAGTGATAAAGGAGAATGCCATTTTTCTCTTATGGCATCGACAAGTGAAGACTCAAATGAGGTAAATCTAAACTCTTTAGATAAAGAACCTTTAATTGCTATCATTAATGCTACTCATGCCTCTCTTAAGTCTTCTAAAAAGAAAAGGAAAAAACTTGCTAGAATTCTTGATAATTTGCATATAGAATTAGATGATATTGGACACTCTAATACTTGCTTACTTGATGACAGAAATGCTTGTCTTATTCAAGTAGATTCTCTTAAACTTGAAAATACTAGATTGCTTGACCAGATTAGATTTATAAAATCTCAACCTCCCATGCATAGGGCTAACGTAGAGCATATTAACATTGTGGATTCTCTCATGTTTGATATTAATGTTCTCAAATATGAAAACATGAACAAGGACTTAGCTTTGCAAGGATTCAAATCTAAAAATGGAGTTCATCTTTCTGATTTTGCATTGCTTGAAAAAGAAAATGCCTCCTTGCTTGCTAACATCAATGTTCTTGAATCTTGTTCTAGTTCTACTAGTAGAGAGAATAATGTTGTTGCTCTTCGTATTTATAGAGATTCTTATTTGACCAAAGCTCTTTGCCTAGAAAATGATCTTTTTCTTGCTAGAGATAATATAAATAATTTATATTCTACTATTTCTTCTCTTATTCATGATAATCATAGTTTGAGATCTTCTTTGCAGAGATTATTAGTTGGTAAAAAGAATCTCAATGATATCCTACACCATACTACTAAAAAATTGGTAGACACGGTTTGGGATATGATTGTAGCCAAAGGAAAAATAGTGACAAAGGACCTCCAATCTTTCATGGAGAATCATATAGTTCCAAGGCTTTGGGCACATGCAACTATTACAATGATTGTGGTCATTATTCTACTTGTTGTCCTTTCAGGAAAGCACCTTAGAGCGATAGGAATTGGGTTTCTAAGCTAACCCATTCAGACCCAAAAATATGATTGGGGATCATTTTATCTTTCTTCTTGTAGGTACTTGCAAATGGATTGACTTGAGGTATTGAATTGTAAATTGACTTCTCAATCCACATAAAAGAAGAAAGGTGAGATGTGTAGGGGATGGCAACATATGGAAAAGCAATGGTAAACACAATGGTAATGTTATGCTTGCTAATATCCAATCATAGTGTGTTTTTCCAAGTTAGTGTGCACTATACATATGATGTTTGAGTCAAAAGTGGTATATTGTATTTTTATATTGCCTCAAGATAATGTTTATATATATATATATATATATATATATATATATATATATATATATGCTTTTTTGACAGAAACTTTCTCGGTCGAGTATGTCCTAATAGAAACTCAACTGATAGGCACCAATGGGTGTTGCCAATAGCTATTGTCGGTCAAATTTCCATAACACAGAACTCAACCAGTGGCACTGTGCGCAGAATACACAATTGGCTCATTGAATGAGAATTTCCCTCTCAACTAGATTTTCTCAACCAATAACCTTATTCTTTGGCACTCTCTTGGTACCTTTATATGCATATTGACATGCTTTAAATTACCTATCTTGGTTACAACTCTATCTTTCTAATTGCTATAATTTGGTATCCCACTAGTGGTATTCCTATATCTTACAATAACTTGTTTTGAATTATTTTGCAGGTTTTGATGATGATCTCTTTGGATCTCCTAGTTGTGTCTTAAAATGCTTTCATTGTGGTCTAACTTGCTACATCTATATATATGTATATCTTTTTTTGGTACAACCTTGAGGTTCTTAGTGGTAATCATATTTTGGTAACAATGCGTATTTGATAGTGATTATATCCTTTCATGCTTATAAAAATTGCATATCTCTTTGTTTGGATATATCTCTACATCTACTCATAGCTTTCTTTATCTTGTGCATCTTTTGCTATGATCTAGATCTTAGTAGTAGCCCTAACTTGTGATATCATCTACTAGTAGTTCAAATACATGTAGTTCTAGATTTGTTCATCATGTGGTATTGAAATATGCTATGCTTGTATCTTGTTTCATACTTGCTCAAGTTTGTTCCTCAACTTGCATATCTACTATCTTGATTTGCTTACATAACATTATGATGCAGGATATATATAGCTACATTGTATGTAGAATTTGGAGCATACTTGAAATTTAATGCAGATTTTTCTCCAGTGTCAGATTTGGATGCAAGACTAGTGTTTTTAATGTAGAAACGACCTTCTAAGCAAGACACATATCTTTATAATGAACCCTAATGCTTTTTCAGTGAATTCCGTCATCTTGAGGGTCAAAATTACGATTTATTATTTTTCTGCAGCACTTTATATTGCATTTTGGGTTGTTCAAGTGCATGCTTTAACTTGCTTTTATTCTATGCTTGGACAAGCCCCTAGCTATGCTTTTCTACTCTCCTTATATAACTTTTTTCTTATCTCCTTTCTTTTAACAAGTGGTGTTTCTTATTTCTTCATACCCCCACATTTTGAAATAATAAAGGGGGAGAAAGGTATGTCTTCTTTTGACAAAAGAGGGACAAGGCATGTCTTACATGAAGAGGAGAATCATGTCCATGTAAAGGGGAGAAGGTAAAGGGGAGAAGACATATATGTATAGAACATATATGAGTAGTAGACATAGTATTCTATAAATGTTATGAAAGCTAACCATGTAGGAGAAATAACATCAATTGAGGGGGAGTATGAAACTCCATGAGCATCAAATGAGGAGGATCATCTGAACTCAATTTTATTAAAACCCTTTGGTTTCTCCAATGGTTTGACCTGACTTTAATGCTTTCAATATATTTATGGAATGGTTTGTCATCTTCAAAAAGGGGGAGAATGTTGACTCAAGGTCTAAATTGACTAAACTCTTGTTTCGATGATGACTAACCATTCCATTTCTTTGTGTCTAATTCTTCTACTTGAGTGATTTCATCTTAGGTATAGATACACTCCAAATGCCCTAACTTACGCATCTCAACTTGGAGAAAAGATAATTCAAAGTCAATACAAGTGCACATTTTTAGAATATGATGTAAATCCATTAGAATTATGTTGTAAATCACTTGTAATAATTGTATGACTTGTAATTAAGTTTAGAAAACCAAGATCAATTAGATCATATTTTAGCACTCAAAAGCCATTTTCTAAAATTCACATCAGGTTTTTCATCGATCGAGTTGCAAACTCGACCGGTCCTGATTGGATCTTAAAAATGACTTTTGATTGATCGAGTTTCCATTTCATAGATATTGACCGATCCCTCTGCATACCAAAATTGATTTGTGTGGATTGGTCGAGTTACCCTAGGACAAGCTTGACCAATGGCTTAAATTGGGTCTTGTTGCATAGTGGGATTGGTCGAGTTACCTTTATAGAAATTCAACCTATAGAACTGTACAGAAAAGTGAAGAAAAGTGTTTCTAGCCATTGTGGAGTTGTAACAATTGAAAATATATCTGTTGAAAGATACAAAATGGCTAGTTTCCATTCTTAAGTATTCCCAAAGGCTAAGAGGCATCCCCAACTATAAATAGGACCCCTTGGGCTTCATTCCAAGGTTGAGCATTCAATGCAAACTCTATATGAGGTTCCTATCATATAGTTGAGTGCATCCTACAACATTCTCTCTCTCTCTAAGCTTAATCACTTGTACTTTCATTAGAGTAAGTAGGAAATCTGTAAGAGAGCTAGTTCCATTTGTATATCTTGTGAGGTTCTCACTTCCACCACCTCCCTTTCTCTCATTTTAACCATGAATATGAAGGTTCTCTCTATTGGCTAAGAGAGGTGAAGAAGAACAAGGGAAGGAGTCCCTTCATGAAGATCAAGGCCAAAGACTTGGAGAAAGAGTGGGTAAGACCTTGGTGAAGGTGAAAGACTCCTTGCTCAAGTGGGTAAGTCCTTGGTGAAAGCTTCTCCGAGTGAAGGTGAAGTCAAAGGATGAAGACCCAAGAAGAGTGGGTAATTTCTAGAAGGCTGAAGACTTGTGTAAGGGTGGGTAAGTCCTTGGAGAAGGCCGAAGACTCATTGCAAAGTGGGTAAGTCCTTGGCAAGGTTGAAGACTCTTTGTATTGGATATGTAAGTCCTTTTGTGGGTCATGTGTTGTAACTCTTATAAATGAATATATTGGGAAGACACACATAGAAATCCTAGAGGTTGACCTATCTAGGTAGTAGAATGACTTACTCCTAGTTTGGAGTGTGGAACCATTCTACATAGCCTGTCACTTGGTGTTTGTTCAATATCTCTCTCCCTTTCTATGTATGTTTTAGTTGTTCTCAAATTTCATATTTAGCAACCTTATCTTGTGATATAACTTGAAGGTCTAATGAATTTTATTTAAATGCATTCTACTCTATTCACCCCCTCCTCTAGAGCATCCAATTACCCATATTAGATCCAACCATTGGTATCAGAGCGGATCTTCTCCAAGCATACTTCAACAAGTAGGAGAAGAATGGTAACTACCAAGGAGGGAGATACATGATCAACCTTCCAATCTTTGATGGAAGCAATTTACTCTATTGGAGAAGAAGGCTACAATTCTACATCCAAGGATCAAGTCTTGAGCTATGGAAAATGGTGGACCATCCATACAAGCTACTGGAGACCAAGATAGAAGAATGGGATGAAGCTACCATGAAGAAAACCACCTTGAATGCAAGAGCAACAAACATCCTCTATGCCACCATGAACCCCACTGAGTTCAACTGGATTTCCTTTTATGAGACGACCTATGAGGTATGGAGAAAGATACACATCACTTATGAGGGGACAAATCAAGTGAAGAAAAGCAAAGTCTACATGCTCAAAGGGCTGCTTCAGAACTTCAATATGGGAAAGGAGGTGATATCAGCCAACATGTACTCAAGACTCAACACAATTGTAAATGACCTTTTCGTCCTAGGTCATCCTATGAGTTGGTGAGAGATCAACTCTAAGATCCTTAGAACTCTCCCCAAGAGATGGGAACCCAAGGTGACATCCATTGAATAAGTAAAGTCTCTTGATGATATCCCCATTGAAGAGCTCATTGGAAATCTACAAGCCCATGAAGTCACACTTGACAAAAGAGAAGAAGTTGAAAGACAAGAGGAGAAAGAGCTAAAGAGAATGAAGAAGGCAGAAATAAAGGCTCAAATTGAAGTTATTATGGGAAAAGCCTCTCCATACTCTCATTTTGAAGAAGACACCATGTACTCTAAGGGTAGATTCTACAAAGGCAAGAATTACTCCTCCATTCGGTGCCTCAAGTGTGGAAAGAAGGGTTACTTCAAGATATATTGTATACAAGGCAAGAAGACCAATCATCACAACAAAAGAGAAGAGAAGTACAAGAAAAAGGAGAAATGGAAAAAGAGCTCAAGTGACTCCTCCAACTCAAGCTCAAGTGAAGAATCAAGTGGATGATCTAGCTCAAGATCTAGTAATGAAGGAGAATCCCATTTTGCTTTTATGGCATCAACAAGTGAAGACTCAAATGAGGTAAATATAAACTCTTTAGATAAAGAACTTTTGATTTCTATCATTAATGCTACTCGTGCCTCTCTTAAGTCTTCTAAAAAGAAAAGGAAAAAGCTTGCTAGAATTCTTGATAATTTGCATATAGAATTAGATGATCTTGAACATGCTAATACTTATTTGCTTGATGATAGAAATGCTTGTCTTAGTCAAGTATATTATCTTAAACTAGAAATTACTAGCTTTTTTTTGACAAGAATAGATTTCTAGAAGCTCAACCTCCCATGCATAGTCCTAATGTAGAGCATATTAACATTGTGAATTCTCTTATGCTTGATATTAATGTTCTCAAATCTAAAGACAAGAACAAGGACTTAGCTTTGCAAGGATTAGAATCTGAAAATGGTGTTCATCTTTCTAATTTTGCTTTGCTTAAAAAAGAAAATGCCTCCTTGCTTGCTAATATCAATGTTCTTGAATCTTGTTCTAGTACTACTAGTAGAGAGAATAATGTTGCTGCTCTTCATATTGATAGAGATTCTTATTTGACCAAAGTCTCTTTGCCTAGAAAATGATATTTTGCATGCTAGAGATAATATAAATCATATGTATTCTACTATTTCCTCTCTTATTCATGATAATCATAGCTTGAGATCTTATTTGCAAATTTTCTTAGTTGCTAAAAAGAATCTTAATGATATCCTACACCATACTACTAAACAAATTGGTAGACATGGTTTGGGATATGATTGTAGCCAAAGGAACAACAATGGCAAAGGACCTACAATATTTCATGGACAATCCTCTAGTTCTAAGGCTCTAGGAACATGCAACTATTGCAATGATTGTGGTCATTATTCTACTTGTTGTCCTTTTAGGAAATCACCCAAGAGAAATAGGACTTGGGTTGATAAGCTTACCCCTACGGACCCATAAACATGATTGAGGACCATTTAGTCTTTCTTCTTGTAGGTAGTTGCAAATGTATTGACTTGAGCTATTGAATTGCAAATTGACTTCTCAATCCACATGAAAGAAGAAAGGTGAGATGCGTAGGGGATGACAACACGTGGAAAAGCAATGGTAAGCACAAAGGTAATGTTATGCTTTCTAATATCCAATCATAGTGTGTTGTGCCAAGTAGTGTTCATTGTACATATGTGTTTTGAGTCAAAAGTGATATATTGTATTTTTATATTACCTCTAGATATGGTTTTCATATATATATATATATATATATATATATATATATATATATATATATATATATATATATATATATATATATATATATATATATATATATATATATATATATATATATATGTGTGTGTGTGTGTGTGTGTGTGTGTGTGTGTGTGTGTGCTTTTTTGATAGCAACTTTGTCAGTTAAGTAGGTCCTGATAGAAACTCAACTGATAGGCACTAATGGGTGTTGCCAATAACTATTGTCGGTCGAATTACCGTAACACATAACTCGACTGATGGCACTGTACCCAGAATACATAGTTGGCTCATTGAATGATAATTTCCCTCTCAACTAGATTTTCTCAACCAATAGCCTTAATATTTGGCACTCCCTTAGTACCTTTATATGCATGTTGACATGCTTTAAAATTGCCTATCTTGCTTACAACTCTATCTTTGTAATTGATATAATTTGGTATCCCACTAATGGTATTCCTATATCTTGCAATAACTTATTTTGTGTTGTTTTGCATGTTTTGATGGTGATCTCTTTGGATCTCCTAGTTGTGTCTTAAAATTCTTCTGTTGCGGTCTAACTTTCTACATCTATATAGTTGTATATATTATTTTAATACAATCTTGAGGTTCTTAGTGGCCATCATCTTTTAGGAATGATGCATATTTGATAGTGAGTTATATCCTTTCATGCTTCTAAAAATTGCATATCTCTTTGTTTGGATATATCTCTACATCTACTCATAGCTTGCTTGAACTTGTGAATATTTTGCTATGATCTAGATCCTACTAGTAGCCCTAACTTGTGATATCATCTACTAGTAGTTCATATACATGTAGTTATAGCCTTGTTCATCAAGTGGGATTCACTATATGCTATGGTTGTATCTTGTTTCAAACTTGCTCAAGTTTGTTCCTTAACTTGTATATCTAATATCTTGAGTTGCTTACATAACTTTGTGATGCATGATATAGAGAGCTACATTGTATGTAGAATTTGGAGAATACTTGAAATTTTATGTAGATTTTACTCCAGTGTCAGATTTGGATGCAAGACTAGTGTTATTTATGTATAAACAACCTTCTAAGCAAGACTCATGGAAATGCAATGAGCCCTGATGTTTTTGAGTGAATTCCGTCATCTTGAGGGTCAAAATTACGATTTATTGTTTTTCTACAACACTTTATCTTGCATTTTGGGTTGTTTAAGTGCATGCTTTAACTTGATTTTATTCTATGCTTGGACAAGCCCATAGCTGTGATCTTCTACTCTCCTTATATAACTTTTTGTTGTCTCCTTTCTTTTAACACGTGGTGTTTCTTAGTTCTTTATACCCTTACTTTTTGAAATAACAAATGGGGAGAAAGGTATGTCTTCTTTTGGCAAAATAGGGACAAGGCATGTATTACATGAAGAGGAGAAGTATGCCCATGTAAAGGGGAGAAGGTAGAGAGGAGAAGACATTTATGTTTAGAACATATATGAGTAGAAGACATAGTATTCTATGAATGGTATGAAAGCTAACCTGTAGGAGAAATAGCATCAATCGAGGAGGAGTACTAGAACTCCATAAGCATCAATTGAGAGGGATCATATGAACTCAATTCCATTGAAACCTCTTGATTTATCCAAAGGTATGACTTTACTTCAATGCTTTCAATACATTTATGGAATGGTTTGTCATCTTCAAAAAGGGGGAGAATGTTGGCTTAAGGTCTAAATTTACTAAACCTTTATTTTGATGATGAGTAACTATTGCATTTCTTTGTGTCTAATTCTTCTACTTGAGTGATTTCAGCTTAGGTATAGACACACTCCAAATGCCCTAACATGCACATCTCAACTTGGAGAAAAGATTAGTCAAAGTCAATACAAGTGTAAGTTTTTGGAATATGATGTAAATCCATTAGAATTGTCTTGTAATTCACTTGTAATGATTGTATGACTTGTAATTAAGCTTAAAAAAATAGGAGCAATGAGATTGAAAATTCAAGCACTTAAAAGCCAATTTCCAAAATTCACATCAGGTTGTTCATCGATCGAGTTGCAAACTTGACCGATCCCGATTGAATCTTCAAAATGACTTTAGATCGGTTGAGTTTCTATTTCAAAGAACTCGACCCATCCCTCTACACACCAAAACTAATTTCTGTGGATCGGTCGAGTTACCCTTGGACAAGCTTGACCAATGGCTTAAATTGGGTCTTGTCGTATAGTGGGATCAATCGAGTTACCTCTATAGAAACCCAACCAATAACACTGTGTGGAAAAGTACAGAAAAGTGTTTCTAGCTGTTGTGGAGTTGCAACAATAATAAATATATCTGTTGCAAGCCACAAAATGGCTACTTTTCATTATTAAGTGTTCCTAAAGGCTAAGAGGAACCCCCAACTATAAATAGGACCCCTTGGGCTTCATTCCAAGGTTGAGAATTCAATGCAAAACTCTATATGAGGTTCATATTCTATAGTTGAGTGCATCCTATAGTCTCCTCTCTCTCTAAGCTTAATCACTTGCTACATTCATTAGAGTGAAAAGACAATTTGTAAGAGAGCTAGTTACATTTGTATATCTTGTGAGGATCTCACTTCCACCACCTCCCTTTCTCTCATTTCAACCATGAAGACGAAGGTTCTCTCTCTTGGCCAAGGGAGGTGAAGAAGAATAAGGGAAGGAGTCCCTTGGTGAAGATCAAGGTTGAAGACTTGGAGCAAGAGTGGGTAAGACCTTGGTGAAGGCAGAAGACTCCTTGCTCAAGTAGGTAAGTCCTTGGTGAAAGCTTCTCTGAGTGAAGGTGAAGTCAAAGGCTGAAGATCCAAGAAGAGTGGGTAATTTCTAGAAGGCTGAAGACTTGTGCAAGAGTGGGTAAGTCCTTGGAGAAGACCGTAGAATCATTGCAAAGTGGGTAAGTCCTTGGTAAGGTTGAAGACTCTTTGTATTGGATAATTCCTTTGGTGGGTCATGTGTGGTAACTTTTATAAGTGAATATATTGAGGAAGACACACTTAGAAATCCTAGAGATTGACCTCTCTAGGAAGTGGACTGGAATACTCCTAGTTTGGAGTGTGGGACCACTCTACATAGCTTGTCACTTGGTGCTTATTCAATCTCTCTCCACCTTTCTATGTATGTTTTAGTTGCATTAAAATTTCCTATTTAGAAACCTTATCTTGTGATATAACTTGAAGGTCTAATGAATTTTATTTAAGTGCATTCAACTCTATTCACCCCCTCTCTAGAGCATCTAATCACCCATATAGGATCCAACAATTGGTATCAGAGAAAGTCTTCTCCAAGCATACTTCAACAAGTAGGAGAAGATGGGTGACTACTAAGGAGGGAGATGCTTGATCAACCTTCCAATCTTTGATGGGAGCAATTTCTGGAAAAGAAGGCTACAATTCTACATCCAAGGATCAAGTCTTGAGATATGGAAAATGGTGGATCATCCATACAAGATACCGGAGACCAAGATGGAAGAATGGGATGAAGTTACCATGAAGAAATCCACCTTGAATGCAAGAGAAATCAACAACCTCTATGCCACCATGAACCCCACCGAGTTCAACCGAATTTCCTCTTGTGAGACGGCCTATGAGGTATGGAGAAATCTATGCATCACTTATGAGGGGACAAATCAAGTGAAGGAAGGCAAAATATACATGCTCAAAGGGCTGCTTGAGAACTTCAAGATTGAAAAGGAGGAGATGATAGCCAACATGTATTCAAGACTCGAAACAATTGTATATGGCCTTGCCATCCCCTAGATCATCCTATGAGTAGAGGAGAGGTCAACTCTAAGATCCTTAGAACTCTCCCAAAGAGATGGGAACCCAAGGTGACTTCCATTGAAGAAATAAGGTCTCTTAATGATATCCCCATTGAAGAGCTCATTGGAAATCAACAAGCCCGTGAAGTCACACTTGACAAAAGCGAAGAAGTTGAAAGACAAGAGAAGAAAGAGCTAAAGAGAATGAGGAAGGCTAAAATTAAGGCTCAAATTGAAGGTACTATGAGACTAGCCTCTCCATCCTATCATGTTGAAGAAGATATGATGTACTCTAAGGGTAGATTCTATAAAGGCAAGAATTACTCCTCCACAAATATTGTGCAATTGAACAAGTTCGAGAAACATCCAAAACCTTCATTTGAACCCAACCGAGCCATCTCACCCATGCAAGACGCCTATCTCGCTCACCCAGACAGCTGTCTGGAGAGCCTGAATCGAGCCAATCAATTTAACAGTTTGAACTGGTTGGTTCACTCCTTATGTTGGGAAGAACTTAGCCAATTTGATCTTTGATTAGCTTGACAACCCAAATGGCCATATCAACACTTGAAACGCTCGCCTGGCTATCCAAATGGCTGTCTCACCCTATGAGATGGTCGTTTGATAGTGTAGTGAGCCAATCTATTGTGTGAATTGAATACCTAAACACTTTAGTAATCAATCCAATCATCATTCAAGATAAACTCCTCTTCTAGATGACTTCCTCTGTGTGTGACCCTATAGGTCCCATATCACGTTATAAGTGAATGTACATAACTTGATTACAACATCACAAGCAAGGAGCGATGCCTAGTCACACATTAGTGATACCCAAGTGAATGGAAAGTTATAGAAAAACTTCAACCTACAATCTAGGCATGGTGTTGTAGTGATTGTATAATTCCTTTGTCATTGATATCCTGGATGAACTCAAGGTATGGAATCGTCATCCTCTCAAAAATCAATCCATGTTCCTTGAACCAAGAGAAGACTATCTGAGATAATGTGACCTCAATATCGTATATTGATTCACATGTGCATGCGCATGAATTTCTCAGTCTCTCTTATTAAGTGGCCAGGATATCAATCTCCAGTAGGAGGATAAAATCCCATATCTATCACTCATAGTCTATCCCCATGTGTCAAAGTCACCCAATCATCACCTTTATAACAACCCATGTTTCAGGACTGTATTTGATGATGTCAAAGCGTACCCAACTACATGTGATGAGTGCAGTGATTTTAGGTCTAAGAATCACAATCACCACCATCACTATGAGAGATGACTATGACCATGAATGATGGTTTCCATGTCTCACTCTCAAGGTGTGTCTTTCCAATACACTATTCCCTAACACACATCTGTGTGATTGGTTTGATATTGCCATATCATGACTAATGAGATTATGTCATCAACCAGCTCACACTCTAGTCTTATGTGTTATTGGTGTCTATTTACCTTCCATGGTAACAACCGACTAGGGACATAATAATAATGTACACACTCTTAACATTCGTATGATCTCATCCTCCAAGTCACGTACCTTAAGACATACATCATTGAGTATTGTCATTCTTTAGACATTCATAATGTTTTCTCATTATCTCATAATTGAATAAAATAAAATGAATTGGAAACTTGCCTTTATGAGTATTAATCAAATCCTTTATGGTATATACCATGTCAATCATCACATGATTAGATCTATGGGCATACCATACCAACAGACCCCCACTTGCACTTAGATCCAATCACTCATGAATCATATAATTAGTGATCCAAACATGCTAGTGCTGATATAGCAGGTTTAGAAACACTTTGCTATTAGTTGGTATATTGCAAGTTCCTTATCTCTTCACTGTAAAATTTCTCGTATGAGATAGAACTGTCCTAATATGGTATTTGATATTCCTTACGTAACAAGTAGCTCCATTATTGTCACAGTATTACTACTGATTCACCAATGTTTGGAACATCTATAAGTTCATCATGTCAACTTCTAGATCCATATAGTATCACTCTGTGTTCACAACACAAGTATACTCAACTTCTATTATAGAATAGAATTAATGGCTATTAGTTTGAAACCCTTCCAATTAATCAACATCTTTCTTTTGAACATATTTTAATTTGTGATCACTTTTGTCATTATGAAAGCTTGCATCGGTGTGACCCTTTACATCCAACTCTTCCTTTTATGGCTATCTTTAATTATTAGAAATCTATTATTAGATACTTCTCAAGTACTAATGGATATCTTTAATGAATTTCCAATAACCCTTATTGGAATATCATCTCGTCATATCCAGTACATACAAGATTATATGTGGTAAGTAAATTTATAGGATTCATCCTATGACATATTAATCATGTTCCTTCTATTCTTCACAAGAATTGGAACTTATGGTTCATGAGAGACAAATTCAGATATTCCCTCATTGAATTCTTTCTGTCTTGAACTCTTTCAACACATTGCTATTGTATGTGCTCAAACTTCCATTGTGAAATATTCAAGAACTATCTCATAGGTCTTGATCCTTATCTCATTAGATGTTTCACTTAATCCTTCTTTAGTGAAGGGGTTTTCCATGGAAAATCTCAATATTCATAATATTGAGATGTTATTCCTCATCATATGTGCTACCACTAAATCTTTTGTAATCACAAATTTCATCTTTTATCTTGATTCAAGTCAAATTCTTTGACTTGAATCAAGATAAAACCTTTTATAAAACCTTTTACCTTTTTGTTATTCCTCATCATATGCTAGATTGAACCTTGTAGTTTATATACTTTATTTGTATTTTTGAAGTTATAAAACCTTTTAGGTTGTGTCATGTACATATCCTCTGATGTATTCTTTTAAGGAATCCAGTTTTAATCTTCATATGAAAAATCTCTTAGTCAATTTTAACTACAACAAAAAGCTCGACAATTGTAAAATAATTTCTATCATGTTCAACAACTTGAACTGATTTGAAAAACTTATTCAACCAATTTGTCCTTTTATGTCATACATGTAGGTCTTTGCCACAGGACCCTATTGCATCCTTTAGGTATTACCCCTTTAGGTGGTGCTATCAATGTTCTACCTTGTTAGCTTACATGGGTCCCATAATGGCCTTGATCCACTACTGAGATTATGGTTTTCAATAGTTTCTAGTTGACTAGTTGGCTCATCCTATTATGACCGACCTATCTGAATTGTTGGATTTACAATCCTCCAATCTTAGATGTGTTCTACTAGAACTATTTTATTCTGTGCTATATGACGAACTCAAGATTCCACAACAAGTTGTGATTCTTTTAGTTCTCATTGTACCTCTTTGTTGACCTTGAACACTTTGAGTTCTACTTTTACTCCCATTGATTCTTTTGGAACTCAATTATCCTTAAAACAAAACACTTTTGCTTTTAGATTTGGGATTAATTGTAATCTTCAACAATCATGGTTACCTTTTCAAGAAATTACTTTCTTAATGTAGGTTTCAATCCTTTTAGACATATTGTGACATTCCCAAATCATATCATATATGATGTCTTATAAACTATTCAGATGGTACATTATTTATTGATAGGTATATATTTATAAGGATAAGAAAAATAGATCAACAGATAATCATATCATCACTCATCATGGTATAATTCCTTCATTCTGACACATCATCATGTTCAGATGGATTTGACTTGGGATACAATAACGCATTCCTTTATTTTGAAGGCACTCAAGGTATCAATGTAAAGTACTTCAACATTTGATCTCATCAAAGTTTCCTAATACTTTCATTAAAGTCATACTTCATTTATAATCTCCTTGAACATTTCAAGAGATTTCTATTTTATTGAGTACATATCATCATATTACCATTAAATGAATATGAGGTATAAGTAATTATCTCTAGCATTTATTCCATAAGATTTTCATGCATGACATGTATGAGGTCTAATGGAAGGCTTATCCTTGCACTACATCTAGTGAAGGATGACTTGTAACATTGTGTGTAGGTAAGACTTTGCATGTTTCCTTAAGTTGGATAACCAAGGGAATCTAGATTAACATCAATATGTATTCTATACATGCATTTCTTATACGTACGTCCAAGGTGAGTATTACTAATGATAGTCTTGAGTTATCAATTATAATCCTTTGGTATTAATGTTATAAACATTCATCTCAAAATATTTCATACAAAGACCATATAGGGCATTGCTATGCAAGATCATATCTTTTGGAACAGAAACAATAATATCTTACTTTATTGGTATATCATCATTATCATTCAAGATGATTTAAAGTAAACGTTTCTATTTATTGGCATAATGAAATAAAAATTCTACTAACTCTATTACTTGCCCAATGGGATAAGATAAATTTAAATGTAGACTAAAGCTTCTACAACACTTGCTCCGCCTTATCCATCTTTGTCCTTCCATGAAGGTGTTTACTTCTTGTCAGATGTTGCACATCAAGTATGACAGATCTCTGTTTGGTATCACATACCAAATTGAAGAAGTTATTTAATTTATCTTATAATGTTTATACCTGAAGTGGAGGCCTCAGTGCCTTCCTTCTTATTCTTTAGTTCCTTTAACCAGAGTGGGCAATTTCTTTTCCAATGTCCAGACTAGTGACAATGGTGACAATCACCTCTTATTTTATTCACTCCTCCTTTTTCTTTTAGATCTGAATACATGGGCTTTTGTCTATCCTTAGAACCCTTCTTAGATTTGACTTTGCCTTTAGACTCCCCCTTTTTCTTGTTGATCATCATCACAAACTTAGGCTTGTCTTTCTTCATTTGTGTCTTAAATGTTCTCAACATGCCCAACAACTCTGTCAACATTTTGTCAAAGGTGTTCATGTTGTAGTTCATGACAAACTGATTGTATGACTCTAGCACAGATTGTAGAATCATGTCAGTGACCAACTCTTAACCCAAGGGGAATCCTAGTCTAGCTAGGTTCTACAAATACCCAATAAGCTTGAGTACATGAGGACCTACTGGATCTCCTTCTTCCATGTTACATTTGAATAGTGCCTTGGATACATCATATCTCTCTGGTCTTTCCTGGTCTTGGAACATGTTCTTATGATGTATGACCATCTCAATCACATCCATGTTCTCATGTTACCTCTGCATATCATAGTTCATGGAGCATAGCAATAGACACTTGACATCTACGATGCCTTCAGTATGCTTCTTGTAAGATTCCTTGTCAGCCCTTGGTGCATTTTGAGGTGGTTCCTCTGGTTCTGGCATTTCCAGGATATAGAGCTTGCACTCCTATGTGAGAACAATTCTTAACGTCTTGAACTAGTCGTGGAAGTTGTTCCCAGTAAGTTTGTCATTCTCAAGGACTGATCACAGAGAAAAGTGATTGTTATTTGTTGCCATTTGATTCTACAAAAGAATTTGCAATTTTGTCAAAACTCATTTTTGATTTGATTTGATTAAATTTGGGAAATAATAATTAGGTCTTTAATTCATTATAATTCTCATTATTTTGTTCAAATTGATAACCCTCATGTATTAATTTGGAAAATTGCAGCGAATCAATTTTCTAATGAGCAAGATCCAAGATAACTCAACTACGACCCGACCAACGCTGCAAAACACAGTTAATATCCAAGGTAGGCAATAATTTCCAATTGCATCATATGGAATTCTTGACAGACGATAAGCACAACTCTTAGCCAAATCTTATTTATGCTTTTGGGCCCAGACACTCTGAGAATCACCAGTTAAGCCTGACCCAACAGACAATATGATAATAATGCACTCCGCTGGAGTTAGAGCCTACAATATTACCATTACACTTCTACAAGGTAGACGACACATCACACAGAGGTGTAACCTACACTTAGTCAAACAAGCTTTTCATGTGTATTTCTATTGAAAAAATCTTAGACTTAATATGTTTGATTGAGGGATATATATATATATATATATATATACACACACACATATACTGTATCTAATTACCACATAGATACTATGTATCATATACATGATATATCCCACAACGTAAACATACAATATAAGACAAAAAGTGATGATTATGGCCATGTCTACTTGTAATTCCTTAGAGAATAATGAATTACTACCACCTAAGTCAATAATCATATCACATGTATGAACCTGCTGTTGGTGTAGATATATGCTTGGCAATATGGGTAGATTGGTTCAACCCTTGAACTTGTCATCTCGCCTCTTGTCCGATCGGTTGGTCATCACAGACGGTCGTCTAGCCTCCACTCCAATTGATGTTCAGACTCCTTCCAAATGATCAGATCGGTTCACTAGGCAGTCGTCTGGCTCCATCGTTCTGTCCCCCATGGTCTTCCAGACGACCGACTTGTCTCATGAACTGGTCATCTCATCCGATGATGATCATCTTCCTCGTTGTTGCAAGAAAAGAAACTATCATACTGCTATGAAACTATTACATCGTAAAGAGAAACCTTGAGTTACATTCGAGGGGAGCAAAGGTAGGAAAGAATTAACTTTACATTGGGAAGAAAGAGGTAGATGCTCGGTACATGGACTGAGATAAGCAGGAACAAAACCAAACCATCCAACCACACACATATATAGGGTTTAGGCCATAACCATGCTAGACATCCACCATCAAAACTGCTTTTAGGGCGACACATGTAAATTGCATATATATATTATTTTGGGATATGTGGTCTTTGATCTGATATGCATATGAGATGGTTTAAATATTCATATAATATGCAATAAATAAATGATTAAACAAAAATCTGATCATATCGATTATCCTAAAACATAGTAAATTGACATGGCTCTGATACCACTGTTGGGAAATACGAGCACAAAGTATATCAGCGGAAACAAAATTTTTATCTATCAATATTGCTATAACAATAAGATTGTATCAACTACTATGAAATGGGAAGGATGGTTTAGAGATTATACTTGGTCTTGGAGCAAGTCCAGTGGCAACAACTCGTTTCAATGCAAGTGTCTTCTAGTTTCTCTTGGACAATGGATGTACAACTCCTAGTCTTCACTACGAACAACAAACAAAACATCTTCTACATAAAATCCTGTGGTCTTACCATGATCTACAAGCTGACTTTGCTCTCCTAGTAGTAGCCAAAGGACTCTTGCCTCTAGAGTAGTTCACATAGATCAACTAGAACTCTTATCGTTCAACTAAAACAGACACGAAGGAGTCATCTCTCTTGTTGGTGTACTAGTCACCAACTTGCTCCCCAACAAAAATGATCCTCAATTTTTCTCTCCCATTGCTATCCGTTCCTAGTCGGGTAGGACTTGCTTGGGCTCTCTTGGTTACCACAACCAGAGAGGACAAAAATTTTCAGAGTAACTGATTCTCATTTATTTTTCTAATTGTTTTTCTTTGGGAATCCTCTAGTACCCCTCTATTTATAGGTGGGGTTAGGGCCAATGTTCCCAATTTGTTTGGGATCTGTGCGAGAGTGGAAGGGACCAAAAGATCTTAAATTTTCACAACCTACGAACACCTAAATGGTCATTTGGTGACCCATATAGTTGTCTGGTCACATAAGAGGTCATCTCACACTACCAAATGGTCATTTGGTAGTTTCCTAGTCACATACGAAATTGGCAATTCGTTTCCAATCAATGCTAAATATTAATTTCTTGACCACAAGTATTGTGTAATCAAACAAGTTTGGGAAACATTCATAACCTTATTTTGGCCCCAACCAAGCCGTCTCACCCATGCGAGATGCCTATCTCGCTCACCCTGATGATCGTCTAGTGAGCCTGATTCGACCTGATCAATTCAATAGTTTGAACCAGTTGGTTCACTCCTTATGTTGGGAAGAATTTAGCCATTTCGATCTTTGATTAGCTTGACAACCCAAACGACCATCTCAATACTTGAGACACTTGTCTGGCTTCCCAAGTGGCCGTCTCACCCTATGGGATGGTCGTTTGGCAGTGCGGTCAACCAATCTATTGCGTGAACTGAATACCTAAACACTTTAGTAATCAATCCAATCATCATTCAAGATAAACTCCTCTTCAAGATGGCTTCCTATGTGTGTGACCCTATAGGTCCCATATCACATTGGCAGTGAATGTCCATAACTAGCTTACGACATCACAAGTAAGGAGAGGTGCCTAGTCGCACATCAGTGCTACCCAAGTGAATGGAAAGTTGGAGAACAACTTGAAACTACAATCTGTGTAAGGTGTTGCAGTGATTGTATAATTTGTTTATCACTGATATCTAGGATGAACTCGAGGCATGGAATTGTCATCCTCTCAATGTTCAATCCATGTTCCTTAAACCAAGAACAGTCCGTCTGACATGATGTGACCTCAATATCATATATTGATTCACATAAGTGGATGCACATGCGTTTCTCAGTCTCGCTTATCAAGTGGCCAGGATATCAATCTCTAGTAGGAGGGGCAAATCCCATATCTATCACTCACATGCTATCCCCATGTGTCTAATTCACCCAATCATCACCTTTTTAACAACCCATGTTTTAAGACTGTGTTTGATGATGTCAAAGAGTACCCAATGATAGGTGATGAGTGTAGTGATTTTAGGTCTAAGAATCACAATAACTGCCTTCACTATGAGAGATGACTATGACCACCAATGATGGTTTCCATGTGTCACTCTCAAGGTGGGCCTGTCTGCTACATTGTTCCCTAACATGTATTTGTGTGATTGATTTGATATTTCCATATCACGACTAATGGGATTCTATCATCAACCAACTCACACTCTAGTTGTAAGGAGTGAGACCCGAGAGGGTATCCACTCGCTACTAAAATATTTGAAGGATAAGGAATCCATTCTGAACACACTCAAAAGTATGCTGGAATAGGTGTAAAATTTTCAAATATCAATAAATGGTATTCAAAACAACCAAAGTGTAGCAACAAAATTAAACAAATGACTATTTTCAATTTTCACAAAAGATTACAAAAGTACATCATAATATCCCATAAGGGTTTACATGTGTGATACAACATAAGTATCTAAGTAGAGGGAAGTATAAACTACTTCAAATCTGTCTCCAAGCAACATCTCCAAGAGCTAGGTCCATGTTGGAAGTTATGATGATTAAGATGTACTTTTTATGGATTTTATGCATTAAGTTCATTTTAAAAAAATCACCCTTTTTAAAACCATGAAATCAGATCTTGAAAATATTTTTATTAGTAGAGATTAATTTTAGAATTCCAAAACATATTTATTTGTCAAATTTGGATAAGCGGATTAAAAGATATGAATTTTTTAATTTGAACAAATTAGGAAATGACAAGTCAAAAATCTTCGAGAGACAGGAAGAGTGAGAGAGAGAGAGGGAGAAAACACCATTTGACCCAAGATCATGGTTGGAGTTGCATATGTAACCAAACTAGAGCTTCTAGAGAAGGTAAAACAGTAAACAAAGTAGCTACAAGCAAGTGATGGCATCTCTAGGGTTTGGTCATGGGGGCGGCCAGGGGAAAGGCTGTATCATGAGTTTTAAGCATGTAGTAAGAAATATATGAGAAGGGGGTTAACAAAACTCACCTCTAGGGAAGGTGGACAGGTTCAAGCAAAAATATTCCTGAGCTAGAGAGGCTGGTTTCTCCAACAAAGCTCCTATCTCGAGCAAGAAGTACCTTCTCCACTTTAGAGGTGAAAAATCCTAGCAAAAGAACATGGAGATGGGGTGTTTAAGGCTCTAGGTGGGGTTTCACCATGGAAGGTCATGGTTCCGACCTGTAAGGTGGGAGGAAGACTAATAGCATGCAAATAGGGAAGGAAAGGAGGAAACTTACTATTTTTGGTTGAAATCACCAAGAAGGAGCTTTAGAAACCCTAAATAGAGCAAATTTAGAACCCTAGGAGCCTTCTTCACCAAGGTAAGCACTCTCTTTTACCTTGGGACAACACCTTCATGTACAAACAGAGTAGGAATGATTCTCTAAGCTGGAGGAAAGACAAGGAGAGGATTGAGTTTTGGATTAGGAGGTGGGAAGGGGTAGATATGACTTTATAAAGAAGGGGAGGCAAGCATGAGGTGTCTATATAACTTTCCATGTGTCCTTAGCCTAGGGCTTCATGGCCATGAAAGAGGACATATCATAGAGACTTATTCTATATCAAATGTCGATCCTAAAATCCCATGGAGACTTCTAGGACATCCCTCCATCCTCCAATCAAAGAAATAACCCCATTGGTTGATATCTTTTAAAAATAAGCTCATTTATAAATAGGGTAATCCCTAAAATGGCCTTCGAGAGAAACACCTTCAAACCAAGGTGCAACTAGGTTACACATGGTTAAAAATCTCTAAAGAAATATCTATGGATTATAATCATGTGAAAATTTGCAAAGAAAACCTCCCAATTGGGTAAATTGCATAAAAGTCCAGAATGTACCTAAAATTGCATAACTTGCACAAACAACATCCAAATTGAACCAAATTTGAAAATTAGGCTCATTTTATGATTTAAAAATACATAAAGAAGTTATATTAAGGTTTATAACACATAAATAAGGTCCTTTATTGGACTTTCACTGAGGTATTTGTGCATAAGCCCTTTTATTGGTACAAATAGTGAATAAATGTCCACCAAATCACTATAAATTCCACTAATTAAACATCAAGGACATAAAGGACAAAAATGAAAGGGAAACTAGGGGAAAAGGGTTTTATGGAGATTACATCTAAGATTCATTATGTTACACTAGACTTATGTGTTACTGATGTCTATCTACCTTCCATAGTAACATCTAACTAGGGACATAATAAGAATGTACTCACTCTTAACGTTTGTATGATCTCATCCTTCAAGTCACGTACTTGAATACACATGTCATTGAGTATTGTCATTCTTTAGACATTCATAATGTTTCCTCATTATCTCATATCTGAATGAAACAAAATGAATTGGAAGCTTGCCTTTATGAGTATTAATCAAATCCTCTATGATATATGCCATGTCAATCATCACATGATTGGCTCTATGGGCATACCATACCAACACCAGCTGCTTTGCAATGAAGTCTTGGTGGCTATAGATGTGGAAAGGCAACACTTTCATCAATAGATGAAGAGGCAAAAGGACCACTGGTAGATGCAAGCTAGACAACCATTAAAAGACTAAGAAGGAGTTCCTTTGTAAGGAGGAAGTAATACCTCCATCAAAACGCACACTTGTTGGGGCTTAGTCGGTAGGCTGGGTTAGACTAGCTAGCGGAAGAGGATGCCAGACTGACCATCAGAAGATGGGTCTATTTAACCATCAAAAGGTTGAGTTTGATCAACCACCAAAAGGAAATTTTGGACAACCATCAGTTGTCAATCGATGTCTGTACAAACTAATGTAAACCCACGAGGGGGGGGTATTATCATGAGGTTGATGGCTTGTGTGGATGGATCATCAATTGAAGGAATGTCAAACAATGGAAGGGAAGATTAATGGAAATGGATAGATTTTCAGTGTTTCCTTTGTTGATTCATGAGATAAGAGGTTCAAGCCTACTATGGAAATCAAGGAATTAAGTCAAAATCATGTAAATTAGCATAAAATCTTGGAAACATACATGTAAACCAGTTACAGAGTAAAATGATGGAAGTGAAGGCAAATTGGAATGAATAATGAAGCAAAAATTAGAATGAATATGCACTCATAACCACTACTCTAGAGACTTTCCATCAGGGCATCAACAAAAGACAATCGATATTCAAATCTTAAATATTAAAGTTCTCATGTCTTAAGATTATAATAAATCATGTAGAGTGAGTGACCAATCCACCAAGCACACATTAAATGAATAGTAATAAATTGAATGAGTCCATACAAGAATTAGAACAAAATGAAATTGCAAGAAAGGGGTAGCAGTTTAGTCCGTGCACCTTAGTGAAAGGACTACTCGCTCCTCGTAGAGATATTTCGACAACCAACTAAAGCAGAGGGGATAATCTCAGACATCACTAACGATAGAAAATAACTAGTCTGGTCAATTGTAGGAGGTCAATCAGCCCACTATGCTAGAGGTTGGTCATCTGTGGTCTATGATGGCATACAAACGTAGCTCGACTAACACGTCAATCAATCTGGACAAGAAGGTAGATCGCTCTTGGATTGCATAGGTCAATAACTGGAGGCCGATTCACAGATAAGTCAAGCTCTTGGAATGTAGAGTTGTTGATGATTGATCATCACTAAACTACCAGAGGTTAATTTATCTTTTAGCAGAGAGGTCGATTTCTCTTAGCAAGAAGGTAGGTCGATCACTCAAGAACTTCATGGGTCAATTACTCTCACTAGAGAGGTTGATTACTCCAAAAAACAAAGAGTTTAAACTTTGTCCTCTCATGAAGAAACAAGTATGACTTGACTACATGGGGTCTGAGAGAGATTTTATGTGGTTGTATGATGGATATTTGTAGGCCTTTGTACCTAGGTGTTAGTCGCTGGATTCACACACATGGATCATAGAGATCATTACTTGGTGGTGAAGGAACCTGGGTAAAGGTTGTTAGATATGACCGACCATTGAGGTCAATCATCTTTTGCTTGAGGTGAGGTTGACATGTCTTGATTTCACTTTGTCTAGGCGATTGACCAAGGTAGCTCGAGTTGTGAGATCTTGATTCTTGGAGTTGTTGATGGATGTCAAGCTCTGGATATCAACTTGGGAGGTCGATAGATGGAAGGTCAACCAGAAGAGCTCGATTGGTAGGTTAATTAGTGGAGCTCGATCTATGTCCTTCAAATGTTTGCACAGTTCCATAAAACTAAAGGTTGATAGGTCTAGATCGACCAAAAAGGTTAAGCAACCTCATCTTAATAGATGATGGTAATTGAAGGTTGACTGCTAGGTCGTTCGACTGGTTGATTATGGCCTTAGACAATTTTTTTTGTGATCGACCTGCCTTTTAGAAGTGCCTAAAGTCCACTTTAGGTTGGGGCGTTGCCCCGTACCTCTGAGAGGCATCCTCCTCTTGATTTCTGCCCAGGTCCTGCTAGTTCAGTTGGTGTAGATAGATTAAACTCCAAATATGCAAGGAGAATTGAGAGAAGTATCAAAAATCTAACAAGTTAATGTAAAATCTAAATAGAATGAAATAAAGTTGTTCCTAATGAAAACTAAGAGTCTTGAATGCAAAACTAGGCTAAAAGTGTAAAACTAGGCTAAAAGTACCAATAACTAGGATGCATATGCATTCATTATAATGGTGTGTAGTTTGTTGGAGTCATTCTTACTCCTCTTTTGTGAGTGAAAGATGTGTGGGTTCTCTAGTTGGTTAGGAGTCACAATAGTTGTCAGAGGTCCTTGGCCAAAGAGGGGTGTGGAAGCTTGAGCAACATGGGTAGAACCCCTGCCACACACTCATCTAAAATAAGTAAGATAGCCATGTTTGGAATGATACACATTCTCAACATGGCCCAACTTGCCACAATAAGTACATTTTGATCGTGTTTTAGTGTGAGTATCACAACCACATCAACGACCTCTGGAAACAACTGCCACAAATTGTCATTGTGATTTGGGCTTTAAACACTTCATCAGGAGGGGTTGGAGTAGAATACATCTCGAACGACGATAGTCAGGCATAAGCCTGATCCATGGAAGGGATGGTGGTGCCAACAAGAAGAAGTTTCTCGATGGAAACATACTAGGGATGAAGGTTGCTAAGAAATCACCTTGTAGTATGGTATCTCTTTCCTTAGTAATTTCAGTGGATGTGGTGGGCGAGAAGAAATTTATTTGATTCATGAGAGATTTCATACAATCATAATACTTGAAAAAATAACGCTCTCCTTGATGTTTAGAGAAAATTCTGTCCATCACATTACAATCGAGGGAAATTGTCCTTCTACGTGTAAAATTATATCACTTTTCCCACATAAGTTTGGTATTTTTATGCTACATCTTAACAACCACATTAGGGATCCATACATCCCTAGAACCAAGAGAGAACCTGGCTATTTTGCGTGATCCATTCCTTTAGGTTTGACTTCTTTGACGATTAATTTCCCACAAGAATCCAACCTTTTTTGAAAAACATTCATCCATAGAATATAGTTGTCAACATTAAGGTTCATAGTAGTAACATGGGGCACACCATTATAGATAACAATTATGTTTTCAAACATGTTAAGCACAAAATTAAAATACCATATTGAATATATGATATAGAAATAAGTGTCTACCAGAATAATAGAATGGTAGGAAGAACAAGTTAAAAGCACTACTGAAATAATGGAATAGTAGGAACAAAATATAGCACTACTGGTATATAGGCATGGTAGGAAAAAGAGAGAGTCAC
Organism: Alisma plantago-aquatica; assembly: GCA_963693085.1. Classification (NCBI taxonomy): domain Eukaryota; kingdom Viridiplantae; phylum Streptophyta; class Magnoliopsida; order Alismatales; family Alismataceae; genus Alisma; species Alisma plantago-aquatica. Next base: position 405,086,567 of record OY856411.1, read on the forward strand.
ATGAATAAAGGTGTTGTGATGTGTAACATAGTAAGAAATTCATAATTCTAGAGAAGGGCTCAATCATGTAAGATAATGGAACCACACATAGTGGAAAATAAATAAAAAAAGTGTCTATTTTAATTTTTAGGTACTTTATAAATTAGCAAGGGGTCTTTGGTTTCACTTTTTTGCTTTCTTAGTCTAGATATCTAGAAGAAACCAAAATAGAAGAAGATGGGTAGTGGGGGGAATTACATGGAAGAATCATGACAAATTACAATAATGGTAGTTGAGCGGAGGCCTAGGCATGCATGTAGCCCGTTGGTGGATGGTTCTCACAGCTATAATGTTGTGTGCTTGACTGCTAGGTGCCTAGTTGCGAGCTATGACCACTGGTGCCAGCCACATGCGAAGTTTGGTGATAGTGGGTTGTCAGCTACTTGCTGTTGTCTCCTAAGCCAATGGCTATTGAGAAGGGGAGAAGAGAAATGAAAGAAGATAAGAGGAAGAGTTGGAAGGAATTAGGGTTGGGACCCTTCATATATAATCAAATAACCATATATTCAACAATTTATAAAGATGTCATGGGTCTCCTATATATAACAGTCCATGGATACATGGGTATACTTAAGTAGGTAAATGGATCCTCACCTAAGTGTACTTACATAATAACGAGAATTCAAGATACAATGGGCCTAAGCCCAATTAACAACTCATAACAAAAAAACACTTATGATGATAACTTGAATCTAGCTATAAAGCTGATGAATGCATATTCATCCTAGTTTTAGTGAAGTTTTAGCTTAGTTTTGCATTCATTTCCATCATTTCACTTTAGAACTAGCAATATTTAGTTTTTTTTACATTTTATGTTGTTTTATAGGATTTTGATCCATTTCTCTAGTTTCCATGACATTCTTGAGCTTCATTACATGGTAGGAGTGTAAGAGGCAGTGGTCCCGCTAATCGACTAGCAGACCCAAGAAACTTTTGAATAACTGTACCATATTTTTGATGATCTGTTCCTTCATTGGTCATTGAATCCATTAGTTTTCATCATACCTGCCAAGCCATCACTTTTTGTTAATCTATCGTTCCATCAGTTGATAAATCCTTTGATTAAGGTCTTATGGAAGTAGACCCTTTGACACCCTATAATAGCCCCCCTAGGTGGATTTTCAATCTGTGAAACCATCACTTTACATCATGTATCCCTTTCTTCAGTTGACAACTGAAGGAAGCCCATTGCTTGCTAACGGTGGTCACCTACCATTACCAATGGTCAGACTACATTGGAATACCGAAAGAACCTTTACACCTAGCCCTTTGATGGTCCCCCAATTTGCCTTCTGATAGGCCCCCTATGCATGACAACTGATGGTAGTTCCGCCACCTTCTTTGAATGACATTTCAACCCTCAACAATCAAAGTATTTCCTACACTCACCTTGTGATGGCCGCATGAAATCTGCCTAAACATGAATCCCTACGCCACCTTCTAATGGACATTTTGCACTGCCTTCTGAAGGGTTTTCTACACTTGCCAATTGATGGTTGTTCTACATCAACCAAAGGAAGTTTTGTAGGCCGTGAGACCCTTTGTCTACTGATGGTATTATTAAAGGCCACGATCCAATGCCTTCCTTCCATGCCCTATCTCTTCACCTCCATGGCATACAAGACTTAACTCCATGGCAACTGGGAGGGTTCCAAGACCTTGCCTATGTCAATAAATAGAAGATCAAAACCTCCGAAATGAGGGGGTTGATTTGACATCACCAGACTATTTTTGTCTCCACTCACCTTCGAAAAACACCGACCAAAGATACTTTGACCTCCACTATCACCAAGGTACTAGGATCTGACCTCGAAGGAGGCCTATATTGAGGCACCTACATCCATTGGTTGGTGACTACAACCTTAATCAAATGTTTCTATATCTAGATAGAAACTAGACCCGATATTGAAGAAGGAAGAACGACGCTCCAAGTCCACCTCTGACCAATGTCCAGAGACAAATCTTTTGTTGCACCGACTACAATTATACCAAATCTCAAAGACAAACATTTGGAAATCATGACTCCATTTTCATCTTCTACTATGATGATGGCTTTCTTCCTTTCTCCTATTTTTGTTCTTATTACTGCTTCTATGAACAAATAATCCTCTTGCTAGGGTGTTTTATTCTCTGTACTACAACTCTGAACTGTTATATGTTTAGAATCAATTCTTTAATGCTTGTGTGCTTATTTAATCAACATGTTTACATGTTTTTCATGATATTGGATGCATATAATTTTGAATCCAAGATATAGGATATCATTTTTTTATTAAACCCTTAATGGGAACTTCAGATAGGTGTTGTTTGAGGTGATAGATTTATGATCTCGAGGTAACACGACAACATGCTTAGAGTAATATCTATCTCAGTTTTAATCCTAACACTGAATGGGGGATTTAACTGGCCTCAACATATATATGTACATACTAAATATGATAGAGTGAGAGAGTGAACGATAGGTAGTGATGGTAAAACCCCTTCCACCCTACTGTTCCCATCCATCGATAATAAACCCTTAATTCAACCCAATTATTATCAACAACGTTACTTTAACCAACAACCAATCCAATATTGTGTTAGATACTAGTTCTTATCTAGTTACTTTGTTCAGAATAATTCTTAAATATTTTTTTCCTTTGGGTGTATGCTGATTATACTACAATAAGGTCTGTCCGCTTGTAGGTGGTGATTATTGTACTTCTTTAGGTGAATTCTAGTGATTTCACCCCTAGTGAATTTGCACGTACAATAATATCCACTTCAAATTTTGGAACTGTTGTTGGGGACAAAAAATTTTCTGATCATTTTAACCAACTTGGATTAGTTAGGATTTTTACATTTAAATTTGAACCATTGAATAACATCTTGAATCAAAACCATCTTCAACCATATTAACTCGGTTGTTTGCACTCCTCATGAACCATTTATAGTGCATGAGACTTTCTTTTAGTGACAATCCAAGACTAGATTTTGATCTTGAGATCGAACAAACCTAATATAGGCTTCTTGACAAACATCAAGCCAAGATGGATGAATAAGAGATCAACTGCAGAGCTGAAGCAGCACTTGCAGCAGAACAAGATAGGCTCTTAGCAGAAGCCAGACCAGTAGTGTAAGTAGAACTACAAGTAGTTGAAGAAGTAAAAAATAAGAGAACCACGAGAGGTACATATCCTGAAGGATGTTTATATATGCTACCCCATTGTCCAACCAACCATCAAAGCTCATAAATTTGAAATCAAGACACAATGGATGATGATGGTGCAAAACAATAGTTTTTTAGGATGAGCTGATGAGAATGATCATGATGCAGAAGTTCATAGATCTCTATGGACTAAGCAAGAATGATGGTGTGTCAGAGGAAACCATGAAGCTAGAACTATTTACTATTCCCTCACCGACAAAGCTAGGGTGTGGTACAACTCCCTAGATGATCACAACATCAGAACTTGGGAGGAACTTGAGAGCTAGTTCCTTGAGAAGTTATTCCCACCCTCACTCACTCAAATCATAAGGGAATAAACCAATTCAAGAAAGATTCATATGTGACCCTCTTTGAAGCCTGGGAACAATTTAGAGAGTTACTGCATAAATTCCCTCATCAAGGCATCCCCTCTTTAAGGCTTATCAAGCAGTTCTACATGGAAGTTGATGAAGACATCAAGAAGTCCTTGACGCCGCTTATAGTGGGTACTTCATATACTAGAGATTAAATGACTCATGGAAGGTTGTAAGTAGGGGAGATGGCAACCAATCTAATTAGGGATCATCCCACAAGTGAGAAGTCTCAAGGTGGCAATGCTAGAAGATAAATCAGAGATGAAGACAATCACTGAATCTCTCATGATGCTCACTCTCAAGAAAGATAGCCTTGAGTCATCACTCATGAGGAATGGGAATAGAGGCCAATCCTCTTTTCAAGATGGTCTAGCCCTAGAAGAGTCCCATGTTTGTAGTGCAGAATGCCACAAGAGCTTATAATGTAACCATCTCTACTTGGCCACCTTGAACATGCACCAACCTTAGTTTGACAACACTCTAGTCATTGAAGAAGTCAATGTTGTCAACTCCATTCCTGCACTGGGGTACTACAACCCCAATAGGCTAAGAAACCATCCTAGATTCCAATATGGAAATACATATGAAGCACCAAACACTCACCATCTCCAACAATGACCCAACCATAATCAAGTTCGGGGTCCTACTAGTTTCCAACAACAATACAATTATTATCTAAACAAATACTATCATGGACAATGTTGCAAAAGTTACAATCCAAGATAACAACCATACAACTGACAAGGCCAACTTTTATTAGGGCGTGGAATCCAAAAGACCGCACCAGCCTCAAATGAACAGAGTTGCCTGGATACCTTTAAGAAGATACTAGCAAGCCAATAGGTGTACCACAAATCCATGGAGGTTCAACTCGCATAGATCGATGCATCCATTTGTCCTCAAGAGGGCTCATTCGCATGTCAACCTAAGAGTAACCCCAAGCATCCGGAGGTGTAGTTGAAAGTTGTGACCACACGTTCTGGGTGTGTGCTACTAGAACCCCAACCTCCATCAACAACAATGACAAGTTGGTTCTGGAAGATGATGAAAATGAAGAACCCTCTCTAATGGTTATACTGATAGCTATACAAGTGGAACTAGTTGTTAAACCTCCAAAGACAAGTAGTTCACCCAAACCTAAGAAGGCACCAAAAACTACACCAACCTCTCCTGCTATCCCAGTGGTGCCCATTTACAAACCTAGAGTCCCTTACCATAGCCACTATAACACCCCAAATTCCTTATCACATGAGCGAGAGCTAAATTTTTTTTTAAACTAGAGAGTGTTACTAACATGATATACATTTCAATAATTATAGAAAATAACCATTAGAGACTGTATAAAATTGCATTCTCATAAATTCTTAGGAAACAAACTTGGTTACATCATCATATACAAAAGAAACTTGATACCATGATACTATTTTATATAAATCTCATCTAATATCTAGGATCATGTAGATGGCGCCCCACTAAGAAAACCTCCTAAAGTTTTCGTTGCATCATCTTGTCATGACTATCTCTTAGAATTTTGTACCTACGGACATCCTGTCCACAACCATGCGCAAATATGAAAGCTACTGTTAGAGTAAGTGGCATTGAATTTCTAGTAAGATGACATGAATACACTATAACTAAAAGTTGAACTAAGCTATGAAAGTTACAAACTTATACTGAATCAATGTGTCTTTTATTTATGTCTTTTATATAATTTGTAGGCACCATTATACGATAAGTCCTCCTAAATTGGCGTATCTACACCCTGAATTCATACCGAAGTACCTCTGAATTGACACTACATGCCTATGAATGACACTGAGGTGTCGTTGAAGTGGCATGGCTACACCCTGAATTGGTAGCAAAGTACCTCCAAATTGGAGTAAACACTCATATGAATTGGCAATAGATGCATCTGAATCGTCCTAGGACTAACTGAATGAGGACTTATCATATAATGTCTTATGTGAAGATTTTGACTTAATTATCTTAATCTAAGATTACCGATTTCTAAATCTAAACTTCTCTTATACTGAAACTGAATGCTGATAAATGAACATGTACTTAATTCTAAATCTAAATATGAACCTCTTCTCTTAAATTCTGAGTTGAATCTAAATCTGAATCCGAAGTCTGATATTCTTATTTTTTGATAGATCATAAGCTGAAGCATTTATTTAATAGATGATTTAATTAAAGTTTATTGTCAGATATATGAAATATATGTCTAACGGTTTGAGAAATAAACAGAACTGAATATATAAACACTGAGTATCTGAAAGTAGTTGAAATATCAAAAATCTATAATATGATATCCTCACAACATAACTTCATATGAACAAAGTCTGATTACTAAAAGCATTATTGGATATGAGCTAAACATTAATAATTGAATGTCTAAAAGTAACTTAATCTCTAAGTTACTTTGCAAAAAGGTGTAAGCTAAAGCATAATAACAATAAAATTCAATGGACATAGACCACTTACCTTTGTTGGAGCAACCTAAGTTTAGTTGCTAAATCTTTAAGCCAAAAGCCTAGATCTTGAAAATATCATTAACGATTCATGATATCCATTAACCCAAAACACATACCTCTTATGTATAGTTAGGCTCCATGTCTTACCTTACATGTGCATGATTATAGACCTAGATTCATTGCACATACACATGTATACTAACAAAAAGTTAGCAACATGTTTCATATGTTCAACTAACATTATGGTAATGTTTAGGGCATTTATCAAACATTATGTTATTGCCTCAAATTAGATTAGGGTTACTACCCCTGATTCAATTATCATCCACTTAATAGTGAATCTTGTACCATAAACCATGATCAAAGAAAATCAGTCAATATTAGACATCATGAAGGGCATATATATATCTCCTAAGATTTAATGGCCCATATTTGTCATACATCATGACTAATTTATCATTATACTCATGGATCAATTATCATTAAAACCATATTCACTTCATGCACCAAATCCTATATATAATATTTTTATAAAATTCTAGACTTCAGTGGCTTTCATTAGGTACCTTACATGTCAAAATCCAACCTATAATCAAAAGATATGGATTTTGAAAGGAATCACCTTTAAGGGCGATTTGAGCCCTTCCTGCTTGATCCAAGGGCTGAGACCACCCTGTCCACTCTTCTTTTGTTCCAGGTGTCCCAGTTGGATCTCCAGCTTGATCCATTTTAGATGAAATCCAATAACCTAAATTAGACCGTCATCCTCGTGGGCGCGCCTCCTCTATTTACTCAGTAAAATAGAGTACTGCCTTCCCAATCAGAACACCGTGGCTAGCCATGAAGCCAGGAGCTAGTGTCAGATCTTAGGTGGTGATATCATTGCCACCCTCCTATGCCTCTCTAGCTCCACACATAACTTTCATAGTCGAGGAAGAACAACCTTTGTGCCCCTCGAAATCATGGTCGGGACTAAGCCCGCTTCTGCATATGGCTCTGGAAGTGGAAGGCACAGATCCTGATATCGGCAACCCATCTTCTTCCCCTTAGGCACAACGTCCCCTAGCTCGAGTTTATCTAACCTTCTTGATGGCTTGCCACCATATCTCCAGTGTAGCATGATAGGAAAGCAAACCACGATCTATGTTTTTGTTCAAGTGCTTCCAGTAGTTGTTCATTGCCGAGCCTAGTTCTTATAGGATGAGAGGCTGGTCTATGGATCATCCCACTCGATGTCCCAATCTAAGGAGAACCCTCAAGGCTTCAGCCTGTTGCTCATGCTTTGCCTACTTGGCCATCGCCATGGCTGTAGATTTCTTGTCGATGGTCTACAACCCAAGACCTTGTAGTCCTTCCTGCCCTACCTAATTAGGGTTATCAATGATTTATATATGTCTATCCTAATATATTTACCTCAGTGTTTATTTTATTGTTAGGTTTCCTGCTTAGATTGGGATATTCATCTATTATGCCAACTTAAAAGTTCCCAACAAGGTAATGCCTCACAACCCCAAATACAGAGAAGTACGATCATGTGAATACTAATCTTGACATATGATAGGTTCAACAAAATAATTGTTTTGAAAAACCATATATACACAAGAGATGTGTGAAACAGTAAGCCTGGTGTCACAAGGATAATATCATCTATAGTTTATCTACAATAGACTTCTTACCATTATCATAATACTCATAGTCAAAGCACCTTTTATTATTTCCATATATTTGATATAACCTCTATATATACATTTCCATCATCAAGACAAGGTCAAATGATATGAACATATGCTTAGAAATTCAATCGAATCGAGAACTGTGTAAATTATCATATATGCAACTATGAACTTCAGTAAAATTCTTTGACCTCTTATATATATCATCAAAACATAATAGATGTCTTAGTTTCATCCTTCATGCATTAGATTAGTGAAATATCCAAAATACATTTGAATATCATATCTTGTCCTTAGATTATTACATTTTCATCAAACACCAAACAAGACTTATTCTAACCATAGTTACAAACCCTTACTTTTTTAGTGACCAGTAAAGCCTCCAATGGTGGTCAATTCACCAAAAACGCATTAGTTCTAAATATGCATAAAAGGCCTTCAAAATGGGCTCAAACACGGAGAACATGGCCCATTTGTCCCAATATCACCAATTAGAATTTCTCTTAGCATGAATAATATTTGCGTGAATACTTACCAAAAGATGGGGTGTGACAACCATTTGGATCAGACATAGCTGGACTCAAGATTCATGAAGTTCAAGGAAGTGATGAAGAAGTTGCATGTTGATATTCCCTTCCTAGATGCTTTAGCTGAAATCCCACCATGGACCAAGTTATTCAAGACTCTCCTCACTCACAAGTACTTAACATAGGAAGTCAAGAGTATGAAGCTAGCACAGACAACTTCAGACATTGTCAAGAGTAATATGCGTAAGAAACTCAAAGATTCAGGATCTTTTGGCATCTCTTGCTTTTTTGGGGACACAACATGCCACGAAGGTCTAGATGATCTTGGGGAAAACATATCTATCATACTCTACAACTTGTGCAAGAGATTGGGCTTAACCAGTGGCATTCTTCCTACCATCATTGTGATTCTACTAGCTGACTCTTCTATGACCACCCCCATGGGTATCATAGAAGACATTCCTGCAAGAGTCAGTCCCAAATCATATTGCCCCTGTGATTTGACATCATAAACATCAGGGAGGATCTTCATTATCTTCTCTTATTTGGGAACCAATTCCTAACAACTCCTATAGCCTTAATCGATGTTGAGGTTGGAATCTAGACATAAGACTTGAGACAAATACTATTCCTTTTAAGGTCTTTGAGAGTCTCAAGTAGGGGTGGAAATCGGGTCTGGGTTGACCGAGTCCTATTTTGGGTCAATTCGGGTCAGATCAAATACTCTTGACCCAAACCTGACCTGAAAATAATTTTGGGTCATACTTGCTCAACCCGAACCCAAAATTACTATTTGCGAGTCTGACTCGATGGACCTGGTGGACTCGAAAATATCATGTTATATGCAAACACAAAAAACCTAAAAATACAAACCCAAAATACTAAAAAACCCAAATTCGAAAAACCCAAAAATAAAAACCCATTAGACCCAAAATTACTACAGAATTTGTTGGTTAATTAGTGTTTTACAAGCAAAGACTTGTATAAATATCATATTTTTATGTTTGAATGTGTTTAACTTTTATATGGACAGAATATGAAAACTATATATACATATATGAAGACATAATTTCCGGTTGATCGGGTTTTGCGGGTTGACAATTACAAACCTGAACCCGACACGTAAATAATTTTGTGTTTTTCAGGTTCGGGTCATTTTGGGTTGGGTCGAAAAAATCAAGACCCGAACCGCTTTAGTCGGGTCGGGTCGGGTTGAGCGGGTCGGGTTGAGTTTTTCCAACCGTAGTCTCATGGGTCCCTCTTTCTAAGAACAATACTACCTCATCGATTGTGTTGACAAAATGGCAAAGGTGCAATAACATGATCCTACTTCTGTAGATCCTCTTGAGACTAGTCTCATTAACCCCAACACTCATGACCTGGAAGATGAGAAAATTGAGCAATTTCTTCTCCACCTTGACTTAGCAAAGGAAGACCCCGAGGATGAGTTTGGAGATCTAAAGTTTATCTCTATCCTTGAAGATGAAGACAAGGAGCCCACCTCACTATATATGAAGCCTCTACCTGAGGGGCTCAATTATTTCTTCATGGATGAGAAGAAGGTCTGCCCAGTCATCATCAACTCAGATCTTAGGATTAAGCAAGAAGACAAATTGTTGATTGAACTAAGGAAGAGATATAAGGCATTATGACACAAGATGTATGATCTAACTAGAGTGAGCCAATCCCTCTGTGTACATAGAATTAATATGTTTGATAGCTACAATCCCTCCATTGAGCCTCAACGCAAGTTGAACCTGATTTTTAAGAAGGTTGTGTGAAAAGAGGTGATTAAGCTATTGTTGTCAGTGATCATCTATTCCATCTCCGAATCACTGTGGGTGAGTCTTGTGCAAGTAGTTCTAAAGAAGGGAGGCACTACTATTTGTCTAAATGAAAATAATGAGTATATTCCCACCCACACTATTATCGGGTGGCTTGATGTGCATAGACTATCACAAGCTCAACAATGCAACTCAGAAGGACCACTTCCCCCTTAATTTTCTTGATTAGGTCTTGGAGAGACTTCCAGACCATGAATTCTTTCTTTACTTGGATGGTTATTCTGTATTTTACTGATTCCCATTCACCCCAATGATCAATAAAAGACTACCTTTACATGCCCCTTTCGCACATACTCTTTCTGCTGGGTGCCCTTCAGACTATGCAATACACCCACCACTTTCCATCATTGCATGTCTTCCATCTTTGTCTACCATACTGAAACCATAATGGAAATATTCATGGATGACTTCTCAGTCTATGGAGATTCTTTTAAATCACGCCTACACCATCCATCCCTTGTCCTTCAACATTGTTAAAAGGCACATCTGGTTCTTAATTGGGAAAAATCCCACCTCATGGTGAAGGAGGTTCTTATTCTAGGACACCATGTTAGATCATGAAGCATTGAAGTAAAAAATGAAAAGATTGAAGTGATTGCAAAGCTATCTCTCCAACCACTTTCAAAGAAGTTTGAGCATTCCTAGGACATGCCTATTTCTATAGTAGATTCATTTGTAACTTCATCAAGATCACTAAGCCTGTAACACATCTTCTCTAGAAGATTGTAGAATTCATATTCAACTCTGAATGCATGAGATCTCAACACTCTGAAGTAATCCCTCATCTCAAATCACATCCTTCATGCCCCACACTGGTCTTTTCATTTTGAGATTGTGTATGATGCTAGTGACAATGTTGTAGGTATAGTTCTGGGGCATCATGTCGAAAAGAAACATCACATCATTTACTATGCAAGCAAGACGTTGGAAGACGCACACAAGAACTACACAACAACTGAAAAGGAGGTTCTCACCATTTTTATGCCTTTGACAAGTTCCACTCATGTATCTCAGGTTTACAAGTGATGATCTACACTGATCATGCCACTATCAAATATTTAATGTCAAAGAAGGATGCAAAACCAAGGCTAATCAGGTGGAATTTATCGTTGTAAGAGTTTAACCTGGAAATCAAAGACAAGAAAGGAACTGAGAATGTCATTCCTAATCACCTCATTTGATTGCATATCCAAGAGTCTGACACAGTCATAATTAATGACTCTTTTCCTGATGACCACTTGTCAAAGGTGTTTACATTCACCCCATGGTATGTTGATCTTATGAACTACCTAGCTATAGAAGTCCTTCATTGAGATTGTATAGGGAATGATAAGAAAAAGTACATGTCAATTGTTCACCATTACTATTGGGATGAACCTTATCTATTCCAGTTGTGTTCAGACGTCCTTTAACATCGATGCATCTCTGACAAAAAATCTCCTCTTATTTTGGAGCAATATCACTCTTGCTCAATTGGAGATCATATGAGTTACAAGAAAACTGCATTTAAAGTGCTCCAATGTGGCTTCTTCTAGCCTACTATCTTTAAGGATGCTCATTAGCATGTCAATTCCTATGACCAGTGCCAATGATTTGACTATACATCCAAGAGAGATGAGATGCCCCTAAATATTTAGCAAGAAGTTGAGATGTTTGACGTTTGGGGGTGTGGACTACATGGCTCCGTTCCCCTCCTCATATGGCTTCACCTACATCCTGGTTGTTTTTTATTATTTTTCTAAGTGGGTTGAAACCATCCCCACAAAGTCTAGCGACTCCAAGCAAGACATCAAGCTATTCAAAGACATTATCTTTCCGTACTTTGTAGTCCCCCACACTGTCATCTCTGATGAGGGATCTCATTTCCTCGAGTGTAGCTTCAAAGCCCTCCTCTGTAAGTATGGTGTATCTCATCATGTAGCTACTCCATATCCCCATCAGATGAGTGGCCAAGTAGAGGTTTCTAACAAGAAAAATGACACACTGGGCATATAGGAACAACATACAAGACTCCCCTAGGCACTGCACCTTACTTCTTAATATATGGGAAGTTTTGTCATTTATCGAGGAGCTCGACAATAAATCTCAATGTCCCATCAATTAGCTCAACTATGACCTTCGTGTAGTAAAGGAAAATCATATACTTCAACTATAAGATCTATAAGAGCTACAACTGATGGCTTACAAAAATGCACGCATCTGCAAAGAGAGGATAAAGATGTTGCACGATGGCCACCTGAGAGGAAATATATGCAAGTTGGAGACCAAATATTACTGCACAACTCTCATCTCTGCCTCTTTATAGGAAAGTTCAATACCTAATGGCTGAGTCCATTCATTATTAAGCATGTCTTCCTTCATGGAGATGTTATAATTTTGAGCAAGAAGACCGGAGACATCACAATCAATTTCCAACGATTAAAATGTTAGTTAACTATCTATTAAATGTAAACCGACCAACCACTCACACTTTTCTCTCCAACATATCATGATTAAGCTTCAAGTGGTGATCCATCAACATTAAACAAAAGCACTTCTCGAGAGGCAAATTGAGTGTTATTTTCATTTTTGGTTGTTTTTATATCTAAGTCTATATTGCATCCAGTTAGTTAGCACATCATCAAAATCATATGTTCTAATAATTTTGATTGTAGGTGAATGACTTTTTCTAAATAGAGAGCAACCTTAGACCATGAACCCACTCGCAAGGTCTTTCCCCTCAATATTAAATTTGGTGTTTGCTCAAGAACAAGCAAATATCTAAGTTTAGGGTGGGTGGTACATATTCTAGTTTCTATGAACACATATCTATTTGTAACTTATGATCTTATCATTGCTTTTAGTTTAATTTTTATTTTTTTTATCTCTAGAGTAAATAAAGCCATTATCTAGCCAACCTAGGTTCAAATTCTTACTTGGATTTGTGCATTCCATCATCATTTAACTCCCCTTACTCAAAGAAAAACCTCACAATATCAAATTTTGAAACAATCAGTGGCTAGAAATCACCCTATGTGGCCTAGGAACCTAAACATCACGTTCCTTGAAAAGTATGGCAAGTATATGAGAAATTGAATGAAACATGTATCTCTTCTAACTGAGTTGTGAAAAAAATTCATGGAATCATTACTTTTTCCCTCATCATGTCACTAGTTGAGCATAGTGGGACTAGGAGAACAATCTAGTGCACTGAATTGTAAGTCAAGTTGCATGCTGATCTGACCCCTCTTCTGCATTTCTTCTTCTTCCATCTTCTTGCCTTCCATCTATAAAAAAGATAGCAAAAAGGCATAAAAGTGTGAAATTTCAAGTTTGGAGTCCTACACCCACTCCCTACTCTATCCCCTTCTTCCATACCACTCTCTATATAATAGGGGCATACCACCACAAAGAAAAGATGACAATGTGCACAAACCAAAAAAATTGCTGCAACACACACACACACACATATATATACACACACATAAATGCAATCTCAAGTCGAATAGAGGAGAGATTTGTATCTTCCTCCCACAACCCCTTATCTCCATTTTTCTACATAAAGACACAATGGATGATTCATTTTGATATCCTTTTCATGCACCCACTGTCAGATCATATGCATACTTGTTATTCTATAAGATTCTCTAAATGCTCATGAAAATGTTAGATGTGCATGGCATTTGGAGTAGTAATGAGGAAGTATTTTTGGGAAGACAATTCGGAAATGAAGTCATGGATAGATGTATTCTGTAATCTCAGGTTGTTGGGTAGCGTGGCCATATCAAGTGATAGGGAAACAAGCACAATGTAAAGGCGAGGCAATTACATGGTTGAGAGAATCCATTTAGTGAGTGTTTTAGATTTATGTTACTCGAGGAATAGAAATGTTTAAGTTTGCGGTTATTTGATGAATGCATGTTCATCCTAATTTTAGTTTCATTTTCAGCTTAGTTTTGCATCCATTTCCATCATTTCACTTTAGAACTAGCTACATTTAGGTTTTCTTAATTTTATGTTACTTTATAGGATTTTGATCCAATTATCTAGTTTCCATGATAGTATTGAGCTTCATTGCATGGTATGAATGTAGAGGTGGTGCTCCCCCCAACTGACTAGCGGGGCCAGGAAACTTTGAGTAATTGTACCGTATTTTCAACGATCTACATCAGTTTGCATCAGACCTTCCAAGACATCAGTTTTCATTAATTTGCCCTTCCATTGGTTAATGAATCCTTCAGTTTAGTATTTATGGGTGTAGACTCTTTGACACCATACAATAGACCCCTCCCAGGGTCGACCTGAAATCTGCCAAACCATCAATTTACATCACACAATCCTTCCTTTAGTTGACAACCAATGGAAGCCTTGTGCCCGCTGCCACTGGTCGTCTACCGATGTCTAGCCTGCATTTATATACCAAAGGAACCTCTTCACCTAACCTTCTGATGGTTCTCTAGTGCACCTTCCGACGGGGTCCCTATGCATGACAATCGATGGTATTTCTGCCACCTTCTTTTGATGACAGTTCAACACTCAACAACTGAAGGATTTCCTTCACTCTCCTTTTGATGACTACACAACATATGCCTACTGATGGAATCCCTGTTCCATCTTCTGATGGATGTTCCACATTGCCTTTCAAAGGGTTTTTTGCACTTGATAACCAATGGTTGATTTCCATCACCTACCGAAGGAAGACTCATAGGCCATGAGACCCTTCGTCTACTGATGGTATCACTGAATGTGACGACACATCGTACTCCTCACGTACCACTGTCTCTTCACCTTCATGACATCCAAGACTTAACTCCATGGTGGCAGAGAGGGTTTCAAGACCTTGCCTCCACCTATAAACAAAAGACCAAGAACTCCAGAAAAGGGGGGCAATTTGACACTGCAAGCTGCTATACCTCCACTCACCTTTGACCGTTGACCATTTTCATCAGTTGATGAACATTGATAAAAGGTTTTTCCATCTCCACTTCCACCAAGGTACCAAGGCTCAGCCTTAAAGGACACCTATCCTGAGGCACCTACATCCACTAGTTGATGACCACAACCTTCATTAACTGTTGCTCTCTCAGGACAAAGACTACACCCGACCTTGAAGAAGGAAGAATGATGCTCCAAGTCCACCTCTAATGAACGTCTAGGCGTAGATCCACTGATGCATGAACTACCATCATTCCAGATCTGTAAGACAAACATTCATAGACCATTGCTTTATTTTCATCTTCTATTGTGATGACAACTTTCTTCGTTTCTTCTGTTGTTGTTCTTGTTACTACTGCTATGAGCAAGTAGTCCTCTCGCTAGGGTGTGTGGAGTAGCCCCATCACCAGATTTTGTTCTCTTTACTACAACTTTTGTTGTATGAATCGTTATATCTTTCAAACCAATTGTTTTATGCTTGTATGCTTGTCTAATCAACATGTTTACATGTTTGTCATGATCTTATATGTAGAGAACTGTGAACCCAGTATCTGGGATATTGATTTTTTCTTATTAAACCCTGATGAGAACTTAAGATAGGTGCTTTTTGAGGCGATAGATGTATGATCTCTAGGTAACATGACAATGAGCTTAGTGTGATATTTGTCTAGGTTTTAATCCTAATGCCCAAAGGGAGATTTTCCTAGCCTCAATATATATATGTTCATACTAAATATGATGTAGTGAGGGAGTGAACAATAGGTAACAGTTGTGAAACCCATTCCATGCTAGAGTTACCATCCATTGATAATCAACCATTAATTCACCCATTTTATTATCTGCAACCATAGTTTAATCAACATTGTGTTAAATACTAGTTCTTATTCGGTTACCTTGATCAAAATAATTATTGAATATGTCATCCTTTGAGTTCGATCCTGAACTATACTACAATAAGGTTGACCCTTTTGTGGGTGGTGATTATTGTACTTGTTTAGGTAAACTCTAGGGATTTCACTCCTAGTGAATTTGCATGTGCAATAATATCCACATCAAAGTACTAAAGGTAGCATTGGATTGAGAGAAACCACTAAGAATATCTTTAGTCACTAGAACATATACATACCAAGGAAGTGGTCATTTAGGACTTACAATGTTGGTTAGAGCCAACACATAGGTGGGTTCAACAACACCTTAGATCAAACATGTTAGCTAAAGAATAACCAATTAAAAGTTTGTTACAATAATCATAGACAATAACTGTTGTGTAATAGTTTTTTGCATCTATATTTTAACACAACACTTATGCGACATGTAGAAACTCTATAGACTTTTAATAATACCAATTTTGTTGAACCTAGTGCATTTTACTTTTTGACTAACCAACATATCAAATTTTGAAGCGATCATTTTTGCTTATTATCTATGGCGATGTTAAAATTGCTAAAATGGAGTTTCCATAGACCTAGAGTTCTAAAGACCATCTACACCCGACACACTTCGAAACCCCTAACCTACTTCAAGAAATACACATTGAATATGTGAACAACTAAACATGTTTATTCAACATGATTGATTAGCTACAAACTCCCCATATCATGCAAAAAAACATCAATGATAAATCACAATTGAACCAACAAACAACTAAATCATTATAAAAAGACCAAAGAATAACACAATCAACATCACTATGCATAAATATCAACCAATTCATGCCAAATCAACCACATACCAGATAATTCATATCAACCTACACTAAAATCAGGTATAAACACAGACAGAGTGTGAATCCACATCAACCTTCAATATTCACCAAAACACCCAAAATTTTGATATATCTAAAGCCGATCCAACATGTTTGAACATTTTCACTTCAAAAAGATGCAATACACGCAAACAAAATTTTGTGCACCACTGTTTATGAAGTTAACTTGCATTCTAGATATAAAATTTAACCTTTTCAACATGTTTGTCAATAGATTATGCAAGAAAATGAAACAACTAGCTAGATTGGTTGTGATATTGAGAGTATAGTCTAGAGATGGGATGAATATGCTATAACGGCAATTTCAAAATTCTCAACAATAAAATGTTATTAGCAACTATTTTATGATACAAACAACTAAAGATAGGAGGAGAGGAAAAATGAGTATACTAAAATTGTTATTTTACACAGTTAAAAAACCCACAAAGGTTTCCTAATCTACACCTAGTCGCACTAGGTTTGAGAGGATATACAATATATGATCACTTATCTAACATCTTAAAATAAAGATCAAAGTATTTTCTATGTGCTTTATATCTTCACTGCAGGATGTGACAGTTGCTTCCTTGTATGGACACTAAGAAATTACCTCAACACCTTATTTTATTTGTGAAAGAAGAAAAGTCACCATTTTAGTTTTCTTTACCATGCCTAGGGAGAACCACCTTAACACCTTATTATCATGGATAAAGGAAGGTCACCACCATTGTCCTCTTTTCCAAGTTGAAGGAGGACCCTTGCTTCTTCTAGACCAGTTTTTCCCTTGTTCACCTTGAAGCACCACTAGAAGACTTTTGTTTAGGTAAGTCAGGAAGCTATCTTATTCATCTCATCTTCCTCTATAAGAAAACTCAAACTTATATTACACTCGATAGTATGAGATGCATAATTAAACTTGGTAGTACTATTACCATTACATAGTTCTTGATTCAAGAGATTCACAATCTCATGGGGCAAATTTACATAGTTCTTTGTCCTATTAGTTTTTTTTGTGGTGAGTCTTAGCCAAAAAAATGCAACTGTATTCTTATATCTGAATGCATAGTGCACCCTTCTTGCCTCTTTCAACATCTACTGGATCTTCAAAGTATAGTAGCAAACCCTTGGGTTTTGACCAATGTGTTCTTATATGATCCTAGTTGCCACAAGGCAGTCTGTGTCAACAACTACGTTATGGAAACCCTTCTGGTTTGCATACTTCAACGTCATACAAATGCTTTCTAATTAGGCTCCCATTGCACATTTGGATTTATAGTTCTCCCCCCTACCACCACACTATGTGTCTTTGTTATTTCATGTAACTACTGCCAAGGATGCATCATTCTTGCTTATAGATGCATGCATGTTCAATTTAATGTAGTTAGCATCTGGCAGTTCCCAGTTACCTTGACTATGTACCTTCATGCTTGTGCATTGGTGACTCCATGCTTTAACATTAAGGGCGGAAACCTTCTAAATATAAGATGTCTGATTTTCAACTATTCCGAAGTGAAAGAGATTGAAAGAATGGAAATTACTATGTTAAGCACAACATAACTTGCTGATGAGCTTCTCTAATGGACATGATTGTTTATAAAATGAAGAGTCTTTGTTTGAGCACAAATATGGATCACTAAGAAACAATATCACCATAATCTTTTATAAGTGTGTTTTATTTCTCAAGTGTGTCTTGTAGTGATCAAACACCATCTTTATATATAGAAAATGATTAGGGTATACTTGAAGAAGAAAATGGGAGCGTCTATGAATGCCCTTAGTCAATAGAGATTCTAGTTTTAGAGAAAATGAAGCTATGAATCCAACTATATCTTGACAAATCCTTGATTAAATTATATAGGGAAATGTATTGGTTCAACACAATGATTAAGAATTAAAATTAGGTCATTTTGACTCCCTCTTGATTGATGTGGGTTTCTATTGAACTTAAGGAGATACATATAGACCCTAAAGACCATGGAAAATCTCTAATTTGAATTTAAACTTCATCCAAAAACTCCTTCCTTGAACTGTGACTTTGGATGAGAACATCCATAACCTAAATGTCAGTAGAAAATCTTTTTCATATGTAGGAAATAAAAGTTGTATGTATCAAGTATCCCTAGTGTCCTACACAAGGATAAAATAAGTTGACTAATTAAAAAACTAATCCTTTTATAAGATAAAATATAAGCAAACTACTATAATGATTGCAATATACTAGGAAATATAAGTCATGTAAATGATTGATCCTTGAATGATATAAGTCTATTAGTATTGCTATAACTCATACATTCATAAAACACTTAACAATATAGTTAGTAGCAAAATAATAGGAAAGAGCATTATTCAAAATATGTCTATAGGTTGCCCTTGGGCCAACAATCCCCCCTACTTTGAGGATAATAATTATTTCATAGAATAGAAAATATGATCAAAGACTTCTAGTTTAAGTGTAGATATCATACCATGTCCTTGAGTAATACTAGGTGCAGAAATTATGGGAATGTATGTATAAAATGTAAGTAATGTCAAACATGGAGTTCAGGAAATGTATCTCCATATTTAAGGATGATGCACATGCATTTACTCTTTTATAAAACTAATTCTCTCTTAATCAAGATATGAAATTGTTCAATTCTCAATTTTGCTAAGTAAAACTGTCAAATAGAAGACACAATAACACACAATCTTAAAATATAGTTTTCTTCTCTCCCTTTGTAAAATCAAAAAGAAAATATGGGTGCATTATAGAAACCTAATAATATCTGATTTGACGTGAGCTCCCCCTAAGTAAAAGCAGTCATATCCATGGTGATTAACATTAAGTAGAACAAGTCTGATCATGTGTAACAAAATAGGGGCTCAATATATATATATATATATATATATATATATATGCATTACAGAAACCTAATAATATCTGATTTGACGTGAGCTCCCCCTAAGTAAAAGTAGTCAGATCCATGGTGATTAACATTAAGTAGAACAAGTCTGATCATGTGTAACAAAATAGGGGCTCGATATATATATATATGTATATATACATACATATATATATATATATATATATATATATATATATATATATATATATATATATATATATATATATATATATATAGAGTCAGGCTAGAATACACTCGAGTGTACGAATCACACAAATACACTCAAGTGTGTTTGCATATCAAGACTATTTTTTGCAAAATGTAAACCATTGATCTTCACCGTCATACTATAACTAGGCTACATACAAATTTTGAACCCATTTGGATGAGTGTAAGTCACTCATCCAAGGGCAACAAAATCAACGCGCGAAACTAATTTGAAATGCATAATTTTTGCGGTCTTCATAACATGAGCTATACATATCCAAATGTGCTCAAATTTTGTGTATGAGTCATTCACGAGATGTTTAAGAAGATCCACGGATTAGATTTTCAAAAAAAAATATTGCATCATGGAAAACTACTTGAGTGTATTCCGCTCCAGATACACTCGAGTGTATTCTAGCCCGACTCTATATATATACATATATATGTATATATACATATATATATATATATATATATATATATATATATATATATATATATATAGCTAAAAAAGTTTTGTACATGAGTACACACACTTATATGTATCCATCTTCATTTATGATGGTTGCACAACTTTAAACAACAATCTAACCTTACAGATGTGATGTATATCCCTTACATGACACATGTATCGAATATCATCTCAATTGAGCATTCCTAGATCATCTAATGAAAGAAAATTCATATTTTCTAATCAATGTAAGTGGCAGAATTTGCAAAACTGTTGGATGATATGTATGTATATCTCATGATACATGTGATATATGGTTGTGATTTTTTTAATATTTCTAATCTAAACATTGTTGATTCAACCCAAATGATTGGACTTATTTAACAGATTCCACATATCCCGTTTAATTGGGTAGTATGGATAAATTACATGGATCGGCCGACACACACTTCCCAACCCCATATGTGTGTGAGTGATTGTGTGTGTGTGTGTTTATGTGTGTGCTTATATATAACAACATTTTTTCAATTCGTATGCATAATTTGAAAAGAACTAAAAACCGATCTCACTACAAGTGAGAGTTAGAAAAAAATGGAATTGTCCAAAATATAAGTTAACATGTGGAACAAATAAGTAAGAATAATTTGAAATCTCAACTTTTCCATGAACGTATGACTTTATAAAACCAAGACAAAAAATACATAAACTCAAACATCATTACAAATAATTTTCCTTAAGAAATCAAACTAGATAATGAGACAAAATGCTCAAATATAAAAGATAAAGTATGACATAAACATACATAAGTTCTCAAAGATAGAGTTTGTAACAAGGTATTCACATTTGAACCTAAACACGTGTATGTTTTTTTTATGATAATGAATGGTGTGACGCCAATTGAATAACCCCGTAACATTAAGTGCACAAAACTTACAAGAAGGTAAGTCATCTATCAAAGTTGAAGTGAGTAACAAGGATTTGGAGTTGGGGGAAAGAAAATTGGTGATGGTTGGAAGTTGGTTGTGGTAGAGTTTCAACATAGATGTAGCAAGGATCGTAGGGCTTAGTTATATCAGGATAGGTACGTCTATTATATTCATTTGTTAAACAAGAATTAAATTGAATCAAATGAGAATTTATATATTGTAAGTCTTGATGGTTATACTCAAAGTGGAAACTGATTTTATAGCCCAAACAATGGCCACAAAAAAAATGATGCACAAAAAATATTCAAATACTAGAACATATGCAAACTATCAACCATGAAATCATGAAAACACTTTGACTTTGTACCTTGTTGCATTGAAATTATATATATAGTGACAATATGATGTAACATATTGTAACATATCAACCTCTAGAACCTTATCCTATTCTAAGGTTAAGAGGTTAGAGACCTTAGTCTTTGGGCTTAGCCAAACAAGGATGAAGGTATACCTAATAGTAGTTAATTGTAACCCTAATATGTTAATACATGATTAAATCACCCTAACATATTTGCATGAAAACAATCATGATCTAATGCTCTCATAATAATCTTAGACCAATAAAATATGTCACATATGATAATGTTTATTAAGAGATATAATGTGCATAGAAGGACTAGGTTTCCATAATTGAGAATATTGATACATAATCTAAACAAATAAGAATTTAATAAACTTAATGAGATAAATGATAAGATAAATTCGTTCTAGAATTTTATATAACTTTTTTGAACAAGTAAGTGACAAAAAGATAAATAATAACTCTTTAGCAAGATAAGGTGATATTGTAATTAATATAGGAAATTGTGGTAATAATGGTTAATAGGCCAAAATTCATAAAAGGAAGACTAATTGGTTAAAGATAACTTGAGATTCATTTTATTTGGATATGATATGACTTGGAGGTCAAGTTTCACAAATTTTGGAGTAATAATAACTACAACTATTTTATTTAGAAAAGAAAATGTGATTTTTCTCCAATATATGAAATAAAGTAATTAATGACTCCAAAAGAGAAAACTAATCTTGGATTCATAATACTTTGGGTAAATTTTCATCTAATTTGGATAATCTTTAATGTACATGTGTGATGACCCCGATTTTAGGATTAAAACCCAAAATATTTCTTGAAGATGAGCATGGACCAAAATGGTTTATTTACGTATCATGATATGTATATGGTCAAATTAAGCAATTTGAGCTTGTATTGATGAGGTTAGAGGTCAATTCACGTATATTTAAGTTAAATATCTTAGATACGTACCCTTTGGGCTAACGAATTTGAAGGATCAATAATAGAGTTTGGGTGCCTCATTTGTATAAAAGTTGAACTACACCACGTGGAATCATGGATTAAAATTATACGGTCAAAGCAATTCCTATGAAACTCTATTGAGGTTTAAAATAAAATAAAATAGAAAATTAATCAAATGTTCACATGTGGCAATGGCCCACTATTATTATAAGGAAGTTCTATTCACGTGGTTTTTGAACGTGAAGTTGATGGGAAGTGGTCAAAAGCGCAGACTTGTCTTCAAGTTCCGAGACCTAAGGAACTGATGGAAACAAACCTATTTGATAGTGTCCACGTGGTTAAGTTTGTTTTACTAGATCCGGAGCGACCGGTTTGATCTACGTCTTTGGAGGAGTTCCCTGCTCATAACTCTCATCGTCAATAGCAGCCTGCCGAGGGAGATCACAGAGGGTGAAAGGAAGAAGAAGCAGGTAGAGGAGCAGTTGAACGACCCCCGCCATCTATCTTCTGAATGCATCCACCAAAACAGCAGGACGACGGCTCCACCTTCTTCATTGCAATGTGGGTCGCAGAGGCTACTGCAGATCGAGCTCACTCCTCTGATGTTCGGCTGCAGCACCATGCCTCAGCGGCACCATGCTTTCAGAAGACGGAGTCGCAGAGGAGACGAGGATCGTGGTGCACAGCAAATCGTGATGAAGGTAGCAGGAAGGGATATTGTAGGCTCGAAGAGGACTACAAAATCCAGGGGAACCTTTCTATTGCGAAGCCATCCATATGGCTTACGAATATTGCCATGGGGGGGGAGGACCTATCTTCAGAACTCACCGCAGCAACACCATACTATCTCTAGAATACAGGAAGATGAGGATAAGGGGAGGCATATACCATGTTCCCGACTGGAAGCTCTGTTTGAGCTTTTGAGGAGACGACGGATGGAGATCCACGGATATTCCACGCGCAGCGGAGTCCTCTTTCCTGTTCTTCAACTTCTACAGCCGCTTGCGGCAGCTATCTGGAAGTGCCTAACCACCAAACTGACAACTCCCTCCCTCACGATCCCGTCGGAGCTTTCCCTTGCGGCGGCGCCCAGGGGAGTCCTAGGGAAGGACGCAGCGGAGCGTCAGGTCGAGGAAGTAAGGCATCCATCCAGTGGGCTAGTCACCGGCCTCCATGAATCAATGAGCGGGAGTAATGGCGCATAGCGAGTTGCTCTCCAGGCATCAGTCTGATGCCCCGGCGTGTACCATCTGCAGCAACTGGAGCAGAGGGTTGATCGGAGGTCCAGTGGTCCACACATGCCTAGATCACGTTGCAGTCTGCAACTAGTTTGAAACCTTGCCGCATCAGACTTCATGGTGACTCTGAGGCTTGTAGCTTTACCCTTGGGTGAGGAGGTTTCATCGACCACAGTTTCCTTGCTTCTTCTGTCCTTTGCGGCGGCGCAGTCATCGCACGCTGAAAAGTGCTTCGGGAGCGTGAGGATGAGAGGAGGGAGACGAGCCGGCTCAGGAGGTGGAATCTATCCATAGGCCGCCGGTTCATGGAAAAATTAGCAGACTGAACCTTTCCAGCCCCTGGGACAGGTGGCGGCCATATAGGGCGCCCATAGGAGGATCCAGCGGCTCCAATAAATTCCTAAAGGTAAATGCAAGTTTGCCATTTCAGTATTTCTTGAAAACTTAGAAAATGCCTAGTAAATAGCTCCCATGGCCAATAAATATGTATAAAATACCTACAGATTCAGAAAAACATTAACTTTAATCCTAGACTCCTAGATCACACCCTTGAACCATTATGAATGATGATAATTAATTTAGAGTATGATGCTCCTTTTTAGGGTTCATTAAATTAAATAAATAGTATGCAGTTGATATTAATTCTCAAAAAATTGTCCTAGAACCTTAATTATGATATACATCCATATTTAGAATCTGATCTGAGTAATATATCTAAATAATAGGTCATTTTCTTTCTAATGACTATTTAGATGCTTTTAATCCCATTTTAATTCTAGGAAATGGACTAAGCATCAGACAATTCTGAAAATTGAACCAGGCCTAAATAATGACCTCTATATCATTATAAAAATACTAGAGACATATTTTAGATTAGTAACACCTAGATTTGACCTAAATCCTAAACTGGACCAAAATACCATTAATAACGGTGAATCTTGTATTAATGATGAATATTTGTTATTAATCAGGTGATGACCAGTGATGTAGATGATCCAGAATATAAGTATGAATCTCTGAACTCAGGTACGTGGATATAATTATATGACTAGATTTGCTGGATGTTAACTATATGTACTTGCTTGCTTGTACTTGAATATCTTGTTGGATGTACCTCTATATGTATTGTCATTTCCGCCTTAAACAATAAGAACACTAAGGAAAGAAAATGGAATGTAGTTACTGATGGTTCATTAATCTCCCTATTAGAGAGGGAAAGCATTAATGTTGACTAGCACCTCCCTAATGGTACAAGGTATGCAGGGAGATCCCTAATGGTACAAGGTACGCAGGGATAGGGCCCAATATTTACGTTTGTGCTAAGTCCACCATAGTAATACATGTCCATTGAAATATGGTTAATAACTTGGGTTTACCTAATTTTCTGCCTTAAATAATGCTTTCACTTTTCTTTCTTCTTTTTCAAGTATATTTTTTTTATATGCCAGCATAGTATAGCTTTTAATTCCACGTACCAACTTTTGTTGATGATTTTATTTCTCGTATTTTCTAGGTCTAGAGATAGAATGGCACAAAAGAATAGGATGTGAGCAAGTTGTATAGGTTTACCTATTGTGTTAAGATCCTGATTAGCATACATGTTCATAGACTTATGTACAATTTTCTATTCAATGTGTAAATGTAATCTATAATAGTTCATGTTATAATTAATATTCATGTTGAATGTTGAGTATGTTATGGTTGTATGTTCATGTATGCGTATTATGCTTCCGCATCGCTTTCTGATATGATTGGATGATGTTTTCGGATTCTGACATCTCATTCCCAATAGGGTTTGGAGAAATCAAAATCCGGGGACGTCACAACATGTGTATATTAGGAGAGAGAAAGTGTGTAAAAGCCCAAAATGTTGAATAATATGATAAATAATTCCAAGGGATAAAATTAATGGCCAAATTGTGTTTCATATATTTTAGTTTTCTTAAAGGTGAAGTTTCACATTAATTGAAGGTTTCTAGAAGGCTTTAAAGTGACAAGGAAGAGAAAATATGGCTTATTGTAAAATAATAAATAAAATACTTTGAGGCCTCAAAACCAAAAAATAATGCCAAAATTGGATTTTACATGTCCTAGCTAGGCTAGATGTCAAGTTTTGTTTAATTTGGGATTTGTTTTCACCCTTTTTAAAGGAGAGAGAAAATAAGAGATTGATGTGAACACACTATTTGAACCAAATTAGAATTTCATTTGATACATGTCACATGCCCTTCCCTTTTTGCCTAGATTGTGGACCTTTCGGTTTTGATCTGACAACACACCGATTGTCCTCTACCCCATGCCAAATAAGGCAGTAGATCAGCTATTTGGGATTTGGTAAATTTGAGATTTCTCACCCGTTTCTCGACAGTTTTTAGAGATTCTTGTTGCAACAAATTCATGAGAACAATCCACACCCAACAAGCCCAATTTTGTGACCTATTTCTTAGTATTCGAGAAGTGGACAAAGTCCCTTTTCCAAGCTTCTAGAGCTCCATGCTCTTCAGACGATGGACCAAACCCTACCTATATAAAAAGCCATCTAGGGATTCACCTCACCACGAGAAATCTATATCTCAAGTCAATTTCTTCATTTGCTGTGTTTTATGCTACCTCTAAGCCAAACTTCACCCACCCTTATAGCACCTCATGCATGAAGTCGGCTCCAGTGTTCTTCGATCAGTTTTGGAGGTGAGTTCATCGAGGTACCTTCTTCAATTGTGGTTCATCGATTTGGTTTAAGAACCACCCCTCATGATTTTCCCAATCTTGCCGATGTCCTACCATGCTGATTCTCACACCCATGGCAATGACTGTGGGAAGGGGATGATGTTCCCCTATGTTTTCTCTTCCCTGCCATCGTTTCTTGTTCATTGTTTGTTTTTCCTTTAAGGGCATCTTTATCCTTTAGCCACTTGTTTTTTATCCTTGAGTGAGTTCCTTCCTAGCCACTGATAGGGTGAGTTGGCCACTCGTGATTGGGCCAACTCAACAGGCCCAACCTCTCTCTCCCGCTCTCTCACAAATTTTCTCTGCTTACTTTGATATTTTGAATTTTGTTATTGGTCAAACTTGTAAAATCGACAAGTATTTCTCTGATTATCCAAAAATTAAAATAAATAGTTATTGGATTTAGAAAAAGATTCTCTATCTATCAGTATCAATTTTGTCACCTAATTCCAAACTAATTCATATATAAATTTTAATGGATTTTCCTAATTGGTTATAATTTGTAAAATTTATAACTTATAACATATATATCAAAAAAAATATTTTGAAATTATGAAAATATAATCTAAAATATGCCATGGTTTTTATAACCTGATTCACTAATAATAAAAAGGTGATTTTTAGAGTTTATGAAATTAATGTAAACCTAACCCTAATTCTACATATATGCTTAATATGTGCTTTGGAGACGTAGGCTTGGACCTAGGACTGGGTTTGGACTATTAAGATTCTTAATTGAGGTATGTTTACATATCATATTATTCACATTGAGCAATTAACCTACTTTCATATTTCTCTTGGTCCCATGGACAAATAACCTACACAATATCTCTTTCTCTTTTAAAAATATATTACAAGTGGAATACTTTAATTACCTTTGATCTTATGATCATTCTACTCTGATTTGACATTCTTTTGACATTATCTTATGCTTTGATCATGAACTCTACTTCATAATATGTAATACCTTTGCCCATTTATGTGGTGAATGTTTATATTTTCCATTTGTGTGATGACAATCTTGTTAATCTGACTATAATTTTTACTTGCCTCTACATTAAGCATGTTATATGATTCACTGGCCCCGTAGTAGTGTAAGTACATTGGTTTTTGGGTTATGTGCTTTTATTATGTTTTTGGGTTGGAGGTTGTGTGCCCCATACCCGAGTTTCAAGTTTGTGAGGCTTGGCCACCTTTATACACACACACACACACACACACACACACACACACACACACACACACACACACACACACACACACACACATATATATATATATATATATATATATATATATATATATATATATATATATATATATATAAATGTGGCAGTACGCCATTCTCTATTAGGTTTCAAGTTTGTGATGCTTGGCCACCATTGTATTTATATTTTTCTAGTGCTATGCTTATCTCACATGCATGCAGGTTGATATTATTATTGAAGGGTTGTGTGCCCTATTTCTTTATATGTGCTAGTGTGGCACAACATTATTGTTTTATAAATGGCAAGTAATCCTTTGGTTATCAAGTTTTTTTTGAAATCCATATTCTTTTATGCCCAATTGGATAGTCATTTTCTTTTTCCATGGGAAGCCTTATATTTTGATATCCTTTATTTCTTAACATTTCTCAATACTCGATTTAGTATGCACATACCGGCTTTTGCTGATGTCATCCTCTTTTCTCCATTTGTTGGAGTATGCTTCCAACCCCAGATTTAGGTCAAGGAGGAGATAACCCAGTTGGACCAGGACCTCAACAAGTTTAAATGAAACCTTGCGGGAGACTTTCTTGAAGTTGTTAGGTGATCCTTAGCTAGTCCTATGTTTAGTTAGTTTTTCCTTTATCTCACCATACATGGTGAAAGACTAGTGATGATAAAAAGCTTGTAATTTCTAGATACTTAATAAATTCCACTACTACTTTTGGTGTTATGATACCTACATGTTGAATGAATTGCTTATCATCCCTTTTGTAAAAAAAAATATGATGGTATTTGGTTATATGGGATGATGCCTATTTATTTTAGTAGGGAGTGGGTACCCTCTAGGACCCACTCCTTACATCATGGTATCTGAGCCAGTGGTTGTCAATTATCTAACTATTTCAATCTTGTCTCCCTTAGTATATTTACCTTTTTTATAAGTTGCTTATACCTAGTACCTTTGCCTTGTATAGGCAAAACCCTCATGGTAGGAGATAACTCATCTGTTGACAACCAGTTTGGTTATGAGACACCCCAGACCCTAGGTTTGGGATGAAAAGGATGGATCCTCCCTTTACCCCTCTGGTGTCTCAAGTTACTCCTCCAACCCTAAGTGGAACATCAATAGGTTAGGAAACCCCATCCTCTGCTGCTGCTAATGCAAACATAGTCATCACTCCTGAGTAAGAGTTACACATGCTTTGACATCTTGTTAAGCCTAGGGAGTACTCAATAATGGAATTCATGAATATGCAACCACCCTAATTTAAGGGTGAAGGTGAACTAGAGATGGCCGATAAACCTGATGATAGGGTGTTAGCCATAGAGCGGAATTTTGATGGTATGGCTATTCCTCCACACCAGAAGGTTAGTTTTTCTTCATATGTTCTAGATAGACCTGCTCGAGTTTGGCAGAACAGGATAGCAAGGACTCGTAATATCTCTACCATGACCTAGGAGCAATTTTTAGTACTTTTTCATGGGAAGTACATCTGCACTGCTTCCATAAAGAAGAAGGAAGCATAATTTTATAGTTTGAAGCAATGTTCCCTATCTATTTCTACTTATGTACAAAAAAATTTGTTGCTTGAACGCTATGCATCTGGACTCAGTGAAGAACGTAGAGCTGACCTATATCTCCAAGGACTCAACTACAATGTGGGTCGTGCTCTTATTCTATAACTACCCTTGACCTTTTAGCAGATGGTTGATAAAGCTTTGGCTGTGGAATCTTACCCAGGGTTTCAACCTAGGGAGCTTGATAAGAAGAGGTAGTTTTCAGATGATGAGTAGAAGAGGGACAAGTGTGCTAAGTGTAATGGATACCATCTTCCAGGGAAATGTTCTCATGTTGGGAATCAAGATAGACCATGACATGGCACTGCAGTAATATGTCATCATTGCAATGAACCTGGACATATTCTCCCTCGATGCCCCCAACTTCATAATGTACATGTACCAGCTCAACAACATCAACAACTTCAGGTGCCTCCTCAGAATAATGGAAATAATAATAAAGGAAGACTTGTGGAGAGACGTGATAGAAGGATCTTTGCTTTGTATGGTCAAGAAGTTTATGATGATGATCATGTTGAAGGTAACCCTTAGTCCCATAGTTAGACTTGAAAGTTATGTTTCCTTTTTGCATTCTACCTTTGTGGATGAATGTAAGGAAGTGTTTGAGGTTATCCTTGTACCTATAGAGTTGTTTGACTTTTTAAGATGATTTTTTTAAGGGGCGGTAAATAGTTGTTTTTTAAGTATGCACTTTTATATTTCAAGGATGAAATCCCTTTAAGGGGTGGTATGCTATAACATACCAAACTCTAGAACCTTATCCTATTCCAAGGTTAAGAGGTTAGAGACCTTAGTCTTTGGGCTTAGCCAAACAAGGATGAAGGTATACCTAATGGTAGTTAATTGTAACCCTAATAGGTTAATACATGATTAAATCACCCTAAATATATGCATGAAAACAATTATGAGCTAATTCTCTCATAGTAATCTTTAGACCAATAAAATATGTCACACATGATAATGTTGATTAAGAGAAATAATGTGCATAGAAGGACTAGGTGTCCATAATTGAGAAAGTTGATGCATAATTCAAATAAATATGGAATTAATAAACTTAATGAGATAAATGATAATATACGTTTGTTATAAAATTTTCTATAACCTTTTAGAATAAGGAATAGATCAAAAGATAAATAATAACTCTTTAAGCAAGATAAGGTGATATTCTAATTAATATATGAAATTGTGGTAATAATAGATATTAGGTCAAAATTTATAAAAGGAAGACTAATAGGTTAAAGATAACTTGAGATTTGTTTTCTTTGGATATGATATGGCTTCAAGGCCAAGTTTTACAAATTTTGGAGTAATAATAACTACATCTATTTTATTTGGAAAAGAGAGAGGGTCCCCTATGGAAAGTCCTCAAGTGATATAGACTTTCATAGTCATCCATGGTACTCCATAATAAGATCCACTAATGAAACCAGTCGACATCACATATATGACCCTTTCAACTTCAACTATCAAGTAGGCATGTATAATTAAGGATCTTCCACATTTGGATGAGTGTTTGCAAGCTTGTCATAACACTACTTCTCATTCAACATGTGGAACCTCAATCTCCATCATTCCTAGGACATATAAATATCTATCATATGTAATATGTATGTCACTTCAGGATAGACACCTTCAAGTCCCAGATGGGACACCCCAGTGGTTAGATACTTGATATGTTAGCAAGTGGAAGGTAAATTTTCCTCCAAAATATGAAATAAAATAATTAATGACTCCAAAAGAGAAAACTAATCTTGGTTTCATAAACTACATATTAGAACTAGCCTTTGGGTAAATTTTCATTTAATATGGAGGATCTTTAATGTACACGTGTAGCTTAGGAGAGAGAAAGTATGTAAAAGACCAAAATGTTAAATAACATGATAAATGATTTCAAGGGATAAAATTAATGGCCAATCATGTTCCATATGTTTTAGTTTGCTTGAAGGTGAAGTTTCTTATTGATTGAAGGTTTCTAAAAGCCTCTAAAGTGATAAGGAAGAGAAAATATGGTTTATTTAAAATAGTTAAATAAAATACTTAGAGGCCTCAATACTGAAAACTAATCCCAAAATTGGATTCTATAAGTCCTAGGTAGGCTAGATGTCAAGTTTTGTTTAATTTGGGATTTGTTTTCACCCTTTTTGGAGGACAGAGAAAATGAGAAATTAACTTGAACACACTTTATTCGAATCAAACTAGGATTTCATTTAATACATGTCACACACCCTTACCTTTTCATGTGGATTGTGGAACTTTAGATTTTGATCTAACAACACTCAGATTTTCCTCTATCCTGTGCCAAATAAGGAACCAGATCAGCTATTTGGGATCTGGTAAATTCAAGATTTCTCACTCGTTTCTTGACAATTTTCATAGATTCTTGTTGCCACTGATTCATGAGAACAATCCGCACCCAACAAGTCCTATTTCGTGACCTAGTTCTTTGTATTTGGGAAGCGTCCAAAGTCCCTTCTCCAACCTTCTAGAGATCCATACTCTTCGATCGATGGACCAAACCCTACCTATATAAAAAGCAATCTAGGGATTCACCTCACCACGAGAAATATATGCCTCAAGTCACCCTACCCTTGCGGTGCCTCATGCATGAAGTTGGCTCTAGTGTTCTTCGATCAGTTTTGGAGGTGAGTTCGTTGAGGTACTTTCTTCAATCGTGGTTCATCAATTTGGTTTAAGAACCACCCCTCATGATTTCCCCAATCTTGGTGAGGTCCTGTCGTGCTACTTCTCCCAGCCATAGCAGTGACTGTGGGAAGGGGATGATCTTCCCCTACATTTTCTCTTCCCTGTCCTCATTTCTTGTTCATTGTTCATTTTGCTTTCATGGGCATTTTTGCCCTTTCACCACTTGTTTTGCTCCTTGAGCGAGTGCCTTGCTAGCCACTGACAGTGTGAGTTGGCTTCCTGTGATTGGGCCAACTCTACGGGCCAACCTCTCTCTCCCCCTCTCTCACAAGTTTTCTCTTCTTACTTGGATATTTAGAATTTTGTTATTGGTCAGACTTGTAAAATCGATAACTAATTCTCTAATTATCCAAATATTACAAATAAATAGTCTTTGGATTTAGAAAAATATTCTCTATCAATTCTATCTAATTTCACTAATTAATATATGAATATTGATGGATTTTCCTAATTGGTTATAATTTGTAAAATTTATAACTAGTAATATATATCAAAAAAATAAAATGAAATATGTTTCAAAATCAGGAAAATATTATCTAAATTATGGCATAATTTTGATAACTTAATTTACTAATAGTAAAAAGGTGATTTTTAGGGTTTATGAAATTAATGTTAATCTAACCCTAATTCTACATATATTCTTAATAAGTGCTTTGGAGACCTAGGCTTGGACCTAGGACTGAGTTTGGAATGTTTAGATTCTTAAGTGAGGTATATTTGCATCTCCTATTATATACATTGAGAAATTAACCTCCTTT
>OY856411.1:410059338-410306838 GCA_963693085.1 Alisma plantago-aquatica
GTCCACGGTTGCGCTGGGCAATACTAGATTGAGTCTGAACTTTGCAAGCTATGCACGAAACCATGAACATGATGTGGAACCCTCTAACCAGGCTATGCACGTTGACGTAGGAAAGAACAATGAACAACAATACCCTGAACTACCAGGCTCCGACCCTCAGTCCGCCGAACTGGTCAATTCCCAAAACCCTAAGCCTTCGTATCGGGATAAGGTGGGGAAAGGCGCTTCTGAAGATCATGGTTATATCCACATCGACGTAGAAGACTGTGGTATCACCCTGAAGCCAGAGGACATAGTTGTATCATCTGATAATGGCATCTTGGCTTTCGACTTGAAGAAGGATGCCAGGGATTTTCTGTTAAAGCCGTGGCAATATACAGTGATTGTAAAGCTACTTTCAAAGGAAATTGGATTCCTGACTCTCCGGGACAGGATAAAATCTATGTGGAAACCAACAGGAGGCTTTAATCTTATCGATCTAGCCAACGACTTCTTTGTTGTCCAACTCCAATGAGAAGATGATTTTATGCATGCCCTAACGGGAGGACCTTGGCCGCTCTTCATCTCATACCTGATGGTGCAACGTTGGCAGCCAGACTTCTCGCCGGAAGCATCATCTCCACCCAAGTTGGTCGCTTGGCTACGAATACCTAACCTACCAATACATATATACCGGGAGGCGCTGCTAGCGGAGATTGGAGACCATATTGGGAAAACGATCAAAGTTGATCTTAACACGATCTCACACCGTCGTGGACATTTTGCAAGAATTGCAGTGGAATTGGACATGGCCAAACCCCTCACATCTCAAGTGATGATCGAGGGCAATCGCTACCACATTGAGTACGAGAACATCCCCTGCATCTGTATGTACTGCGGTCGGGCGGGACATCTTAAAAAAGATTGCTCAAAACGTGCCACAGAAGAGAACGCGGCGAGGAACGCCGCCGCGGCCGCAGGCTCATCAACACCAGCCCTTCCTACCCCCTACAAGGATTCACAGACTACATCCATGCCTGCCCCATCCCGCGCAAGCAAAGGCCCACTCAAAAGAAGGACCAGTCCAGGTTTACAAACAGGTTATCGAACCTGGGGAATCAGGAAGAGGAAGAGGGAGATACAGAGGTAATTGATGTCGACACGGTGGCTGAGAAAGTAACTAATGGGATCGGCTGGAGCACCCGGAAGAAAAACTTAAAACATACCAAGAAGAGCAATGAATCTCCCCAACCAGTCCCCTTGCAGCAACTGATTCAGGCAACATAGCAAGTTCAAAGAACCGAGCGACCCCATCCGTCTCATTCGGCAGTAAATCCTACAGGCGATTCCATAATATCTGGAAGAACAAGCACAACCCACCCTTTCGTCACCATGCCCTTTTCCTTTGGAAAAGATGGCCCGTCTCATCCATACAGGAGTCCGAGTCGCAACTCAGTAGGGATTCATCTGCGCAACAGAAAGATTGTAAATTCTGGAGAAGGCAGCAAGACATCCACCAAGAAACGTGGTAAAACCTCTCTTCTTCAAGATTTGGAGGAAGAGGCGAGATCGATGGGAAACGCCACCCTTACTGACCCTAGTCTATGAAGATTATCGCTTGGAACGTTCAAGGTGTCTGTGATAAGGACACCCAAAATGTAGCTAAAGAGCTTTCGAGGAAGTACGGAGCTTCGATCCTTTGTATCCTCAAACCGAGGTGCAGTGGTGATCGAGCTCTGAGCATCATCAAAAAGATGGGTTTCACTCAGTCACACAGAGTAGAGGTTGTTGGATACTCCAGAGGAATCTGGATTCTTTGGAAGAATGAAATCCCTCTGGAAATCATAGCGTCGCACAAACAATTTGTTCATTGCAGAATTCATCAATCATTCTTCACCTTCGTCTACGCAAGCACGCTTAGGAGCAGACGGAAACTCCTCTGGAATCAACTCGCTATGTTGGCATCCTCCATCACTGATCCCTGGGTGGTGGTGGGGGATTTCAATGTGGTTATGTACCCATCGGAAAAATTTGGAAGCAATACCTTTGATAGTGCTAACAGTCAGGATTTCATCGAAGCCACTAAGACATGCTTTCTGCATGACCTGGGAGACAGCAGAGCCCGCACCACCTTCAGTAGGGGCCTGCTCCATGAGTGGCTAGACAGAGCGTTGGGGAACAGACACTGGATCGATCAACCCACCCGTAACTCGGTCCAGGTCCTAAAAAAGAATCACTCATATCACGCACCCATCCTGGTGTCGTCAGAGGCACTATCCAGGATGAATCTGACGCATGTCACCCGCACCTCAATGAGATGGTATACCACACCTGGGTTTGACGATCTTCTGAAGCGGTCATGGCCCAGGGACCAGGACCTCTTAGCTGCCAATGCACAGTTCCTCGCCACAGCCTCTAACTGGGACACTGCGAGCCGCAAAGCTGATAGACGAACAAAGGAACAAATCTCCAACAAGATCAAATGGTATCAAATGAATCTCGCCTTCTAGTTCAATCATGCAATGGCTCAAGAAATGGTTTCTATACAGGCTCAATTAGACTCTATTCTCCGACGAGAGGAGGCAGAGAGCCAACAACGAGCCAGATGTGAATGGATTAAGCTTGGGGATAATAATACCCGCTTTTTCCACTCAATAACCAAAGCGCGGAGACAACGCAACAGGGTTACACATTTGAAGGATGGATCAGGCACCTGGCAAGATGATGAACAGGAAATGAAACTCCTTATTCTTAACTTCTTTTCCTCTGAATATCAGGAAAACAATGAAGAGCTAAGGAGGACGGAAAGCCCATGATTCGTGGGTTCCTTCCTACGCCTGACACTGGAGCAGCGTGAGAAGATGTCAGCAATCCCCTTGACGGACGAGATCTGGTCTGCCCTCAGCTCCATGTCGCAGGTGAAGGTGTCAGGGCCAGATGGAGTGGATGCCACCTTCTATCAGAAAAACTGGTCACACTTGAAAGATCAGCTCTGTAATTTTATACAACAGCCGTTCGTAAGCGCCACCCTTCCTCCTTCCTCGACGGACTCCACTATTATTCTTATTTTGAAGGTTTCCTCGCCGGAATAGTGCTCTTAGTTCCGACCCATCTCTCGAAATAATGTCTGTACCAAGCTTTTATCCAAGGTCATTGCGCCGAGAATCAAACCATACTTGCAGGACTGGATTTCACCCTTCCAGTCAAGCTTTGTGCCAGGAAGGAGGATTGGAGATAACACATCCCTCGTCCAAGAGATTGTCCATTCTATGGAGTCCAAAACAAGCTCCAAAAAGTACCTTGCTCTCAAACTGGATCTGGTCAAGGCGTTCGATAAACTCAGCTGGAAATTTATCCACGACACTCTAATCTGCACCTCTATTCCCAGGAATATCGTTGATATCATTATGCAGATCATTTGTTTTGGTAAATCGTCTATTCTTTGGAATGGGGAGATAGAAGGCTCCTTCCATCCTTCATGTGGCGTTAAACAGGGAGATCCCCTCTCGCCCTACATTTTTGTTCTCTGCCTAGAACGCTTCAGCCAACTTATAGAGATGGAAACAACTATAGGAAACTGGAGAATGTTCTTATTTCAAAAGTAAAGGTGT
This sequence comes from Alisma plantago-aquatica, assembly GCA_963693085.1. Lineage (NCBI taxonomy): Eukaryota > Viridiplantae > Streptophyta > Magnoliopsida > Alismatales > Alismataceae > Alisma > Alisma plantago-aquatica. Next base: position 410,062,929 of record OY856411.1, read on the forward strand.
CGATCTCGCATGTCAGCTTTGCTGACGACATTATTCTGTTTGGAGAAGCCTCTCTACACCAAGACAAGGTTATGGGTCGATGTCTCCGAAAATTTAGTGACGCCTCTGGATTGTTTCTTTCCTATGAAAAATCAACTGTGTTCTACTCCCATAACATGCCCAGAAGCTCTAGAAACCAAATCTACAAGAAACTGGGAGTTCACGAAACCAGCAAACTGGGCAGACATTTGGGCGTTCCCATCATCCATAGAAGGAAGAGCAGAGAGTTGTTCCTTTCCCTAGTGGAGAAATTTCACAAGCACATCAACTCTTGGCTGAATAATCTGTTGTCCCTCGTAGGAAGGATAACACTAGCCAGATTGGTGGTCCAATCTCAGGCCTGCTACATTATGCAATCTATACAACTCCCGATCTCTACCTGTGATAAGATTGACTAGATCGTGAGGAATTTCATCTGGAACATGTCCTCATCTATGGGGCACCTGAATTTAGTTGCATGGAAGCAGATCACCTTACCTAAAAAGCAGGGTTACCTAGGAATCAAAAAGACCAGAAGCTTCAACGTTGCACTGATAATGAAGCTCGCATGGGAATTCATCCAAAGGCGTCGGATACCATGGGTGGAGGTCATGATGGGCAAATACGTCTCGAGAGGACAGTACAAGTCTACTGGTTCACATCTCTGGAAGAGTATACGGAGCCACATCCCCTTTCTCTAGCAACATTCAAGCCGCATTGCCATATCGGGTCTAGATACTCTTGTGTGGTCAGATGAATGGATCGGACATGGGCAAGCACCATCCTTAAAAGTAGGTCTATCTCCCCCTGATGACCTACTGGATCTCAAGGTTTCAAGTCCTGTTAAAGATGATGGTACGTGGGACCTGGAGTTCCTGGACTCATGGTTCACTCCTGAAATTATTAAACTTATCACAGCTATGCCGACCCCCAGTTCTTCCTATGGGGAGGACGTCCGTATTTGGAAACCGGAGGCACATGGTAGGTTCACCGCAAGCACAACATATATGCTCATCAATCAAACCCATGTCGATACAGATCAGGTGCCTTTCCTAACCATCTGGTCACTTCCCCTCCCTCACTGCATCAAAACCCATCTATGGCTGCTGCTACATAATTGTCTCCTCACGAATTCTCTCCGCGCCCAGAGGAAGATGACAAACGACACCAGATGCTCGCGATGCGAAGCGTCAATAGAAGACTACATTCATGTCCACCGGGACTGCAAGGAAGCTAAATCGACCTGGTCCATTTTACTGCCGCCTGAAGCTATCCATTTCTACTCTAGCACCACTGTCAACAATTGGCTGGATTATAACCTCCAATCACTACGTAATGTGAGGGATTGGAGTACTCTATTCGCAGTTACTTGCTGGAAGTTATGGAAAAACAGGAACACCCTCATTTTTTAGCACAGGGCCATCCCACACCATGTTCTAGTAGTGCAATGCTATGCAGAAGCCAACTCTATATGGAAAGCATTCTGTCAGATGTCCAAGTCACCTGATGAAGCGTAGGTTCCAAATATTGTTCTGAATAATCAATGCTCGTCTTCCATCATCACAGTGGATGTGGCTACTTCTTCACTTGCCAATGAATCATGTGCTTGCACAATCATTAGGACTACAACTGTTACGACCCGCGTTTCGTTTTGTAAGTAAGTACCTTGGTTAGTGCATAATTGAGGTAGTTATGTTGAGATGAGTACTTGCTTTTGTTAATAGTGTTTTGAGTTTTGAGCTAGTGTTAATGTATCATTAGCTTGTTTTCTTTTCCTGAGGTTGAGGACAAGTTTGTGCTTAATCTGTTGCCGAAGAAATCATGTGAAACCGACCTACGAGTAAAAGGATATGAGCTTTTTAGTGTGCAGGGACCTATGTGTAATTTCGGAAAGTTTTTGGGTAATTTATTTTCGGCCCCCTGGGCGCCCTGCCTTATCCTTTTCCTTGGTTTTCCTTTATCTCTTCCTTAGCCGACTAAGGGATGAACGAGCATTCATTCCCTTCGTTACCGCTGGACAGAAACAGGGAGAGAGAGAGGGAGAGAGCGAGTTAGAGAGGGAAGGCTGGGCGATCTAGCCGTTCTCCACCGTTTTTCTTCGATTCCCCATCTTCTCCAGCCAAAGCAACCCGCCGCACCTTCTTCCTTCTTCTTCACCTTCTTCTTCCTCCAGCAGCTGCGAAGAAGACGACCATGGAGGTGGTCTAGGGAGCGAACGATGCTTCCTTCTCTGTTCTTTCTTCTTGCCAAATGCTTGCTAGGTCATTCCGGAGCTATAGGAGCGATTCGGGTAAGAATCGTCCACCGAATCGACCCCAATCTTCTCTTTCTTTTCTGCAATTTCCGCCCCTGCGCAGGTTGCACGGTGTGCAAATCCGTTTTGCACGGCGTGCAACATTGCAGATAACTGATATAGGAAAAAAAATCCGTTTCTGCGCAGGTGCACGGCGTGCAAAGTCAGTTTGCACGGCGTGCAAAGTTACAGATAGCGGAATGAGTTTCAGCCCAGGTGCACGGCGTGCAAATCAGTTTGCACGGCGTGCAGGTCAGTTTGCACGGCGTGCAAGTCAGTTTGCACGGCGTGCAAAGGTGCAGAAAAGCAGATCAGAAGTGCACTGAAGGTGCACGGCGTGCAGCCTAAGTGCACGGCGTGCACGTTGCTGTAAAGGGCAGAATTAGGCGTATTTGTGGACGTTTTTCGGTGTATACGAACACACCGAAGTGGGTGAGTGACAGTTCATTTAGAAATCATTATTAAACTCATTTTAATTGCTTATTTGCTTCAGTATCAGTTGATAAGACTCTTAAATAGTGTAGCAAATACATTGTAGTATGAGAAGTTCATTGGAACTTGGAATGTGTGATACGAATGATGAAAAAGAGGAAATTTTATGTTTCATAGTTGTAATATGATATCCCTGTTAGACTGTTTATCTGTTAACTAATTAATAGAATAGATGCCCTAACACCGTAGAACCCCTAACATGTGTCTGCGATTTAGGGGTGAAACTCGTGTTGCAACATTATCCGTGCGATGTCATGGAGACACGAGGATGGTAAGGTAGTGTCCAACAATAACGCGTGCTTGTGTCACGGTGGCACTAGAGGAAAGTGGGGGTTATTGCAACATTATCTGTGTGTGTGTCATGGAGATAACCCCGTGAGACTCTCTGCCTGTGTGCTCAGGTTTGCAGAGTCTGGAGCACATGTGGTTGTGCAGCACACGTGGTTGTGCAGTGAGGCCGTGGAGCCTGGGGTCCTGTAGCAGAGCAGGGCCGAAGTCAGACTTAGCATTTCCCGGGTGTGTCGCTAAGTCTTATACGGTGGGGCCATAGCATGAACTTGTTACGGATCTTTATATGCTGAGTACACGGCATATATTTAGGGCATATAATAAAATGATTGAGTAAACATGTAGGATCACAGTAAATTTATGTAACTGTTTATCTTCCTGAGAAACCTAAGAAAGTTTAAGATATAGTTAGTAGCTGTATTTCTGCCTTGTCAATAGCACTGCTCTGTTTGAACTGTATATCTGTTTAGTTTCAGTTAATAAACCTGACGAGTTATTTATTGATAGCTAAGTGAAATGTTATTCACTGAGCGAGTAGGCTCATCCCTCTACTCAAAACATTTTCAGGTCAGCATCAGCAACAGGAGTCGGAAGGATCGTTTCATCCCAACGCTTAATAGATAGAAGGTTTGTAGTTAGTTTAGTTAGAGGTCTCTTGGTCCTTTCCCCTCGGTCCTCGGGACAAGGTGTGAGTGAGAGAGAGAATGTGTACACAGATGTAAATTAATGTTATGCTTTCTTTATGTTAATCAATGTATTATGCTGTAGACCTTGCTTGTATCTTTATTCAGTTAAATAGAAAAGTTCCTGCAGTTTGCTCAGTTTTCTGATTACAGTTTAAACTTGGTTATCATTTAAATGTTTTTTTTAATTGTAAAAAAAAAAAAGCGATGAAGGGTTGGTTATGTGTTAATCCCACCTGTCGTGCCTTAATCTCGTGGTCTGTGTTTAATGTGAGATTGGGGCGTGACAACAACTGGAGACTGGATCACAGGGTCAGCAATGCTGATAGTAGGTGTAGATGCCATGCAAGGGGAACTGAAAGCTATCTTACATGGTACGAAATTGGCTTTGAAGAACCATATCCAGTCTGGGATCATCATCTCGGACTCCTGGAATGCAGTGCAGTGGATCAAAGGCAATGATGAACCTCAACCAAAGTACTTCACGATTACAATGAGGACTCGTGAGTACTTCCAGAAAGCGAAGATTCAAGACATTGTGCACTTGAAGAGGGATCAAAACAAGCTCACCGACATGCTAGCCAAATTTTGCCTAAAACAGCCATCACTACCTACGGACTGGATTAGATGTCCTACCAGTGCTCTTCAAACTTATATCTCGAACAAATCCCTCTTTCATCGTTTATTCTCTAGTTTAGATTGCTGATGTAACCGGCCCTAGCCGGTATTGCACAAAAAAATATTATAAGGGTTAAGGTGCTGAATTTCTTTTCCCTTTATTCTTGGATAATGGAAGGGAGCTCAGTGGGGATAGAGATGACATTGCATACAAGAAACCAAGGGGGAGACGATGGAATCTTTTTTCGAATTAAAAGACTTTTATAAAGTATTTTCTCTCTCATTGAATTTCTTATAAAAAGACCCTTCACAAGCCAAATGAAAGGATTTTCCATTTCCACTTCTTATCCTTGCTTGGAAACTGACCAAGGGATCTAGGGAGGATCAGGGGGACGACCCCCAACTTGTTTGTAAGGTTCTTGATCCTTTTTCACCTTGGTTCCATGGTGGAAATCAAAAATAAATCATTGATTTCTTCTTATTTTGATCTCCTCTTCAACCCTATCCAATTTTTTCAACCAAAAGCTTGAGGACGAGCCTAGGGGGAGTTTCAAAAGCTTCATACACCATTGTTTCCATGAGCTTGGAGCTTTGGATCTCAATTGGAGGTGGGTTTTATAACTTGAACCCTTGATTTTGTTATTGCATTCAATTCCTTATCAAATAATGATCATTTCTTCATTCACAATAATTAATTTGGTTGATTGATACAATATCCATGGAAATCACAACATATTTCATGAGTTTCGAGCTTGATGATGATGACATCATCATAAGCACACACCTCCCCAAATATCTAGGCCAAACGGTTTCAATTGAAATGTTCAAACAGTTTCACAAATTGTTTGGGAGCAAACAGTTTCACAAACCGTTTAAGGGCAAACGGTTTCAAACTATTTGGAGGTGTTGAACAGGGTTGACCATTTAGATATCTGTTGATAATGATGTTGGTTAATGAACCACTAATTATAATTGATTAGTTCCAATTGGTTCATTTGTTGAAGGTTCATCAATCACCAAACCCTAATCGGGTTAAGTGCTGATTTTATAATCAATTGACTTGGAACTTTGGGTTGATTAGCCCAAACAGTTTCAAAACCATTTGGGGATCACCCAAATGGTCTCAACACCATTTGAGGGTCACCCAATAGCATTTGGAGGTCTAGGGTTAAGAATGTTCAAGTGTTTGAAGGTCCAAAGATACCAAATTGAAATATAATTAAGTGTTGATTTGATGATCAATCCAATGACCCAAACTTTAATTGGATGTCATAGATTTTGATGATATGATGGGAAAATGGTCTCAAGACCGTTTGGAGGTCAACCAAACGACCTCAATACCATTTGAGGTCAGGTCATGTCCAATTTGAATGATGGTCCAATAGTTTCAAAGTAATTGATAACACATTGACTAACATTGAAGGTTCAATGGTTTCAATCCCTAATCCAATTGATTCAAAACCCTAATTGATGACCAATTGAAGGATAAATAAGTTGAAGGATGATCTATTGAGCTCAATTGAGGTATGGTGATAGGCCCAATTGATGAATGATTATATGAATTCAATGGTTGAAGGAATAAACATTGAGTACCCTAAATCAATTTGAGTGGTTGAGACCATTTTTGGTCCATGCGGTTTTGAGGAGGTTTGGACCAAACAGTCTCAAGACCATTTGAATCCAAATGGTCTCAAGACCATTTGGGACCAAACAATCCCAAACCGGTTGAGTCTCATACGGTTTCAAAATTGTACTTTACCAAACGATCTTAAGGATTCACTTTGGCAAACAGTTTCAACCTCAACTTTAGCAAATGGTTTCAAGTGTGCATCTTTAGTAAAAGGTTTCAAGGTTCACCTTTAGCAAACGGTTTCAAGGTTCACCTTTAGCAAACGGTTTCAAGGTTCAACTTTAGCAAACAGTTTCAAAGTACCTACTTTACTAAACGGTTTTGAGTATTCAACCAAGACCGTTTGTGGTCTGATTGGTCAAGACCGTTTGAGGTCTAAGTGACCAAGATTATTTGGAAGATAATTAATCAAATTGTATGAACACTTAAGGTGATCAAAGGTCAATTGTTTAAGTGAACAATTACATGATGTAATCCAAGGGTGATTACAATAATGGTACCCTTAATGAGATAGGGTGATTAGTACCATTTGAATAAATCACTAATGGTCATGATGGTGATTACATAATCATGGTATCAATTCTTATTTCAAGATGAGTGACTTAGTCTAATCAAATCTGAAGTAAACATCATCTTATAGAAGATGAGAGAGAGGGGACTTCCTACATGAATGATAATCATGTAGTGGATAAGCCTCAACACCTTCAACATGATTGATTAAGCAATTACGGTATGATACTTAATAAAGAGATCATGAAACCCTAATTAAGGTGGTTGTTGAGCCCTAACCTAAATCTAGAGCAATATCATATGTAACCCAAATCAAGGGTAATGTTGTGACTCTAAACCAGGTTGATAATATGGGGAATTCAAATTCAGGGTAACTTCATATGAAACCCTAAGTGAGGGTGAACCCATGAGAAACCCTAATTGAGGGTGAACCCATGAGAAACCCTACTTAAGGGTGAATCCATGAGAAACCCTAATTGAGGGTGAATCTATGAGAAACCCTAATTGAGGGTGAATCCATGAGAACCCCTAATTGAGGGTGAATCTATGAGAAACCCTAATTGAGGTTGATATTATGAGAAACCCTAATATAGGGTAATGTGATGTGAATAGTAAACCCTAATAGTGGGTTATGGAATGAAAAACCCTGATCCAGAGTAATGCCATATGAAATCCTAAATTAGAATAATGTTATCTAGAACCCTGATGTAATGATGTAATGTAAGACTCAATCTTGGATGATTCCATGCAATGATACCATGATATGTGAAACCTTAGTGATGGTAAGATAGCCAATATGATAAAGTGGAGTGTGGCTAACATGAATCAAGTAAGATGATAATGTTATAACCATTTAGGGTTAGGTTGATGAACCATATGAATGGTAATGTGGTTATTCTAGTGAGTAAGGGTCTAAGAGGCAAGATGATGCCTAGATCCTTATATATATCCAACTCTATACATGTGTATCAACCCTTTACATCTTAAAAAGATGAGGGCAAGAAACTCTTAGGAGTAATGTATGCAATGCCATATAATGGAGTGAATACCATCCTATGGGTTGAATTACCTAATGTGGTTGATAATGATTTATTCTACATCAACAATGCCTAACCATTGGATAAGTCCATATCCTTAAAGATAGTTGGACAATTCTAATGTGTAGCCTATGCTCTGTATAATGAAATTTAGTGGATAAAGTAATAAGAGGTAAATACCTTAATACAAGGTTAGTTGATTAATTTAAGTAAGATGGAAATGAAAAGAAAGTGATACATCAAGACATGATAGATATCACATTCAACATTTCAGGGTAGGCATTCCTTGATGAACCTCTAATCCACTATTCTTGGATAAGAAACACATGAAGTGTGTTTTATGCAATGGTTACAATAAAGATGTAATGAACTCAATGTATTGTGATAAATGTTGATTAAAATACTTTGAGAATGGGGTTAAGCCAAATCAATGAGTATGATGTAATCATACCATGACAAGGATGAGAAATGAACTCATACCTTGAAGTGATGATCATTAATGATAAATGATGAGAATGGTGATCATAAGAAAATACTTATGATGTCTTTGAATGCTCCTAGAGGTGCGGAGCAATACATTAGGGTTGAACTAATAATATGAGCAGGAAACTCTAATTAATGAGAGATGGAAAAACCCTAACCCTAAATTGGGTAATGGGACATGTGAATTGCCATAGTGATGTGAATAGTAAGCCCTAACCCTATTAAGGGAATAGTGGTGTTAATATTATATTACATGTGATAAATGATTTTGTTGCCTAGTGATAGGTGACAAGATGTTGAATGGCCCTGTGAGCCATATGATTAGATATTGCCTAATGAAATGTGACAAGATGCTTTATGGACTTTATGAACCATGAGAACAAGTGTAGCATAGTAAGAGGTACCAAGATGATTAATGATGGGTCGAAGGAATTTATATTCCATGATCCATGTAATCAGGTTTGGAAGAGTCCAATACCTGGAAGAGGTGTAATACCTATAATCAGGGTTGGTTAAAGTCCAATGTCTGGCTGTGAAATCAGGAGTAGCTAAAGTCCATTGCCTGATAGTGTAATCAGGATTGGTTAGAGTCCAATACCTGGCAGAGGCATGAAGCCTATAATCAAGAGTGGTTAGAGTCCATTGCCTGGCGATGTAATCAAGATTGGTTAAAGTCCAATGCCCGACAGTGTAATTAGGTTTGGAGAAGTCCAATACCTGGTAGAGGTGTAATGCCTGTAATCAGGATTGGTTAAAGTCCAATGCCTAGCTGTGAAATCAGGATTGGTAGTGTCCAATGCCTGGCAGTTTAATCAGGTTTGGAAGAGTCCAACACCTGGAAGAGGCTCAATGCCTATAATGATGACACATGATTGGTAATAATCCAATGCCTGTATTGATGATATATAAAGTACATGGTAGGTATATCTCCTTATCTGTTTAACAGGTTGGCTAAGGCCAAAAGAGTGAAACAAGAGTTTTTCATGAGTGACATAACAAGATAATGAGTGTCACAAGAAAAGTTTGATATGATGGTATACTATGATGGATAAATGATATACATGTCATTCTTATTCCTTATTAAAAGAATAGATGATATATTGCTCTATCAGAAATAGTTGTAATACTTTCAAAGATGAGAATGCTATAAACTGCTTATCCTCTGCCAGTTTCATATCTTTAAACTGCAATAACAATGTTTTGGCGGAGAGTTATATCTCCCGCTGGGGCAATTTACAATTGTCTCACCCCGTGGGATCCAACATTTTTAAGTGGATGTGGATAAAGAAGAAGATACTCTTTTGCAGGAAAAGGAAAGCAACAACCTGGACAGTAGTGAGATCTTAGGTGGAGACCCTGACTATCAAGTCATATAGCTAGAAAGTCCTATGTGTCGTCTCTGTACTCTCAGGTCCTCAAAATTTATAGTTAGTGTTTTAATAAATCGATCTGAGATTTTGGCTTGATGCCTCGAGGTTTTATGTTGTCTATATATAATGTTCTAGGGCAGCAAATGTTGTAATCCTCGAGAAGAGATAGTACAAGTCATTTACTTTTGAACCAAGATGTAAATGTCATACTATGGTTTTGGTTGTAAGAGTTTCCTATGTTTGGATCTCTTTGCAAAAAGTTTTAAATTTTTAGTAATTTTTAGTAATCCGCTGCAAATGATTCATTTCCACTTAGTTAATCTTGTGTTTTGTAAGTTGGATGCCACAATTATGTTGGTATCAACCTAAGGTATCAATTTATCAATGTCATGGTGTCTCATCCTATCATTGACATAGGGTGTCGACCCAACATTAGAATTGGTTATCGGCCTATCAACCATATGATGTGTCAGTTTACCATTAACAAGGTGTGATGGTTATATCATCACGAAAGGTTATCAGCCTAGAGTCAACACAAGGTGTGTCGATCACTAATCAACATACATTGCAACTTAAGAATAACTAGGGTATCAGGCACAAGTCGTCATATATTGCAACTATGACTAGGGTATATGTTTAGCATCATAAGGTGACAGTTCTACATCAACACAGGTGTATCGGCCACTAAACATCACATCTTACAGCTATGGCTAGGATATTATCTCAAACCATTATGGGTTACAATTTTGGCATAACTAGTGTGTTGGGTTCAGCCAGTACATGGCCAAGACTGTCACCAAGTCATGATCAAGGTTGAGATAGGGAAAAGCAAGATCTAAAACAACAAAGGACTCTACCATCATCAGGGTTAAAATTCCATGATATAGGCACTTAAACATGCTTCAAGAAGGTACCACGTTTAAGAGTAAAGATCATACTTCACATACCCCAAAATAGAAATCTTAGAACATCATTAAATACTAGCATGCCGAGAGAATAGTTTTAGAGAAAAGAAACAAATACATGCAGAAGTAAAGAGTGCAATAGGAGAGTGGCAAGAGTTATATAACCCGCCTAAGAGGATCACCACTGAAGATGCAAGCTCTAGGAACATGATCAAAGGTTGAAGATGATCCACCAAAGATTCCAAACTCAGTCACAATTGCTCCTCCAAGAGAAGAAGTTGTCACGGTTAAGATATCCCTAGAAAGACCTAGTCAATCTAAGGAAGAAGGAAAGGAGAGAGAGTGCTTCATCCAGATTTTCCTCATGAACTTGAAGATGAGAGTTCTTTCCTCAAGAACAACATTCGTACTAAGTCATGATCCATGTTTGAGAGAAGGGAAGAAGATGAAGAGGAGAAACTAAAGAAAATGTCACAAAGAGAGCACAACTCACCAAGGTATGAAGATGAGCAAGAACCACCACGAACTAAGGATCTGATCACCAAGCTTCCATGGAGACTCCTTCTTGCTCCTCTAAGCTCCAAGATCGTCCACAAGGAAGGGGAAACAAGAATTTCTAAAAGGTTTACTAGAGTGATGAACAAAGAAACTATATACTTGTGGGATGAGAGAAGGAGCAAAGGTGACTGTCATCTCCTTAAGGCATCTAGGGGAACACTTATCCCTGCAAAGGGATATACATGCATCCAGTCTAGCTTGCCATGCAAGACATGGTGGTATGTACTAGGTTGGGTCTTAGCCTCTTGGCCACCCACTAAGGGTACAGCTCACTAACCCAAGGCTATACATCACGCTCACTTGGGTCAAGGCACACACACACACCACTCAGAGAAAACCCCATACTCCACTAAAGGTGATACCATCCAACCAAGAGTCCACTAAGGCACCCCAAAGCATAACAACCTCCCTCATGAGGTTAAGAGAGATAATAAACACTCTAGATGTGGTAAATTTCACATCAACCCCCTTCTTTGGGTAAATTGCAATTTGCACCCAAAACTAGCACAGAAAGTGCAAACAACTTTCAAACAAGCTCAAACATAGAACATAAGTTCTCCACAACCTTTAATACATCTCAAAACATTTGAGCAAGGTTCTAAGAACAATATTAAGCTAATTCCAATAGGGTTACCCCAATACTCAGGTCAGGGTTCTTACAAATTATCCCTCTTGAAGTCTATATCTTCATCTACCCTTGGGCCTTATTTACCTGTATATTTTCCCACATGACACTATGGTTGACTTAGGGATCCATCATTCATAGAAATATCTAGGGTGCATAGGTTCTATCATAATTCATAATTTATTTCAAAGAAAGGGTCTTCTAAAATATATCAAGGTTTTATGTCTGAATGACTCATCCCAAACATGTCATGCTTTATTTTGAGTTATTAAATTTTCATAGTAGTTTTATCCCACAATTTATCAAGGTATCATGAAATGTATGTTTTAAAAAGCTTTTTAGATAACCAAAACATACTTTTTAATGCATAAATCCTTAGGTGGTTTACACGTCCTATGTACTATAGGACAAGGTCATAAGTGTTTTATATTTTGGTTTTTGGTCCTTGTTGGAGAACCTACAATTATCACAAAACAAGGAGGTTTAATATATCCTTAGAGTAGTATTCTTGAGTGGTTTTTTATTTATTATATGTAGGCTAGTCTTTGTAGCAACAAATTGTGACAAAGTGAAATTTAGCATTATTATGAATTAAGTACTCTTTTGAACCTTATATGTTCACTCATGAACTCAAATCATTTTTCTTGGCTTCCTAATCAATGTTGAGACTCATATTTAAAATATGGTGATCAATGTGAACTTTATACACATTATAACACCTTAAAATGGATTCATGTATAACTTTGTCCAAAGAAGAAAATTGATCCATCAAACTTCATATTTTGGTTCTCAAACTTTTTCTAAATATTCTACACATATTTTTGAAGCAATGTCCAAATTTCATGTCATTTGGACATTCCTATGATTTTTTATGAATGTTTGAAGTTCTATGCTAAAAATCCCTTTATTTACCTTTTTATTTGCCTTTTCCAAGTCAACAATCCGGGTAAAGGGTCGGGGGTGAGCCATGGCCCTTGGATCTGCCTCTCTTGGATCTTGGCCAATATGATGGTTGTGGGGTCATCTTCGACCTCTTGCAGATTGTGGGGAGGTGTTATTGCAGCCAACCCATCCAATCTTCGTGCTCTGACCCAGATTCAAAATTCTAACCAAGAGGGAATGATCCTCTGATGATTTCACACCCAAAAAACCCTACTTTGACCACCATTATTGCTCCTTTTAGCCACCGAAACGTGTTCCCCTCTTGGTCCTCTCACTCTGGAGGCCATGGATAGGAGCAAGAACCTTGATTTGCCCTAAAATTTACCCCCCAGTGTTATAAAAGGAGTCCCTCATGCCTGTCTAAACCACACCAAACTACGAGACCCTTCATTGCTCACTCCCTCAACCCCAAGCACCCTGAGTTCCTCCTTGTATCCTCCTGCTACCATAGCGGTGCCACCGCACAACTCGAGTTGGGCATCCCTGCTCCTTGTCCTCTCACCTCAATCTGCCTACGCCATCCACCTTGCGAGCCCCTGACAAACTTTAACAGATGATTTGCTGCCTCTACCTGACCCTCCTCCTCCTGAACCCCCTCTACTCTGGAGGGCTCCTCCTTCATTCTTCCTAGTCTCGTGGAATCTTGCGAGAGGAAGGGAGGAAAGCACAGACTGCCGGTCCAAGAAGGGATCAACTTGGTTCAAAAGACCAAGTAACTCGAGCTCAAACCAACCAAATTGGAGGGATTGAACCCACAAACAGTGAGAGAACCGGTTCATCTGAGCCAAAAAGCCACCTCACTCATGTGGCACAATCTGGACTACTCGTCCTGAAGCAAACAATCATGGAATTTCCTATTTAAGGTATGTTTTCTTCTCTCTGCTAAAAATCAAATAAATGGATAGATCTTGCAAAAACTGTATCTAATATATCCTAGCTCCAAAAATTACAAATAAGTAGTCCATTTTGATCAGAATAACCCAAGAGATTTATTAAAAATATTTAGGAAGATAATTCATTATTTATCTTGCTGATATACCTATATTTGTAATCTTTCTTATTTAGGCTCAATAATCTTTGGAAACTCTAGATTTGGACTCTGATGATTATCTTGTAACATAGATCTAATCTAGCTGACTCACTTACTCTTGAAAATGAATCATTAGTGATCTAGATCTATTTACTTGATTCAATCTTGATTATAATATTTATGAATAATGAGTAATCTTGATATTGATCCTAATCTTGCAAAACCTTGATATACTTTTGACCCATCAATCTGATTTTGAATTCCAATCATACTAAGTATCATGATGTTAGAACTTGATAATGATATAAAGACTTGATTTTGACTTGCATATTGACCATGATAATTAGGGTTAACACATGATCCTAGAAAACCTAGGTAAGTCATTCACACTCAAAAATATTGGACACTTGAAATAATGTTGGACATATTGATTGATTATAAATGAATGATCCAACCCTAAGGTTGACATAGGAATGTGTAACCCTAATCTCAAATATTGAAACATGATTTTCAAATATCATGATCTTGACACATGATCCAAATATTGATGATTTGGGATCTGACTCAAAGGGTTGACCTATTGATTCATATATTGATTATAATCAAAATCCTTAGTGAATGGTACGTTGTTATACCTCCTCTTTGGTTGTAATGAAGATATGTTTTATGTATCTCTTGATTATGTACTTGGATATATACTTGGTTGAGATATTGTTCCCTATTTATTAGGATTCTATATTTCTTATATTATATTTTGAGACAAACTGGAAAACAAAAATGACATGCCCATTATGACTGCCTGTATACTGATGATGATGATGATGATATTGATAATGTTGATAATGTTGATATTGAGTGCAAGAAAACCCTCATTTGGAGGTGGACTTGTACATTGGCCTCCTACCTCATATGGAGAGAAGGAGCCCAGTGACCTACCCCATTGTGTTGGGGCGATTGAGTCACACAAAATATATAAGCATGCTTCTCAAATTACAACATAATGTGAACTTGTAATATAAATCGAATTGTTTGAAAAACTTGTTGAATAACTTTTGGTTTTTCCAAATTGCTTGTTATACTTTTCAAATATAAGTCCTGTCAAGTACACTAATTTTGCTATAAACTATTTTATTTGATTTTGATAGCGTACCGTGAAATTGCATGATTGTGTATCGATTTTCTTGATTTTAGGCAATACAAATGGAACACTGATCAAGATCTCTTCTACACTCTACACACTTTGAAGACAAATATAAATTACATATATATCCTATATTAGGTTCGTTGTTCTTTAAATATCCAAATTTTGAGTTATTATTTCTTATTGTATATGCGAATGTGTTGGATCCTATCGGGCCACTCAGGGATGGGCGCTTCAATCCTTTTTCTATTTTATAGGCAGTGGGATTTGGACTGGGGTAAGAATGGTTCTGTGACAGTTGGTATCAAAGCTTACACAGTCCCATATACTTTAAGTAAATAATTACTCAAGTCTCATACACCCAAAAAACCCTAAAATCCATAATGGTGAAAATTGAGGTGGCTAGGCTCAGAGTCGTGGAATAATTTCTCCTATCCATCTTCATAGTGGTTGAGATCCCCCGCTCTACCTGGCCTTAATTGATCTAGAACTGGACCTAAAGGTTATCTTGTGAAACCCTAGAGAGTCTTCTAGAATCTCATCTCTTCTATAAGGAATATCCTAAGCCACCCATGTAGATGAATATTAGGTAGTCTTCTCATCTCCGCATGTGATCCTTTCTTGTGACCATTTACCACATGATGTCTCAATTTTGGGTAGCTTATGCATGGGAAAAATGAATATCAATAGAAAATCTTGAAGGTTGATACCATGATCTGACCTTAATTTGAAAACTCAATTTTGATCAATTAATTTTGAAACCAAATACTCTTGTATATCATGTAAACTCAATTTAGCCAAAACTTGACTACATGTTTGCTATGTTTGAGGTCAATATTAATAATCTTGATATGGTGAAATAAGAATGACTTATACCTTATTGTTGATGAGGTCTCTATTTGATTAATATCCATGTAGCCCTATTATTGACTAAACCTCAAACATATTTAAGCAAACGTTTTCTCTTTTTGATGGAGATCATGACTATGATATCAAGTAATTAAGTCTAAGACTCACCTAATCAAGATGTAAGACTATGATGCAAAAAATAGTTTTCCTATTGACTATTGATGCCTTTTGCAATCTCAATTTTGATATGATGATTATGGGCCTAGATTTTGCACTATTATGCTCTAATTCCTCGAATTCCAAATTCAAATCCTCAATTTCCTAATTATATCACTACCTTGATCATGAAAGGAATGGAATGCAAATATTAACTTGACTTTGTAAAATCTTGACATTATTGCCCTATTATGATCTTGAATTTTGATCTTATTACCTTGTCAAACATGATTTAATCATTGATACTCTCCCTATTTGAATAAGCTCAGTGGATAATGACTAATATAGGTAATGTGCTAGATTAGGGTAGTACTTGACTCATGACTCCCCTAACCTAGGTCACATCCCTATTACGACTACCTCTAAGTTTTCATTTTGTTGATTATTTAGAGTTTGGAAAGGTACCCACTTTCACCTGATTTGGATTGGTTGACCTAAGCCTAATAGGTTAAACCCATGATCGATACTCGATCTTGAATAGTGATTTAATAATGACCTCGATATATGACAATGTTGACTATAACTTGTGGTTGACTTACTAGATAGACCTAGGTTTAGATCATTCATCAACCTTGGATAAAATGATAATGAAATTGGATATGTTTCTCAAATATTGCTTGAATATTGTTGCTCAAAATTGAATATAGATGAGTGATCTCCCCTAAGGTCTAAATAGGAATTCAAAACCCTAGATTTGTAATATTTATACATATGATCTTGATGTCTAAACTTCAACTCTTGATATTGATGTACAAAATCTTGAAACATGATTATGATCAATCATGTGGATCTTGAGATCACCCTTGATATATGACTAATGACTTCAAAATCCCAAGTCTTGAAATTTTAAAATGATGACTATTTTGACTCTCTCGATTTATTACTTAGGGTTTATCTCACGTTAGGACTAGAGTGGGACCTCCCATTGATTTTGAGCTTGAAATAATGATATTGAAAGTATGATGTTGTCTCAAATTTTTGAAATATGAAATCTCAAATCATGGATGCATAACCCCACCTAGGCCAATGTAGAATCTAGGACCTTGAGATATTGGGATTGAAAGTCACTTTATACAAGAACCCTATTTGTATGACCTAAAATGTGATCTCTTCAAATTTTTGATCAATATGATACTCCCCATGTTTGTGTCTGATATGATGACTTTGAACAATGTATGCATTGACCTTGATACTCAATTGCTCGATGATGAAATGATGTTTGGTACCAAGTTGATTATGATATGGAACATGGAATCCCAATTATGATTATTGGACTAGTTGAATTTTGAGGACATAATTTTGATTATATAGTTGAGGATGGTCTAGTAATTGAGGATATGATCTGGATTTGGACAATTCTAATTTTGAGAATGTTTTTGAATTTTGGGGACAAAATTCCTTTTTAAGAAGGGAAGGATGTGAAAAAGTGAAATTGAGAATTATTATGAATTAAGTACTCTTTTGACCCTTGTATGCTCACTCATGAAATCAAATAATTTTTCTTGGCTTCCTAATCAATGTTGAGACTCAAATTCAAAATATGGTGATCAATGTGAACTTTATACACATTATAACACCTTAAATTGGATTCATTTATCACTTTGTCCAAAGAAGAAAATTGATCCATCAAACTTCATATTTTGGTTCTAAACTTTTTCTAAATATTCTACACAAATTTTTGAAGCTATGGTACAAATTTCATGTCATTTGGACATTCCTATGATTTTCTATGAATTTTTGAAGTTTTGTGCTAAAAATCCCTTTGTTTGCCTTTTTATTTGGCTTTTCCAAGTCAACAATCTGGGTAAAGGGTTGGGGGTGAGACACGGCCCTTGGATCTACCTCTCACAGATCTCAGCCAATCTGACGGCCGTGGGGTCATCTTCAACCTCCCACTGATTGTGCGAAGGTGTTATTGCGACCAACCCATCCAATCTTCACACCCTGACCCAGATTCAAAATTCTAACCGAGTGGGAATGATCCTCTCACGATTTCACGCCTAGAAAACACTACTTTCACCACCATTATTGCTCCTTTCGACCATCGAAATGCATTCCCCTCTTATCCCTCTCACTCCAGCAGCCATGTCTAGGAGCAAGAACCTTGATTTTCCCTACCCCAGTGCTATAAAAGGAGTCCCTAATGCCCGTCTACACCACACCAAACTACAAGACCCTTCATTGCTCACTACCTTGGCCCCGAGTGCCCTAATTTCCTCCTTGTATTCTCCTACTTCCATAATGGCACCTCCGCACAGCTCGAGTTGGGCGTCCCTGCTCCTCACCCTCTCACCACAATCTGCCTACGCCACCCACCTTGCAAGCCCCCGACAGACTTTAACAGTAGCTCCGCTGCCTCTACCTGACCCTCCTCCTCCTAAACCCCCTCTACTTTGGTGGGCTCCTCTGCCATGCTTCCTGATCTCGTAGAAGCCTGTGCAAGGAAGGGAGGAAAGCATACATCGCCGGTCCAAGAAGGGATCAACCCGGTCTAAAAGACCAAGTAACCTGAGCTCGAACCAACCAAATTGAAGGGATTGAACCCACAAACCATGAGCAAATGGGTTCATCTGAGCCAGCAAGCCACCTCACTCACGTGGTACAATTTGTATTGCTCGTCTTAAATCAAACAATTATGGAATTTCCTATTTAAGGTATTTCTGCTTCTCTCTGCTAAAAAATCAAATAAATGAATATATCTTGCAAAAATCATATCTAATATATCCTAGCTCCAAAAATTACAAATAAGTAGTCATATTTTGATAAAAAAAATCAAGGGATTTATTAAATATACTTTTAGAGCCTAATTCATTATTTATCTGGCTGATATACCTATATTTGAACTCTTTCTTATTTAGTTTAACGACCAAATGGCTTCTGCTACTCCTGGCTCTGGCGACAAGGTACATGGAAGAACCTGCGACATCGGTGAGCCTCCTACTGGATCTGCTGCACAGAGCACCGTTGTTGAAGCTTCTAAGGATCTACCTAGCCATCCTAAACCTCTAGTCAAGCATCCCAAATGGAGAGAGGGTAGCATCCCAGTAGCGACGAAAGCAAGAACATGGAAGGATCTATTTGTTCCAAAAACCATCAATGACACAGTTCTTCAGAAATGTGATTTGGTTATGGAAAATGGAGCTATCAGGTACTCCAGATCTATTTCATAAAGGAATATCTCTTGATGGGAGAACACAATAGCATGCTATGTGTTCAGATTGAAGCCACATTAGCCTATCATAAGCATCTTTCATTGATCTGGAAAGTTAAAGTAGATTTTGAAATCCTCTCTAGGGGAAACAACTTCGTCATTATAAGGTTCTCATATCCAGAAGATATGATGGTAGATCTGGAAGATGGACCTTGGTTCATGGAAGGGAAGCCCATGATCTTGAAGAAGTGGCAGAGAGGTGAGCCACTTGAGAAGCTCAAGCTGACAGGAGTTCCAGTGTGGGTTCGTATCTATGATCTTCCATTAGAACTCTGGGACCAAGAGGTATTATGTATGATCGGAAGTTTCCTTGGTACTCCCTTAAGGAACGATCTACTTACTTAGAAGTATAAGAGATTGGACTTTGCAAGGATCCAGGTTTTAATCCACTCTACATCACCATTCCCAAATGAGATGAGCTTCATCAGTGACGATGGAATCAAGGAAACTATTTGATTGGAATATTAATGGATTCCAGACCTATGCAAGGCATGTGGAACATTAGGTCATGACCAAGGTTCCTTCTCGAAGATTGAAATCCCCAAAAAAGCTAAAGCTAAGAAAATCTAGGTTTCTAAGACTACTAGTGATGTGGAGATTACCAATGCCACTTTTTACGATTGCCCTCCTATAGAAAATCTTAATGTTCAATTAGCTTCTTTTTCAACTATAGTTATTGATGAAGCTCGTGCTCCCTTACTTCCTACATCTGAAGCTAATAATTCTAAATTTATCCCACAAACTCCTCCTATTATGAACAAAGATGTTGCTATTGACACTCCAAACTCAAAGGATGGGTGGACTAAATATAGAAGGAAGCACAAATCTCCTCCTCATAACACTTCAAAAGTGCCTCAATAGATCACCTTTGGAATCTCTGTCTCCCCTAACAGTTTTTGAACCTTGGATTTCAAGGATGGTAATGAAAAGGCATATGATCCTAACTCAATGACTAACCCCTTAGATGAAGGACCTCACAAATATGTTGTTCCTAATGGTTAGCATAACTATTCTATCATGGAATGTGAGAGGTCTCAATAAATTGGGTAGATATAGTGATGTTCGAGATATAATAAAAAAAAGTAATGTTTCTATTGCATGTATCCTTGAATCCCAAGTCAGAAAAAGAAAAATGAGTAAAGCTATTAATAACCTTTGGCATGGTGCCTCCTGGATTTCTAATCATATGTCACACCCTCTTGGAAGAGTCTTGATTATTTGGGATCCTAATATTGTTACAATTACAAAAATTGCAGAAAGTGACCAATTCATCTTCAGTGAAGTTCTTCTTAGAGGTAAAACTTTTTTTCTCACTGCAATTTATGGGCATAACCCTTAACAAAAATGTTTAGCTCTTTAGAATGATCTCTCTAGCCTTAATTCTATTCATCCCTGGATTCTTATGGGAGACTTCAACTCCATTAGATTATCATCTGAAAGATTTGGTAAATCTAAGCCTTCCTCTTCTTCTATGACTCATTTTAATGACTTCATTAATGAGAACTTCTTGATTGATCTTAATTTGTCTAGTACTCATTTCACCTGGGATAACAAGCAAAGAGGTAATAACCTTGTGATGTCTAAAATAGATAGAATTTCTAAAATAAATCTTTTCTGGATCTTTTTCTTAAAATGTGGGGAATCCTCTCTACATCTATACATAGTGATCACAAATCTATGCTTGTTTTTCTGGATGACTCCAATTATAGAAGGACAAAACCTTTTCGTTTTATTATGCTTGGGCTGACATGGTTGGGTTTTATGATATTGTGGAAAGTTCTTGGAATGAAAATGTTGATGGTAATCCTATGTTCCATCTCTATGAGAAGTTAAGGAAAGTCAAAAGTGCTTTGTGTATCTAGAAGAAGGAGAAAGTGGGTGACATCCATGAAAATTGTAATGTCTTGGAGGTTGAAGCCAATATTGCTCAAGAGGAAATGGAGCAAAACCCTTGTGAAATTTCAATTGCTAATTATCTTGCTAAAAGGAAGTTAGCTAATGAAGTTTATGAGACTGAAGAGTCCTTTATTCGTCAACAATCCAGAGTTCATTGGCTAAGAGATGGTGATAGAAATACAAATTTCTTTTATTCTTCTCTCAAGACTGAAAGGGTTAGGAACTCTATTTTCAGTCTAAATATTAATGGTGACAACTATACTGATACCAACAGAATTAAAGATCATGATGTGGACTTCTATTCTGATATGTTCAAAAAGGATAATGTTGTGATCAATTATTGGAATGAGGACTGGAAGCTACCCAGGTTGAATGAAGAACATTTTAATCTTTTATGTAGAGAATTTAATGACAAGGGTATTGATGATATTATTACTTTATCTAATGGAGATAAGGCTCCAGGTCCTGATGGTTTCAACAATTATTTCTTCAAGAAATGTTGGCATATTGTCGATAGTGATGTTAAAAAGGTTGTTCATAACTTTTTCAACATGGGTTGTCTTCTCATAGAAGTTAATCAAACTTATATCACCCTCATTCCTAAAGTAAAGAATGCTACAAATATTAAAGATTGGAGACCCATTGCCTTGTGCAATGTTGTTTTCAAAATCATTTCCAAGCTCATTGCCAATAGACTCCAAGTTATCTAACCTGAGATTATCAGTCCAATGCAATGTGCTTTTCTGAAAGGTGGATCTATTACTGATGCCACCTTGCTAGTCAATGAAGTTTCTAATGACATGATGAAAAGTAAGAAACCAAGCTTATGTGCCAAGATTGATCTTATGAAAGCATATGACTTTGTTGATTGGGGCTATCTCAACACTGTTATGCAACACATGGGTTTTCATTTTTGTTTTATTCATTGGATTAAAACCTTCCTGAACACAATCAGATTTCAAATCCTGATCAATGGTGAACCATCTAAATGCTTTTTTCCTAGAAAGGGTATTAGGCAGGGTGACCCAATTGCCCCACATCTCTTTGTTATTGCCATGGAAGGTCTAACTACTATGATTAATCATGCTATTTTGAAGTGAGATGTTATTCCTATTAAAGCCTCAAAATCTCTCTCTTTATCTCATATTATGTTTTCAGATGATGTTGTTCTATTCATTGAAACTAGTAATAATTCTATTGATGGTCTTAATGACACTTTCAAATTCTTTGGTGAGGTGTTGGGAATGAAGGTGAGTTGCTTTAAAAGTCATATTTTCTGCAACAATTCAACAATCTCCCTAGATATTGCAAAGAAATTGAATATGTAGCTGGGCTCTCTTCCTATGAAGTATCATGGTCTACCTCTCTTCAAAGGGATATTAACTAAGAGAATTTGTTCTCCTATTGTAGATAAAATCAAATCGAGACTTGAAGGTTGGAAGTTCCATCACTTATCCTTGGTAGGTAGATGTGAACTAGTGATCTCAACCCTAACCTCTTTCCATATGTATTGGGTTGCCTCTTTTCCTATCCCTTGTAGTGTCTTTGATGTGATAGATCAAATCTGTCAGAATTTCATTTGGGGAGGTGTTGAGTTAAAGAAAACAATTCATACTGTTAACTGGGAAAACATTTGTTGTCCAAATAAGGAAGGAGGTATGGGTATCAGGAAAACTAAAGACATTGTCAAAGCTCATCTCATTAAGAATATTTGGAATGTAGCTACAAAAAAAGATAACCTTTGGATTAAATGGGTTAATGAAAGGTATCTAAAGGGGGATACTATTTGGAAAACTAAAGGAAGCAGTTCAACCTCCTGGTTATGGAGACATATTCTTTACACTAGAGATTTGATTCTAGAAAAAATTCAGTTGAAGTCGGACAATGGGAAAAGTAGTCTTTTGTGGAGGGATCTCTAGATTGGGGAAGGGAAGTTTTTGAATGACATTCTTGACATTAAAGATATCTCCAATTTTGGTATAGGCAAGCTCTACAAGCTCGACTCTCTATTTGACGATGATGGGAATTAGTTCCCTTGTCTGTCTAGGCACTCCAATTGCATCTTGAATGAAATCAAATCTTTATATAGGCCCAAAAAATGTGATGATGTCATCTTCATTAGTAACACTGCTCCAAAAAAGTTGAAAGATTTCTGGAACTACTGTAGAATGAAACGAGATGATGTGGTTTCGTACAACTAGTTATGGAAGTCAAGAGCTCCAAATCTCTGTAAGTTTTTCATGTTGAGACTTATTCTAAGAAAACTTCTCACACATGATAATCTAAAAAAAAGGTTTTATGTTTCCCTCTGTGTATACTCTGCAAATTAAATGAAGAAAATCATAAACATCTCTTTTGGTCGTGTCCCTGGATCAAAAACCTATGGAGGTTTGCTAAAACTGAAAAGCTTATTATCGATACTCCTCTCAGTCTATCTGATATTCTTAAAAATAGTGGTAAAAGTGATGTTTTTCTATGTTCGTTTGATATGAAACGTGGAGAGAAAGAAATGCTTGTATTTCTTAAGATTATAATAGAAGCTTTGGTTTCATTTGGAGACAGATTAAAGCTGATGTAGATAGTCTGTTTTGACTTCTATTTCTTTCTTCTGTACAGTTTGCTTGTTTCTCTTTCTTTTCACATGCATTGTACAGTCTCACCTTTTTTGATATATACAAAAGAGGACCAAGCTTTGAGGGATAAAAAAAAAGTTTATCAAATGTCTCAATAATGATGTTTAATCTTTGGAAACTCTAGATTTGAACTCTGATGACTATTTTGTAACCTAGATCTAATCTAGCTAACTCACCTAATCTTGAAAATGGATCATTAGTGATCTAGATATCTTTACTTGATTCAATCTTGATTATAATCTTAATTATAATCTTTATGAATAATGAGTAATCTTGATATTGATCTTAATCTTGTAAAACCATGATATACTTTTGACCCATCAATCTGATCTTGAATTCCAATCATACTAAGTATCATGATGTTAGAACTTGATAATGATATAAAGACTTGATTTTCACTTGCATATTGACCATGATAATTAGGGTTCAAACATGATCCTAGAAAACCTAGGTAAGTCATTCACACTCAAAAATACTTGACATTTGAATAATGTTGGACATATTGATTGATTATAAGTGAATGATCCAACCCTATGTTTGACACGGGAAAGTGTAACCCTAATATCAAATATTGAAACATGATTTTCAAATATCATGATCTTGACCCTTAATCCAAATATTGATGATTTAGGATCTAACTGGAAGGATTGACCTATTGATTCAAATATTGATTATACTTGAAATACTTGGTGAAAGGTATGCTATTATACCTCCTCTTTGGTTGTAATGAAGATACTTTTGATGTATCTCTTGATTGTGTACTTAACTATATACTTGGTTGAGCTATTGTTCCCTATTTGTTAGGATTATGTATTTCTTATATTTTATTTTGAGACAAACTGTAAAACATAAATAACATGCCCGTTAGGACTACCTGTATACTTATGATGATGATGATTATGATAATTTTGATAATGTTGATATTGAGTGCAAGCAACCCCTCATTAGGAGGTGGACTTGTACATTGTCCTCCTACCTAATATGGAGAGAAGGAGCCCAATGACCTACCCCATCACTTTGGGGTGATTGAGTCACACAAAATATATAAGCATGCTTCTCAAATTACAACATAATGGGAACTCATAATAAAAATTGAATCGTTTGAAAAACTTGTCAAATAACTTTTGGTTTTTCCAAATTGCTTGTTATACTTTTCAAATATAAGTCCTGCCAAGTACACTAATTTTTTTATAAACAATTTTATTTGATTTTGATAGTGTACCGTGCAATTACATGATTGTGTCTCGATTTTCTTAACTTTAGGTAATACAAATGGAACACTGATTAAGATCGCTTCCATACTCTACACACTCTAAAGACAAAGATAAATAAGATATATCTCCTATATTGGGTTAGTTGTTCTTTAAATATCCAATTTTTGAATTATTATTTGTTATTGTATATGCCAGTGTGTTGGATCCTATCGAGCCACTCATGGACAGGTGCTTCAATCCTTTTTCTACTATCTGGGATTTGGATTGGGGTAAGAACAGTTCTGTGACACAAATCCTCTCATGATGGCCTTTTTGGACCTTTCTTCTCTATAAGGTCCTTCTCTTTTTATGGGATGACCCTTCATATAACTGAACACCACTCTTGAAAGAGAGTTTGAGTATCTACATGCCCATTGAGCTTAGATTTTTTCTGTACCTACAAAAACTCCAATATGTATCTTGTATATCGGAATGGCTCATGTACTTGCACGCTAACCACTTTTGTTCTTCATGAACACTCACTTGCAGTGTACATACTTGCATTCATGCAAATTCATTGGTACATGCAACTTGTAGCTTGGTTGCATTTACAAACCTTGTGGGATTTGCGTCATGCCAACATTTCATGAAGTCAATGCACCCTCAAGCATCATCACATGCTAGCATGGATTTCATATAGTTAGGATGGGGTGATAAACACTATTTTGTGTTTCAAGATCTGTTCCCACCAGATTCTTTTACTACCTTGACCTTTATTATGGTTCTAGGCATCTATTATCTCAATATCATCCATCTCATCCACATATTGTTGCATCATTGTCAAATATAGAAAGGTCATATACTTCCATGCAGACATCTGACAATGTCATATTCTAAAATATGGATAAGTACATGAATTCCCCTTCAGGGTGGGTATCTTCCCTTTAGGGTAGTTTTGGAAGCCTTATAGTAGTTTGTCATCATATAAAATCCTTTTCGAGTTAAAGCACATTGGCAAGTCATATCACTGAGCTCCATTATGAGATATATGTAAGGTATAAAATTTTTATAGTCCTATTATTTTCATTATTACCTTCATTAAGTGGGTCCTCATATCATTTGATTCACCATGAATATCATTTTTGGACTCATTAGAATTCATATTCCTTTTTGAGCCTCCAAAAAATCTTGATCATCCCACCACATACTCCTTTGGTAACCTTGAAGTATGCTAGTGCCATGTCATGAAGCCTATCACCATAGGGAGATTGTTGCAACCATGGCTCAAGGATCAATAAGGATAATTTAAGAAACCCTACTTTCTTCTTTTTGGGTATATAACCTTTCCAATAGTCATTGTTTGTGTACTTATACTATCAAGAAATCACCACATGTTAGTAAGCCATCATATGTGAACAAAGGGTCATTCCATCTACTAATCTTAGGGTAGGGTTGACAAGGATGTTTTTATTGACACGTTTAATTTCCTCGCTAAAGCCTACCATTCCACATAGCACTTAGGTGGCATGGATGATTTCCTTTTCTCAGATGTATTAGGGATCAAGAGGATACATCTAGGGATAAGTTACCATCCTAGGTAGGTATTGTCTATGGTTTATTAGACTCTAGGATCCATAGTGCTCTTTCAGGCTATGGGTAGTATACCTAATTTTCCCTACCTATTTCTAGGGTTTGCATGTACTTATGTACTATCTTCCATTATTCATTTTATTTATCCTAGATCAAGATTTCTAATCAGGGTCGAAAGATAACTTACATATTGATTGTTCATTCTCATTCTCCATACCTCCCTAGGTCTATTCATATTTGTGTGGTTTCTTTTATTAAACATGAATACCCAAAATCAAGATCTTTAATAATAGATTTATTATCATCAAACTTTTCTATTTAATCTATCTTAGCAAGATACTTTTCATATACCTAGTATTTCCTAGTTCATCCTAGGTTTCCTTGGAGTATCTAGGGTTTATCTTTATAGGGTTCAACACTCTCAACACTCTCTATTTTATTGGTCAAAGTGGCATTTCATATGCCTTAGTTGGTGGAGGATTCCTTAACCCAAATTGTCTTAAAACCATTACATAGATGAGAAGAGAAAACAAATAGTAAGGTTTATAAAGGGTACCCTAGTGTTGAAAAGTTTTTTATTGTGGATAAAACCTTAGTATTTGTATAGGCATGAATCAGATTAACATGGGTATTCATAAACTCATTAGTGGTGGTGTAAAGGATAATATTGTCACCCCTGGGGTGCAATCAATTCTAAATATCATTAACTCTCAAAGTATGTAATATTTTGGTTGGGTTCTACGAACTCTCTCCACTTGTTATCCCAAATGATGATGGAGTCGGAAGGAAATGGTCAATATTCATAGTTCCTGGATCTAGATTTATAATAAATGAAAAATATTCATTACCAATTTCCTCAAATTTTGTAATTTTACAAAAAAAAGGATAATAAAGATCCTTTGAGGGTGTGTACAGTAACAATATTCTTCAATATTAGGAAAAAATGAAATTTGATGGAACTAATAATATAAATGTAACCATCTAAAATCCTCCTTAGTTTCCTTCATTAGAATTATACAATTTTCTTGGGAAATGATTCAGGTCTCCACATCAAGATCTCTAACCTAAAATGTCGACAAAAGAACATAATTATCATATTTCAATGTAGTGTACATGGGTTCAACCAAAATGTGTGCATATTTTTCTACCATCATATAAGACAATTCAAATAAAATATCTATAGATAACATAAATTCTAAGTTTTCATTTATTCAACCCATAATCTTGCTCATATCACTTGGTGCTCCAATATCAATAGTTGAATTTTGAAGTGTATGTCCTATCATTAGGTTGATCAGTGTGTGTCCCATCATGGGATTCATCCACCTCACTTGTTGTTGGTTCTTTTAACACTCTCTTATTATTCTACATTATTTTCTTGAGAGTGTTTGTCTCAAAGAAACACCCTTCTCAGGTATCAATTGCTAGGTTGCATGTTAATTATCCATTAATAATACATACAGTTTCATAATTTTTGAAGTAATTGAAAGAAGTTATTGCATATATTACGTAATTCAAACACTCTGAGAGAGTTTGAAATTCAAAATAAAAATATAAGTGGTTATTCATAATTTAAACACATACCTTATCATGAAGGGTAGGCGATGTTCACATTCAAGAAACCCAAGAAAACATGCATTAGTATGCAAAACCAAGTGTTTCAATCATCTAAAAAATCTCTAACATAGGTTTTGAGGTCCGATTTATATTTTTGTATGCCAACTAGGATTTGGTTCAATGTAAATTAAAATTTTAAGCCTTAACTATTTTAATTCTTATATTCATTGTTGAAATTATGCTAGATTTGTTTTGGTAATACCATTATTTTCTCATATGATGCACTTATACTTTTGTTCAATACTAGATCAAAATTTTCATATATATATTAACAAATCTAGGGTTTATCATGTATCAACACATGCTAGTTAGTTAACCTTAAGATTCATGCTTCATCATAGTTCAAAGGATGGTATAAGTCATTCGATCCATGTATATTATTGAATCCAATCTCACATGGTCATGAAAATCAAGATTTGATAACTAATACATATTAGAAGAGTTTCTACACGTATTTTACAACTAGGAGAGTAACTATACTTTAATACTAGGCCTAATTGATTCCCCTTGCATTTTTGATCGATTAGATACATAATTTCACAATAAGCGGACATTACCATATAATTCTGGAATTTCTTAAAGAATTACATTTAGCTTATTAATCTTTGTCATCAATCTGGTTTCTAGAGTGCATAGGATGCTCCCTCAAGCCCAAGGTAGGTGTCCTTCTCCCATGCCTACTGGAGCACCAAAATCCTTAGGATTTGACTAGAAATCGGCCCACTTGATCTCGCCTTGAATGCATCGACCAAGTTTTAGCACAACAAACGTTGTCCCCCCACCCTACATCCTCAAACAAGGTGAAAATTGTTTGATGTGTGCTCTTTTTACTTTGAAAGAATAGGGGATACCATTATGGCTCCTTCGAAGAGAAAGTGCTAATCAGGTTGTTGGTCTGATGAGGGGGGGATTAGAGATGGTGGATCTTTGCCCGGATTTAGGGTGATTCTTGGCACCTCCCACTTGGGGTGGAGAGTCAGGCTACTGGGGGAGACGAGTCCTGGCAGATACCTCCTATGCACCACTGCAATGGTTTCCAAGGTGGAAATAAGGTATTAGTACAATATAAAACTCAATCTGTCAACTATATTATTAACGAGAGCCGTCACAAATTTAAGGGCATCCACAATGCTAGAGCAGGTGGTTTCACCAAATAAGGAAGAGGCCAGGGTAACCTCAAAGCAAGATTCCCTTACTAGTGGTGGAGAGGGGCCTACAAAAAATGGGGAAGATCTTCCTCATCCCTAGTCTATTTATCAAGCATGAGAGGTCTAGATATTTTTAAGAATATTATGGATTTAATGCTTTGAATGGTGTCAAGTTTCAATTACGACAAGGCACAATTGCAAAGAATTTATTGTTTAATTCCCCCTATTCTTTCTTATATGGATGGAGGTTGAAACAAAGACGCCGATACACATTAATTGATCATTTTGATGAACCGTTCCATTAACTAGAAACTTTATACCAATCTTTTTGAAAATACTTAACTTAACATTGATTGTATTGATATTTTAACCACTACATCCTTGTATGAACTCTCTACTTTGACCAAGTCATGTCCAATTATGAAAACATCTCATTATCCAAGAAAAATTGTTAAGAATGCATATATATAGATATTTATATGGTTCATATTAGATAAGGAATATATAGACCACTAGGAAACTCTTAATGACTAGAAATTCTAGGATCATTCTCTCTTCTTGCCACCATAAAATGTGGAAATGAAAATTTCGTTAAATTAATAACATTTTCTTAACCTTCAAGTCAATATCTTTCCGTAGTAATAACTTTTATAGTATATATGATTAAATATGATCTCATAAGTTGTTTAAAATTTGAAGATAACTTTTCAATATATTATCATAAACAAAAGGATCATTGTATGTTTTATTTACTCAAATTTTCAATTATTTTAATTTAATTAGTTCCCAAAGAAAAAAGAGTAAATATAAAAACAAAAACATTATTTATTTAGTGGATCATGTATTGAGTAATCATTTTTATGAAAAATTCTAGAAAAATCAAGAGAGTAATTTACTAGTCCACACATCCCCCTTAAATAAAATTTCCCACAAAATTTAGAACATCTAGATAAAGTTGTGTGATGATCTTTTACTATTTCCAATTCTAGCTATCATATGGTTTCATTCTTCTATGGTGATTCTATTGAACCTTTATTGTGAAGCTATTTTACCTTTGAATATGAAATCCTCACACATAGTTTTGGGTATGGGCCAAGGAATCGACAATACTATGAAATGATGTGGACTTGGGGTGACGCAAGCCAAGACTGGACCCGAAGAAACTCGTGAAAAGGCACTTGATAGCAGCAGGTGGTCTACCCTTTCTGGAGCATCACCACACATTATACAACGTTCATTCTCCAATTACTTTGGAGTATCTAAAAGTTTGGTAGTCAAAATGTGGGCATGAATCTTCGAATGGTTCTCTAAGTTAGGAAGATGTAGTGTATCATTCATTAGGTATTATTGGGGTTGGTGGTGCATGATTTGAAACAAGATAATCAATATATTACAAGTATTCACAAGACTCTCTTGCATGGGGTTCAACTTCCTTAACTCATTGCAATATCATAGATGGCTCGAATGTTTGAAAGGTGACATAAATTTCCGAGTAGATAGGTAAGACCTTGGATCATGCTTTAGAATAAGGTTTTTTTGAGATTGTACATTCACATTCAACAAGAGAATGTCTGATGTGGATGGAAAATCATTGGTATTACATATACTAGTTCAACCCACATCATCATATTAAGCCAAAACTATCTAGTGACTCCTTACCCATATGTGAGGCTAGCTCTGACAAGGCTTCTATATCATCATTATTATCAGTGAGTAGCATAATCTTGTTCAACATGTATAGTTTAAGGTTGACCTCATAAAAATCTTAGGATCAACTCTCAAGCCTTAGGTTTCTCAAGCAAGAGTCTACTAAAGTCAATACATTTACTCATGACCATATATAATCACACATTGTTAGGTGAAACCAATAGATTCCCACATATGGACCATAAACCCAAGTACAAGGTTGTATCAAAATATCTCCACTAGGGTTTTGGGACTCTTCCCTCACATGTATGAACTTCTCATTGTTCATTCCTCTTCTAAATTCTTGGGACTTTTAACTCACTCAAATGTAAGGTCCATCCGGAATGTGTACCATTACCTTTTATCAGAATGCATATATTGTGGTTTGGTCCCCTCAGGACATCTAAGGTTTTATATATCATCCAGTATAACATGAGGTGGTCTAACTCTTCTTTAATAGGAGAAGCTTAGTTTATTAATTTGATCATTTTTCACACTGTAATTTGAGGTTAGTCTCTTTGACAACAACCTCTATCATACTATGGTTGTAGTTTGACTTCCCAAATTCTATGCCCCTTTGTATGACTAAGGCAAGTCCTAACACTAACTGGACTCTACAAAGAGTTCATGTCTCATGTCGATCTTGACCTATTACATAGGTCGAACTAGGTCTAGATACACATGTACTGATTGGTCATGCTATTTTACCACTGATGTTCAATTGTCAAGATGATACAATTCAACGTTTCTTAACCATACAAGGGTACTTAACATATCTATGATTTTTTATCATGTACCATTTGGAGAAAACAACCCCTCTTGGATACAAACCATCATCAAGAATTAAGATAAAGATCATACATATATCCATTTAAGGATAAAATCAAGACTTTATGAAATATAGTTCCACATTCTCATTCTTTACATTACTTTGTCACTTGATGTTTAGGTTTTTCTCATTTAAGGTGTATCTTTTAACTATACTTATAAGTTTTTGAGGTAAAACCTCTATAAATTCTAATTATATTATTAGTTCAAGATTGAGGCATATATGAAATAAACATGTAATAGGGGTCGATACAATGCTAGATGCAAAAGTTTGAGTTGTGTGAGGTTGTAATACAATATGTTATTTTTTCTCCAATGTTGCCATTATATAAAAATAAAATATATAAAATATTTTTGTATTAAGATCAATTTTTTGTATAATTTATTAAGAAATTAGAAAAATATCATAACTAACAAATTGTGCAGTATGTAAAAGATAAGCTTAACAATCGTTTGAACTTTTTGTTCGTTAACAATATCGGGGTTGGATTTAGTTTTCTTCAAACATTGAATAACTCAAACATATATTTTAATAATGTGTACCATATATATATATATATATATATATAATAGTGCAATAGCTTAATAGATGTCTAAAAAGGTAACAAATAAACAAATATTTAGTATACAATATGTGTCATTTTGATATGTATAGGGTGCAAAATGTTTATTTTTTAGTATAAATTGGGTGCTAAACATTTGTCATATTTTTAGGTGTAAAATTGAGTATAGAAAGGATGATGTGTATCTGTTTTTTTATAAACAATATGCTTTAGGTTTTGGGTCATACATGTGACTTTCAACCAAATGATAGTCTCCATAAATCTAATAGACCACTCACACCTACTACTTTAACACTAGTTAAACAATCAGCTATTGTTTTATACCAAAAGAGTGACTAATTTCCCTCTCACTTAGATAAATGAACCCTCTTTCATAGATTAAGAAATGCTCTCTCAATCAATTAAACCTCCCTACACTCCCTCCTTGATTGCCGCATCCTCTTCTTATCCTTTATTTTGTCACACACAGTCAATTGATTGTGTAATGACTTTTTGTCTTTTAGATTCTCTCTCGTCTGATTCCCCTAATCAATTATATATTTAGAAATGCATCATTTGACAATTACTTCCACTTAATTAATTAATTATCACTTTAGCATTAATGCATCATGTGGGCATACCTAGGTGCCCAGTCATTATCCCACAACATAACATTCGGTCAGACAATTGGCTGTGAGTGAGGAGACGACCTCAGGTTGCTCGAAGGTGTGTCTAGAACTGGGTGGATACCCAATCTCTTACACCTACACTAAGAAGAAATTTGTATCTAGTTGTATTCTATATAAAAATCTTTTTCCTCATTTCATGTGTAGAAATGGCTAGTGCACATTTTCTATTATGGTCCTTAAAATTAGGTGTAGTCATGTTTAATGAGTGAAACTTTATAGATTAACATTTCTCTAACTCTGAAGAGTTTTCTAAAGTTATTTATCTAAGGGGAATGAGTTTGGACACAACCTCTCTTAGGGTTTTATTATTACATATCTCTTTCTATTGCTTACATATATTCGCCATGCATTACTATCCTTAGGCACTCCCTCAGAGTATCTAGGGGGATAGGTTCCCATGAAGTTATTTTCACTAAAATCCTTATGCCTTATGGAGAAAGACTCCCTCCTGGCCTCTTGGGAGATATGAACCTCAATAGTTCCACTATTTGACCCTAACGTTGACTTAAGGCTCCATCATGTAGTGGATTTTCTGGGGTGGTATAGGTTCAATCATGATTCATAATTGTTTTCAAAACAAGGGTCTTCTAACCCTTTTTTGGATCTTATGTACCAATGAATCATCCAAAATAGGAATATATTAGATTTTCATAATATAATTATCTAAAAATTCATCAAGGTTTCAAAACAATATGTATATGCAAAAGCTTTTGGGAAAACCAAAATATAACTTTTTTATGGCATAATTTCTTAGGTGGTTTACATGTCTCATGTATTATACCACCAGGTTATAAAGTGTTTCATCTTTGGGGTTTAGGTTCTTGTAGGACAATATACAATTATCTCAAAATTTAAATTCCACAACATGGTTGTTCAACCTATCTTTTTAGATGAATCTAGTCTAGGGTGGTTTATATTTATAATTAGGAGGTTAGGATCCATAGACACTTATCATGGATGCATGGACTTTGGACTTTTCTTCCTGCATAAGGTCCTTCTCTTTTCATGGGATGACCCTCCACATAACTAAACAACACTTATTCAAGAAAGTTTGAGTCTCTACATAACCATTACGAGTAGGTTTTCCATGTTCTTTCAGAACAACCTATATGTATCCCATATACGTATGGCTCATGTACTTGCATGCTAACTCATTTGTGTTGTTCATGAGCACTCCCCTTGTACCCTACATACTTGTATGCATGTAAATGCAAGGGAACGTGCATTTGTTTTCTCAATCGGGTTGGTAAACCCAATGATGTTTGCATCATACCAATGTTAAACCAAATCCACACACCCTCAAACACCATCACACACAAACATGTATTATATATTGTTGGATTTGGGTGATAAACATGTGTTTGTGCTTCAATATTGGTCCTTCTAGATTCTATCCCTAGTTGGACCTTTATTCTGGTTCTAGGCATGCATTATCTAACTATCAGCCTACTCAATTGCATATTGTTGCAATACTATTAGAGATAGAATAGTTGATAGACTTCATTGCACACATATTACTATCTAGTATACTAAAATATGGAAAGCTACATAAATTTTTATTTAGGTTGGATACCCTCCATTTTAGGGTACATTTGCAAATCTCAGGGCAAGTTGTATGATATATCCTCCTTTTGGAGTTCAAGTGCAATGGCTAGTTGTATCACCTATCTCCATCAGGAGAGATATGTAAGCTCCAGAAGGGTTGGTACTGCTATTAACTTTTTCATTATTACCTTCCTTAAGTGTGTCATCCTATCATTATCTTGACCATGATAATTGTTATGAGACTCCTTGGAATTCTTCTTACTTTTCAAGCCTTCAATAAACTTGATTAGCCCATCACATACTCCTTTTACAATGTTGAGGTGTGCTAGTGCAATGTCATTAGGTCTATCCCATAGTCAGATATATATATATTGAACTAGGGCTTAAAGATAAAGAAGTATAATTTAAGAAACCATACTGTCTTTTTTGGGTATTGGGCCATTTTATAAGTCATTATTTATATACTTATACTTCTGAGCATTTACCACATGTAAGCATCATACTTGTGCTAGGGTCATGCCCTTGACTAGTCTCCGTGTAGGGTTGAAAATGATGTTCTATTAACATGATTACTTTCCTCACCAAAACCTACCATTCCATCAATCACTTAGGTGTTGTATATAATTTCCTTCTTCCAAGGTGTATCAAGGATCATGAGGATATTTCTAGGAATAATGTTACATCCTTGGGAGGTATTCTCTATGATTCATTATACTCTCAGATCTATATTACTCTTTAAGTTTCAAGGTGGTATACTTATATTCCTACCCATTTCTAGGTTTTGCATGTACTTATAAACTATCTTCCATTTTTTACTTTGTTAATTCTAGATCAAGATCTTTAATCAGGTTCCAAAGATAATTTACATATACTTTGTTCCTACGATTTCTCCATCCCTCCCTTGGGTTGATCATATTTGTTTATTTTCTTTTATAAGTTATGTATAGCCAAGTCTTGTTTTTGTAATGATAACTTTCTTATCATATTGTTTTTCTTAAATCTATATTGCCTACGTACTTTTCATATACCTATTTTATTCTAGTTCACCTAGGATTTCCTAGGAATCTCAAGTTTTCCTCTTTATACGAATACAATAAATAAATCATGTTCATTTTATGTTTTTTGTATTGATTACATAGTATCATTTCATATGCCTTAGTTGATGAGGATTCCTTAACCCTAATTTCTTTCAATGAGTATGTAAATAATAAGATAAATCAAATCATAAGGGTTAGAAAGGGTACTTTTAGGGTTGAAGAGATTATAGTTGAGATGGAGATGAAGTTTTGATGAGAAGATATAAAGGTATGTTATTTTGAGTAAATCTTTAAGTTTTGTCCAGGTAGAAATCAAATTGACCTAGGAGTCCTTGTAAAACAATTAGTGATGTGCAGGAAAATATTATCAACCCCCAGGGTAGAAATCGGTCTTGACACATCTACCTTTTGAAAATAACAAAATATTCCCAAGGATTCTATAGTTTTTTTGAAACTGGTATTTATTTAAAATCTATTGGTACAACTCTAGGTTATGAAACCAATTGTAAGAATCCTCCCATTATCCCCAATTAAGGTGTAACATATTTGATAGGGTTGTTATCCATATTTTTGCAATTAATTTTTTTAACAAATGAAATATATTGTTGATAATTTCCTTAAATAGGTAATGTTACCAAAAGGTTGATAAAGGGATAATAATGCTCCTCAAATGGAGTTTACAAAATCATGAATATTTAGAAAGACTAAAAATTGATGAACATAATAATGGAACTATAAAAAATCATCCACGATTCACATAATTTTCATTATGTTGTTTTCTAGGGATATGATCTAGTTCATCACATCAACATCTCTAAAAAAAAACAAAAAACAAAATATGGTCAATATATCTATATTGTGTACATGGGTGCAACCAATATGTGTGTGCATATTTCTAACAATAGATAAAACAACTCAAGGCAAGTATTTACAAATAACCTAAATTCTACATTTTCTTTTATTCATCCCATAATCTTTCTCATCTTACTTCATGTACCAATATAGGATCCATTAATTGATTTTTTAGTGTATGTCTTGTCATCAAGCTCATTGATGTGTATCCCATAATTGGATTCATCAACCTTACTTCTTATTGATTCTTAGAGCACTGTTGTATTTTTCTACATTCTTTAATAGGGAATGGGATTCTCTGAGAAAAACACCTTTGTGAGGTATTGACTGTCAGGTTTCATGTTATCCATTAATAATACATATGATTTCATAAATTATGCAATAATTGAAAGCGTACCAATGAATATATCATGTATTTCAACATTCATTAAGTTTCACGAATCCAAAAAGGAAGATAGAAAATGTTATACATATTTTAACATACACACTTTATCATGAAGTGAAGGTGATATCCACATTCAAGTAATCCAAGCAAACTAGCATCAATCTAAAAGTTAGTATATAATAATAAGTGTTACTATCATCTCAAAAGTCCTTTACATAGGTTCTTGAGGTCCTATATAGAGTTTTGTTTGTCAATTAGGTATTGGTACAATGGATTCTAAACTTTAGGGTTAGACACCCTAAA
The DNA here is from genome assembly GCA_963693085.1 of Alisma plantago-aquatica. Taxonomy (NCBI): domain Eukaryota; kingdom Viridiplantae; phylum Streptophyta; class Magnoliopsida; order Alismatales; family Alismataceae; genus Alisma; species Alisma plantago-aquatica. The sequence goes on from OY856411.1 coordinate 410,099,772, forward strand.
TCAATATGTAGAATTGTAAATTAATTCATTGGTATCTTCATGTTCTAACAATCTAATTAACATTTGTTTTGGGAATATCATGATTACTTTACATGATGAACTTATACTAATTTTCACCATTAGATGCATATTTTACGGTATAGATTCATCAAGTTTAAGAAGATTAGGGTTTATCACATAGCGATCCATGGTAGGCATTTAACCTTAGCATTCATTCTTCATCATAGCTTAAAGGATGCTATATGTTAGTAAATCCACTATTTTCTTGAATTCAATTTCACATGGTCATAAATGCTAAGATTTTTTTATTAAAATATATAAAAAGAGTTTCTACAAGTTGGGTACACTTTGACATCATCAAACACAGTCCTAAAACATTGGTTGATGATTGGGTGACTTTGACACATGGGGATAGATTGTGAGTGATAGAGTTAGGATTTGTCCCTCCTACTGGAGTATGGTATCATGGCCACTTGATAATCAAGACTGAGAAACACATGTGCATGTACATGTGAATCAATATATGATAATGAGGTTACATTATCTCAGACAGTCTGCTCTTGGTTCAAGAAACATGAGATGAATGTTGAGAGGATGACGAGTCCATGCCTCGAGTTCACTCTGAATATCAGAGACAAAGGAATCATACAATCACTACAACACCTTGCATAGATTGTAGGTTGAAGTTGTTTTCCAACTTCACTTTCATTTGGGTAGCACTGATGTGCAACTAGCCACCACTCTCTACTTGTGATGTCATAAGTTAGTTATGGACATTCACTGCCAACGTGATATGAGACCTATAGGGTCACACACAAAGGAACTGAATGCACTCAATTCACATTAGAGATCAACTGAATGCACCCCAGACGATCTTCTCATAGGGTGAGACAATTGTTTGGATAGCCAGACAATCGACTCAAGTGTTGAGATGGTTGTTTTGATTGTTAGGCTAATCAAAAATTGAATTGGCTATTTTCTACCCAAATCAAAGTGTGAACTGATCGGTTCATTCTGATTAATTGACCGGTTTAGCTCAGCTCACCAGAGGACCATCTGAGTGAGCGAGACGACTGTCTCACATGTGTGAGATCACTTAGTTAGGCCTGAGGAAGGTTCTAGATACTTTCCCAAATTCATTTTGAATGTACAATTCTTGTGGTGCAAGTAATTAATGTTTAAGATTAATGGAAAACAAATTGCCAATTTAGTATGTGATTGGGAAACTACAAAATGATTGTCTCGTATTGTGGAATGACCATCTTGTAGTTCCATACAATCATTTGGGTCAACAGATCATCATCTTGTAGTACTAGATGACCATCTCATGGTTTGCAGGTTGTGAAAATTCAAAATCTTTCGATCCCTTCCAATCACACACATATCCCAAACAAATGTGAAACATTGGCCCTAACCCCCCTATAAATAGAGGGGTATTGAGGGCATCCTAGAGCACAACAATAACACAGACAATTGAGAATCGATTTCTCTAACAATTGTTGTCCTCTCTGGTTGTGGTAACCAAGAGAGCCCAAGTAAGTCCTACCCGACTAGGGAGGGATAGCTAGGGGAGAGAACAACTTTGGATCATTGTTGTGGGAGAGCAAGTTGGTGACTAGTACGCCAATGAGAGGGACAACTCATTCCTATTTATTCTAGTTGAATAATAGTTCTAGTTGGTCTGTATGGACTATTCTAGAGGCAAGAGTCCTTTGTCTACTGCTAGGATATCAATATCAACCTTCAGTCCATGGAAAGACCACAAGAGTTGCTATAGAAGTTGTCATGTTTGTTGTTTGTGTTGAAGACCAGGAGTTGCAAAAACACCGTCCATGAGCAACTAGAAGATAGTTGCAACTACAATGAGTTTTAACTACTGGACTTGCTCCATGATCAACTATAACTTGTTAAACCATCTTTCTTATTTCATAGTAGTTGACACAATCTTGTTTTTATGGGAATATAGGTAGATAATTTTTTTGTTTCCGCTTCTATACCATGTGCATATATTTCCTAACAATGGTATCAGAGCGATCAATTTATTATGATTTAGGATAATCGATATGATTAGATTTTATCATTCACTTATAGCATATGATGCAAATACAGAAACGGTCTCAAATGTGTATCCGATGAAAGACCACATAATCCCAAACTATATATATATATATATATATATATATATATATATATATAAGGCTAGAATACACTTGAATGTATAGATTATGCCATACACCTCAATGGTGTTTGTCTATCTATACCTTGTCTTTATAAAATCTAATCTATTGATCTTCATGATTACAATAATAATAGGCCACATACAAAATTTGAGCTCATTTGGATGAGTGTAAGTCACTAACCCATGGACAACAAAATCGATGCACAAAACTAATTTGAAATGCATGATTCTTGCCTCCTTTAGATGCATGATCTATAAGTATCCAGATGAGCTAAAATTTATTATATAGTATGTTCTTAAGATATTTAAGAAGATCAATGGTTTGGAATTTTCAAAAAGTTATTGTATCTTAATTTAAAAATAACTGAGGTGTATGGTGCCTCCAGTACACTCGAGTATACACTATCTTGACTCTCTCTCTCTCTCTCTCTATATATATATATATATATATATATACATACATATATATATGTATGTATATATATACACACATATATATATATGTATGTATATATATACAAACACACACACACACACATATATATATATATATATATATAGAGAGAGAGAGAGAGAGAGAGTCAGGCTAGAATACACTCGAGTGTATCCGGAGCGGAATACACTCAAGTAGTTTTTCATGATGTAATATTTTTTTAAAAAATCTAATCCATTGATCTTCTTAAACATCTCATGAACAACTCATACGCAAAATTTGAGCACATTTGGATATGTATAGCTCATGTTATGAAGACCGCAAAAATTATGCATTTCGAATTAGTTTCACGCGTCGATTTTGTTGCCCTCGGATGAGTGACTTACACTCATCCAAATGAGCTCAAAATTTGTATGTAGCCTATTTATAGTATGACGGTGAAGATCAATGGTTTAAATTTTGTAAAAAATAGTCTTGATATGCAAACATACTTGAGTTTATTCGTGCGATCCGTACACTCGAGTGTATTCTAGCCTGACTCTATATATATATATATACATACATATGATATGATATATATACAATCTAACACGCTTCACCCAAAAAGCAGTTTTGATGGTGGATGTGTAGCTTGGTTATGGCCTAAACCCAATATCTGTGTGTGGTTGGATGGTTTGGTTTTTTTGTTGTTTATCTTGATATGTGTAATGAGCCTCTACCTCCTTCTTCCCAATGTAAAGTTAATTCTTTGCTGCCTTTGCTCCCCTGAAATGTAAATTAAGGTTTCTCTATAATAAATGTAATAAAATAGCAATATGATAGTTTCCTTTCATGCAATGATGATGATGATGATCATCACCAGATGAGACGACCAGTTCATGAGATGAGCCAACCATCTAGATGACAAAGGAGGACATAATGAAGGAGCCAAACGACCGCCTGGTGGACCCAACTGACTGTTTGGAAGGAGTCCAAACATTTGTTGGACATGAGGCCAGACGACCATCCTAGAAGACCCAACTGACCATCTGGATGGTGCCCAGACATCAGGTGGATAGGTGGATCATCCGACCAATCAAGAGGCAAGATGATCAGTTTAAGGGTTGAACTGATCCACCTAGATTGGCAAGCATAGATCTACACCAACAACATGTCCATACATGTGATGTGATCATTGACATGGGTGGTAGTTATTTCTTGTGGCTCCAAGAAATTATAGTAGACATGGCTATTTTCATCACTTTTTGTTTTATATTGCATGTTTACATTGTAGGATATAGCATATATATGATACGTACTATATATGTGGTGATTGGGTACAATATATGTATGTATATGATATACATACTTCCTTCAATCAAACATATTAAGTCTAAGATGATGTCCAGTATAAATACACAAGAAAAACCTATTGAACTAAGTGTAGGCTATGCCTTCACATTCTGGGTCGTCTACCTCGTGGAAGTGTGATGATCGTAATGTAGGTTCTGCCTTTGTGGGGTGCATTATTATCGTATTGGGTATTAGGTCAGGCTTAAGTGGTGATTCTTAGAGCGTATGAGCCCAAAAGAATACATATGATTATTGCAAGGATTTGTGCAAATTGTCTATTAAGAATTGCATATGATGCAATTGGAAAAATTTTCCAACCTTGGTAATTAACTGTGGTTTGCGGCGCTGGTCGGGCCATAGTTGAATTATCTTTGATCTCACTCATTAGAAAATTAATTCTCTATAATTTTCCAAATTGATACTTGAGGGTTATTAATTTTATTAAACTAATGAGAATGGTAATTAATTAAAAACCTTATTTTTATCGCCCAAATTTTAATTTAATCAAATCAAATCAAAATGATTTTTTGACAAAGTTGCAAATTCTTTTGTAGAATCAAATGGAAACAAACACCACACATTTTTCTCTAGGACCGGTCCTTGAGAAGGACAAACTAAATGGGAACAACATCCATGACTAGTTCTGTATGTTGAGAATTGTTCTCACACTGGAGCACAAGATCTATGTCCTGGAGATGCCAGAACCAGAAGAACCTCCTCAAAATGCACCTAGGGATGACAAGGATGCTTACAAGAAGCATACTGAAGATGTCATAGATGTCAAGTGTCTAATGATATGTTTCATGAACTACGAGTTGTAGAGGTAGCATGCGAACATGGATGTGATTGAGATGGTCACACATCTCAAGAATATGTTCCAAGATTAGGCAAGACAAGAGAGATATGATGTCTCCAAGTCACTATTCAAATGTAACATGGCAGAAGGAGATCCAGTAGGTCCTCATGTACTCAAGCTCATTGAGTATTTTGAGAACCTAGATAGACTAGCATTCCCCTTGGGTCAAGAGTTGGTCACTGATGTGATTCTCTAGTCTCTTCCAGAATCATACAGTCAGTTTGTCATGAACTACAACATGAACGACTTCGACAAGTCATTGACAGAGTTGTTAGGCATATTGAAAATAGTTGAGGGACAAATGAAGAAAGACAAGCCCATGTCTGTGATGGTGATCAACATGACATAGGGGAAGTCTAAATGTGAAGACAAAGCTAAGAACAGTTCTAAAGCTGGCCAGAAGACCAAATCTTCATATCTCAAAGAAAATGGAGCAGTGAATAAAAGAGGCAAATGTCACCATTGTCACTAGCCTGGACATTGGAAAAGAAATTGCCCACACTAGTTAGAGGAACTAAAGAAGAAGAAGGAAAGCACTAAGGCATCCTCTTCAGCTATAAAAGTTATAAGATAAACTGGATCACTTCTTCTTGGTATATGATATCAAACAAAGATTTAACATAGTTGAAGTGCAGGATCTGGCAAGAAGTTGAAGCCCACATGGAGGACAAAGATGGACAAGGGGTAGAAATAGTTGTGGAAGCTTTAGTCTACATTTAAATTTATCTTATCCCAATGGGCATGTAATAGAGTTAGTTGAACTGCTATTTCATTATTCCAAGAAAATAGAAGCATTTACTTTAAGCATCTTGTATGACAAGATTGATGAATCAATAAAGCGAGATATTGATGTTTCTCTTTCAAAAGATATGATCTTTTCTAGCAATGCCCAGAAATCCAATGATTTTATTTTGAAAGAATCTTGGGATAAAATCCATAATGTTAATACCAAAGGATTGTAATTGATAACTCAAGATTATCATTAGCAAAGTCACATTAAATGTAAATTTAAGAAATGCATATCTAGAATACATGTTGATGTTAATATAGACTCCCTTAGTTATTGAACCTAAGGAAATATGCAATTCTTGCTTGCACATAATGTGACGTAACATCCTTCACTATATGTAGTGGGAGAATAAGTCTTCCATCTGACCTCATACAGGTGATGCATGAATATCTTATGAAATAAATGCCATAGATAATTTCTTATACCTCATTTAATTTACTGGTAATATGATGGTATGTATTCAGTAAAGTAGAAATGTCATTCAAGGAGATTATAAATAAAGTATAACTCATATGAAAGTATTAAGAAACATTGATGGGATCAAATGTTGAAATACTTTGCATCAATACCTTGATAACCTTCAGGAAAGAATTATGATCATGTATCACAAGTCAAATCCATATGAGCAGGATGATGTGTAAGAATGAAGGAATTGTACCATGATGAATCATGATATAATTATCAATTAATCTAATCTTCCTATATCCTCATAGATATATAACTATCACTAAATCATGTACCATATAAATGGTTATAAGACATCATATATGATATGATATGGGAATGTCCCAAATACGTATAAAGGATTAAACCTACATTAAGAAAGTAGTTTCTTGAAGAAGGTTTATCCATAAACCATGATTGTTGAATATTACTAATAATCCCATAACAAAGTATTTTTTTACTAGGATAATTGAGTTCCAAAAGAACCAGTTGGAGTAAAACTAGAACTTGAAATGTTTGAGATCAACAAACAGGTACAATGAAGAACTAAGAGAATCACAATATGTTGTGGAATCTCAAGTTCATCATGTAGCATAGAATAAAATAGTTGTAGTAAAACACATATGAAATTAAGGATTATGAATCCAACATCTCAGATAGATTGGTCATAACAGAATGAGCCAACTAATCAACTAGAAACTATAGAGTACCAAAATTTGAGTAATTATGGAGTCCATGTAAACAAAAACGGTATGACCTTGATAGTACTACCTAAGGAGTAAAACCCAAAGGTGAAGATAGCGTCTTGTGGTAAAGACCTACATGGACAACATAAAAGGACAAATTTCTTGAATAAGTTTTTCAAATCACTTCAAGTTGTTTAAAATGATAGAAATTCCTATACCAATTGTCATGTTTTTTGTTATAGTTAAAATAGACTAAGATATTTGGCATATGAAGATATAAAAAACTGGATTCCTTAAAGGGAATACATCAGAGGTAAAAGGTTTTATAAATTCAAAATGCAAATAAATTCTATAAACTAAAAAGTTCAATCTATGATTAAAACAAGAATGTTAGAGGGATCTTTTGACTTGACAATAAGGCGTTTGACTTGAATCAAGACAAAACATGAAATATGTGATTACTAAATATTTAGTGGGAAAATATATCTCAATATTGTGAATATTGAGAACTGGCATGGAAAACCCAATGAAGGATTGGGTGAAGCATCTTATAAGATAATGATCAAGATCTATGAGATATTTCTTGAATGTTTCACAACAAAAGATTGACTTCATAAAATAGCATATGTTGAAGGAGTTTAACACAAAAAGGATTCAATGAGAGATAATATATATTAGTCTCTCATGAGCCAAAGGTTCCAATTCTTGGGAAGAATTGAAATGACATGATAAGATCCATATGTCGTAGCAATGGATCTATCATGAATGTTATATATGTATTGATCTCGTATAATCTTGTATGTATAAGACATAACTAGATGGTATTAAATTCCAATAAGGGTTATTGGAATGTTATTAAAAGGCATTCATTAGTACTTGATAAGTACTTAAGGATAAATTGCTAGTAATTAAAGACAGCAGGAGGAGTTGGATGTAAAGGTTACATCAACTCAAGATTCCACAATGATAAAAGTGATTAAAAATTAAAATATGTTTGATTTAAAAGGAGATATGTTATTAGTTGGAAAGATATTGAGCTAATAAGCATTAATTGTATTCTACTTTAGAAGCCAAGTATACTTGTGTTATGATCACAGAGTGATACTATATGGATTTGAAGGTTCATATGATGAACTTATAGATGTTCCAACCATTGATGACTCAGTAGGGATACTATGATAAAAATTGAGCTACTTATTATGCAAGGAATATCAGATATCATATTATGGTGGTTTCATCTCATAGAAAAGAGATAAGAAACATGCAATATACTGACTGTAAGCAAAGTGGTGCTAACCTGCTGAATTTGAACTAGTGTAGTAGAAACATGGTGGACATGTTCATATCACTAAAGAATGAGATTCATGGGTGATTGGCTCTAAGTGCAAGTGGGAGTTTGTTGGTAAGGTATGCCCATAGAGCCAGTCATATGATAATTCACATGACATATACCATAAATGATTTGATTAGTATTCATAAAGGTAAGCTTCCAATTCATTATGTTGCATTCAGTTATGAGATAATGAGGAAACATTATGAATGTATAAAGAACAACAATACTCAATGATGTATGCCTTCAAGTACATGACTTGAAGAATGACATCATACAAATGCTAAGGGTATGTACATTCTTACTATGTACCTAGTCAGTTGTTATTGTGGAAGGTAGAATGACACCAATAACACATAATACTAGAGTGTGGGTTGGTTGTTGATTGAATCTCATTAGTCATGATATGGCAATATTAAACCAAGCACATAAATACATGTTAGAGAACAATGTATTGGACAGACCCACCATTTCAAGGACATATGGAAACCATCATATGGTAGTGATTGTGATTCTTAGACCAAAAATCATTGCACTCATCACATGTCATTAGGTACACTTTGATATCATCAAACACGGTCCTAAAACATGGGTTGTTATAACGTGATGATTGGGTGACTTTGATACATGGGGATAGTGTCACACCCGCATCCCAAGATTACGACTAATCATGATATGTGAGCATGAGTTTGAGGATTATACTAAATACAAAGTTCACTCCCATTTTTTTTTATTTTTTTATTTCAAAGTCTTTATTTTCTCACATCCAATCACGTAAACAAGCTTTACAAGAGAATTAAACTTTGATTACGCTAATATGATCTCAACATTAATGATACAAATCCATACATTCATTCTATTTCTCACTCTTCCTGGTACATACGACATGATAATCAGATGCATTCTCTCTTATTAAAGAAATAAAGATACAAAACATCATTTACAACTCTCTCACATCTATACAAGGACCTAGAGTGATAGGACCGACTAAACTTAACTAATCTCATACTTAACTCATGTGGTAGATCTACTCTGATGCTTTGACCTTCTTCAAGTCCATGTGGTTTCCCTAAAAATTGTGAGTAGAGGGGTGAGACTACTCACTCAGTGAATTAGTACTTCAAAGAAATAGTTTAAAGCATTATATAATTACTGATATATTGCCAAGCAACTGATATCAATTATAACAATAACAAGCTTTAAAGAGTCTAATCATTGACAATCATAAATAGTGTAGGATACTCTAGATATCTACAAGAGTGAATCAATATATGAACATCCTTGATTAATCTCAAAGAAAGCTAATAACTCAGAAAAAACAAAGAATAATTGAATAACTACGCACACTTGTTTAACCTCTGATTCATCTAATTATGCCCTGAACCCACATGAGGTGTACCACAACCTGTGAAAGAATCACATCAAGCTACAATCTTACTATACAAGGATTAGAAGCATGCCCGGGTTCCTAAGCCTATCTCTTGAGTAAGACCCTATTTGAAGAGGGCCTCGACACGTCTGTCTCTCGGCGGCTAATGGGAGCAGCCAAATATATCAGACTCCACCTCTCAACCTGGGTACTCAGGCGGTGAGTCAAAGCTCTCAGGCTTATTGTGCATCAGTGGACCTACTGACCACTAATCACTCAACATGTTACACAGGTACCACCGACATCCCCGGTTGGTGTTGGGTACTACACAACTGTAAGGAGTTTGTCCTACTAGTGAAAACCCCCACACCCTACTGGTGTGCTATAGCTTACCTCGATCTGGACTACCTCCAATCGGGAAGTTGTTTCCTCCTCACAACGCAGACCTCATCCTATGAGGCTTCTACAATGCAGGCATCTACATGTATAATTCACTATTGAATTTCATAATTCAATCATCACATCACCATATCTTTATTCATCTTTGTAAACCTTTCATTTCATAAACCATCTGATAACATTTACCACAACTGAACTGTTAAGCATCACCACATATCAAACTGAGAAACATTGATATCACAATACTTGTTTCAATGAACACCCTACCATTAGGGTTTCATTTACCTCATTCACTTATCAAATAACTCTCATAAGGATTGAATACATCACAACATCATTCAATAAGAATTGCTCTCAGCAGTTCACATATAATTGAATATATATATATATATATATATATATATATATGAAATTTTGTAATCAACTGAACTAGGATTTCCACGCTCTTACTGATATATCAAGCAAACATTGATATCATCAGAAGAAATCCAAGATCTTATCTAACATATATGTAATACGTACACAAATAAAACAATCATTCGTAACCAAAGAGATTCAACTAGACAAACTTCTTTATTCAATTATACAACAATTTCAGTCATAGCCAAAAATCTCAGATTTCAGTATATTCATGTAACCTCTACAAATACTTTAAGAATTTTCATTTAGATGAATTGTAATTATTTATAATGTGATTTTATAATCTGAAATTCATCACAAAAGAGAAATAATCCATTTCATATCATCTTGCAAAAGCTAGATCAAAAAGGCAACTTAGGGTTTGTACTCGCATGCTAAGCAATTGAAGATATTTGATGATTTAACTCATTTTCGTGCAATCTACTGTTTAAAGGAAATACCCACTCACCCTAAGGTGTGAAAATACCTTAAAAATGTAACCTATCTCTGAAGATCTCGAATCCATATCCAAATCCTAGCAAAATCCGTAGTTTCTTCTTCTTTTAACCCTAAACGAGATCTGTTGTAGGTAGAAGAAGAAGACCAGAGGTTAAAAAAACCAAAAAATCATTGGATCAGGGATTCCAAGCAAGGAGAAACAGAAAGAAGGAAGAATCAAGGGTTAAACCTACTTACCAAGTCGAATCTATAACAACCCATTTTTATTTCTACTGTTCTTAACGTTCTTCCCCAAAAATAACCCCAGAAATTGCCTTCTAGATATCCCTCTCGTAGAGAAACTAGTGTTGGAAGATAGAGGATTCAATCGCGGTTCCAACACACTTCGTTTCATTAAAAACGGATAAGTATTTCTAGAGATATGATCGTTTTACGATTTGCTGTCTAAGGCGGCATCGACCGCGGTCGCGTGTCGACGCAGCGTCGTGGGTCGCAGTGTCGACGCAGCGTCGGTCGCGGTGTTCTATATATGTTTACTAAAAAGGGCAGAACTCTCTTATTTGAATTCCGATTTGGTTCATTCTTTTTTTTTGAATTCATAAATGAATTATCTACAATACGACAATTATATTTTGATAATATTCTCAAATGAAAAATTATTTATTAATTATTTCCTCCAATGTCATTAACTCTCTTCTTGCACACATCTATCGGTTAATGTTATCTTAAACCCAATTCAAATCTTTATAGTAAGCTTAAGTTATGATTATGAGTTTCCCAAATAAGTATTTAAGGTTATAAAAGTTAAGATAAAGCACAACATAGAATATTATTAACAAAAATATGCCAAGCATTAAGATTATCTTAAAACTCTAGGATTACCAGCACAACTAGGAACGAGTTGTAACAATTCTCCCCTTCTAATAAAAATTTCATCTCGAAATTTCTAAAAGAGGAAAAGATACTTGTTAAACATCTCTGATTCTACATTCCAAGTAACTTCTTCTATACATGATTCCTCTAAAAAACCTTTACTAGGGGTATGTCTCTCCTTTTAAGCTTTCAAATACTACGGTCTAGAATTTTATTTTCAACATTGAGTCATTTGTTTCTCTTCAAATCACAACTTTTAAAAGATATAAAATGTGTGAAACATAATTTCTCATCTCATCATCACATGGTTCTATTCACTTGCCATTAATGAGACCACACTAGTCATCATACTATCATAAGATATAAATCATTTTCACAATATCATAGGGTATCAACCCTTATCAACACAAGAGGATTACACCTCATCCAGGGCTCAACCGTGCCCAAAGGTCATTAAGACCATCATATTATTCCCTGCAAAATCATCATTATCTTTGCATGCCCTATAACAAGGCTCAACAACATCACTTACATATAATACACCGGATCAACACAATATTGCATTAATGAGCTAGGAGATATTCATAAACAATCATAGCATGATTATATTTACATTAAGAACCTTTCTTTATCACATCAACATGCAAGAAATTTAGATATGATTAACCCTCATCATATACATATTGCACATGTTTAGTACAAGAAAGTATCAACCATGTGGCTATGATAACCACCAATTAACATATTGAGGTTATGATCATATTAAGGAGGTTATTCTACCATCATTTCATCATATAAGAATGTTAAACATGAATACTCGTCTTTATCTATTTGTATTAGAGTTTGGTTCAAAAAGATAAATTATATTAATGTTACTAATCAACACTTATACCCAAACCTTTACTCACGGCATCCCCATTGGATCATGGATGCATAAGGTGAAGCATCACCATCACATTCCATACTATTCTCAAGTATGAGCCCACAAATAAATCAAGGTGTAACCATCATGTTATAGCATACTAGGGCTTCAACAACAGTAACAAAGTACTCCATTATTGTATTAGTCATTCAAAGACTATTCATACCCAATTACCATCACTTAGTTATATTAAAGCTAGGTATAACAAGCTATACCTCAATAGGGTTACATATCAATACAATATGGTTATCATCCCTTCTATTCATATGAGTGAATAGGTAAGACTACATTATTCAGGATAACCCTCCATTTATTTTATCATCATTTAACCCATATCACCATACCACAATTGTACAATACTAAGGTGGATTACTGGTATGAATGACTACAACTATCAGACACCTGAAATTAACATATTGCTTGCACATGTACACTAAAATTATATGTAGAACTAATTTACATCCCTCATTATACCTTCAACAAATTACACTTCTAAAAACAAATTCACATATTACTGAAAGCCATTGCTTTCTCTTATCTCCTCATTCATTACTACTTACTTCTGATTACTTATCCTTCTCATTTTGATCATATAGAATAAACATCCCTAAAATTGAAACATACAAGGTAAGAATAGATTATTCATCATTCCTGATATCACTGTAAGAATTTGTTTTATATTACACTTTGCTCATCTTGCACTTCTCCTTTTGTTCAAAACACACTTGTTACATTTCAAATTTATTTCTTACCCTTTGCTATGAATCATTTTCATATTCTTCATCAACCTTTCAGATTATCTAGGATTACTATCAGTGCTAGTTTACTTCTCATAGTGCAAATCACATGATCTTGTTTTATACATATGCTAGTATTCAAGGTCAAATCACTAGTGACATCCCTTGAACTACTACAACTCTAAACATTCTAGGGCTTTGTTCTTATCAGTAGCATGAAGTTATTGTTATGTGACTTTGCTCCCTTAATTTGAAATTCAAACTTTGGATCTCACAAGTTTTACTAAAGTCTTCATTATCTTATCAATTGAATTTCCTTTCTCTTACTTGGCCATTCAGATAAATTACATTCTCAATTTACCTTGCTAGGGTTGCATCACCATATTGTGTGTCATTATTACATTCACTAGATGTCTCTACCATGGTGATTATGCATCATATATGATTCATTTTATTATCACTTCATTCCCACATTGCTCTCATTAAGGAAGATATGAAAGAAAAGATGATTCTGAGGCTTAGAATTCTTATCTTTAAACATTCCCTTAATACATTTCTCGTATGTAGGTTTAATTAGTATCAACAAGGATACCTGGATAATTAGCACTTTCTTGAATATCCTAACCTCTTTCTTTTACAATCTATATTACTCCATCATGTTTCAAACTCTTCCTTACTTACCATAATCCTCTTACCATATACTACTCTTCCACCTATCATCTTTAAGTTCTACTTTCCTCTTATGATCATGTTACTTATTAATTTGTATGATCATGTATACCATGTTACATATATATATTTTTTATCCTTCTACTAATGTGAAGTTGAAACTCTAAATCAATATTCTCTCTACTAGTTTCACCTCATGTTTAATACATTACATATCCTTCATTTTAAATCAAACGGCTCATGCATTGGTCAAACTTAGTTTCTCTTTCAATCAATTTTTTTCCTTCCTGAATATAGCCTAACTTTGTATGACTTATTCATTTGTTTAGCTACACTTTAGTTCTTCTTTTAGAAACTAGTTTGCTATTCTATAGAGACTTATAACCCCAAAGGTAGTAAGGATGAATGTATTAAACTTTATAATAAATGTATACATTCCATACTCTCAATTATATCATGTAACCCTCATTCCTTAATCAAGCTCATTGTTTCCAACATTTCTCTTTGTTTCATCTAAGTTTCTTATCCTTGTCTTATGATATAAATGTTTATCTAGTTCTCTTCACTTTCATTCCTCTAAACTTCACTTCTATGTATTTATCATATACTTAACTCTTTTCTTCTATTTTCCCTTTGCTTTGGAGTACATAATGTTGACCTAGGTGTCGCACATTGCCCATATTTTGATAATGACTTAACCATTCCATTCATATGTATCTAACAAATCTATTTGAGATTGTTTCAGACATTAGGTACAAGAAAAGAATCACATTCAACTCAAAAGCTACTCATCCAGCACATGCAAAACATGTGACTTTTAACCGTTTTGTGAAATAGCCCTTATTGGCTTAGAACAATTGATGTAATCACTTATACTCATGTTTTGCATTGTAACTAAGATGGATCAAATTATTGGGACTCAAAAATCCATCTTTTGTACATTTTTACGAAAATTCCAATATGCCCATAACAGGGATTTTGTCGGCCGAATTCCAAACTCGGCCAATCCTTTTATTCTGGAATTTTTGTTGCAATCGGCCGAGTTCCAAACTCAGTCGATTCATGTTCGGTCGAGTTTCTAAGCTAGGAAACTCGGCTGGTCCACTGATCGGTCCAAGATGAAAGTCAACCGATTGGTCGAGTTTCTCCAAGGGAACTCGGCCGACAGTCTAGCTTTCAGCCTTGTCTTTTAGTGGTTCGGCCGAGTTGCCTTTATTGAAACTCGGCCGATCAGACTGTACTGGAATGCAGAAAAAGCAATTCCAACCGTTGGAGGAGTAGGTGGGACTCAAAATAGATCCGTTGCAAGTTGTAAAATGGCTATTTTGTGCCCCTTAACTCTCCCAACCTCAAAGGGACACCCTCAACTATAAATAGGACCTCTTGGGCTTCATTCCAAGGTTTCTCATTCACATATGCTTGGTCCTAGCCTTAGTTGAGTGGTTTCTAATCCTTTGAGCCCCTTTCTCTCTCTACCTTCAAAGAAAATTCATGAGTATGAGTGAGTTAGGTTCCCATGTATGAGAGCTATCATTTGTAATGTTGTAAAGCTCTCCTTTCTACTTCTCCCATCTCCATTCCCTATGAAGATTGCTTGAAGATTCTTCTCCAAGTGAAAGAGAAGAAGGTTGCTCTTCTTCCCCGAGTGAAGGAGAAGAAGGCTAGCTACTCCAGGCCTCCGAGTGAATGAGGAAGGTGCTAAAGCTCTCCAAGAGAAGGAGAGGTGCAAGGCAAAGCTCAAGCAAGATGGGTAATTCCTGCAAGGCCGAAGACTAGAGCAAGAGTGGGTAAGTCCTTTGAAGAAGGCTGAAGACTACTTGCTTGGTGGGTAAGTCCTTGGTGAGGTAGAAGATCTTGGCTTGATTTAAAAGTCCTTGGATGGTTGGTTTTTGTAGCTTGTAATCTTATTGTGTGATATATATAAGAGAACCAAGTTACAAATCCTAGAGTCTAACCAACTCTAGGTAGTGGACTGACATTGCTCCTAAGTTTAGGACATGGAACCACTCTAAACCACCTGTCCAAGTGCATGCTATTCCTTGTCTCTTATCCTTGCTTTGTATGCTAGTTTAGGACATCAAATTGTTGTTTTGGTTTAAGTTATGCACTTAATATAATTTGGTGGTCTAATCAATTTTGTGAAGTTTGTGAAGCTCTATTCAACCCCCCCCCCTTCTAGAGCCCATTGATCCAACAAGTGGTATCAGAGCAGGTCTTCTCCAAGCTACTTCAACAAGTAGGAGAAGATGGGTGATTCGGCTCTTGGGTCACTCAATCTTGAAGGAAGCTTCTCCATGAGACCCCCGGTCTTCAACGACACAAACTTCCTATATTGGAAGAGAAGGATGCAATTCTACATCCAAGGGGTGAGCTACGAGATGTGGAAGATAGTCCATCTCAAGTATGAAGAGCCAAAGGGGAACATCACCACATGGACGGAAGATGAGATGAAGCATGCTCAACTAAATGCTACAGCCGTGAGCATCATCTACGCCGCCCTTACACCATCGGAGTTCAACCGCATCTCTTCTTGGGACACGACGCATGAGATTTGGCACAAGTTGTGTGTCACCTATGAAGGGACGGAGCAAGTCAAGGAGGCCAAAGTCTATATGCTTGGTGGCCTACTTGAGAACTTCAAAATGGGGAAGAATGAAAGATTTGCGGACATGTACACAAGGTTAAATGTCATCTTGAACAGCCTTGCAGCCCTTGGGAGTGTCATGGATAGAGGTACAATCAATGCCAAGATCTTGAGATCTCTTCCAAAGAGATGGGAGCCAAAGGTCACTTAAATTGAAGAAGTCTACAAGCTGAGCGAGTTGTCAACCGAGGAGCTGGTTGGTAACCTCCAAGCACATGAACCTAGGCTCGACAAGCAAGAGGAAGAGGAGAAAAGAGAAGAGAAGGAATCAAAGAAGATGAAGGACACAACCTTCGAAGCCCAAGTAGAAGAAATGGTCCGGCAACAACAACTCTCCATGAAGTCTCCCTGCCCTTCCTCAAGTGAAGATGAAGGTGCAAATGATCATGAAGCCAACTACTCAAAAGGAAGACACTTCAAGAGCAAGCCCTCCTCCTCAACTCCTAGGTGCTACGAGTGTGGTCAAAAAGGCCACTACAAGAGTGACTGCCCAAAGGCCAAGAAGGGCTATCATAAGAGCAGCCACAAGAAGGATGACAAATACAAAAGAGAAGCCAAGTACAAGAAGAAGGACAAGAAGGAGAGACAATCCAAAGATGCAGCTCACGCGGCATGGGAGGAGTCTTCTACTTCAAGTTCCTCAAGCTCCGAGGATGGAGAATGTCATCTTGCCCTCATGGCATCTACTAGTGAAGAAGTAGTTGAGGTAAGTGAGGTAAGCAAGGTAAGTGATGAAAATTTACTTGAGTTATCTAAGGAAACTCTCATTGAAATGCTTAATGAATGTCAATCATCTTTTGCTAAATGTAAAGCTAAAAGGAAAAGATTAGGAAAGATAGTTGATGATCTTTATGCCAAGATTGATATTCTTGATAAAAATGAGAAATTACATCTTGATAGCATAGATTCCTTGCAAGGGCAATTTCTTGACCTTGAACTTCAATATAATGGAGTAGAGGTTGAGAATGGTACTTATCTTAAAACTATTGAAAATCTTAAGGTTGAGAACCAAAATTGCCTAGATGAGCTTGATGTTCTAAAAACTGAAAATGTTTAACTTAAGCTTATTGATGATGCTAGGAGAGATGAAGTTTACGCTTATCAAAGGGAAATTGTTGTTCTTAAATCTGAAAATGCTAAATTTCTTGCTCAAACAAATGATTTATCTTCTAGACCTATCTTGCCTAGAAATGAAGTTGCTAACTTAACTCTAGAAAAAGACTCTCTTCTTACTAAAGCCCTCTGCCTTGAGGACGACCTTTGGCATACTAGAGAAGATCTTGCTAGTTTATCTACTACCGTTATAAATCTTAGTGATGATAATGCTAAATTAAGATATACTTTGCAAAGGTTTCTTTCGGGTAAGAAATCCCTAAATGATGTTCTAGAGCACTCTACCAAACAAGTTGGTACTAGTGGTCTAGGATACAATGAGACTACTCCAAAAGGTAAGAAGAAGAAGAAGGGTAAGAAAAAGAGTGTGGAAACTCCAATTTTCAATGGAGAGTCTTCCGGCTCTAAAAACCCCATGGTATGTATTCATTGCAAATGCGATGATCATTATTCTACCTATTGTCCTTACAAGCCCAAGGGGACCAACCCAAAGATGAAATGGGTCCCCAAGCTAACTCCGGACCCCAAAGTTTGAGTTGGGTTCCGATATCCTCTTTTCTTGTAGGTTAAAAAGAAATGGATTGTTGATAGTGGCTGCTCTAAGCATATGACTGGAGAAATCAGCCATTTCAACAAATTTGTGAAAAAGAAAGGAGGATCGGTAACCTTTGGGGACAACAAAAAGGGTAAGGTTATAGGTGAGGGTGATGTAGGCAATGAATTGTGCATTAAAAATGTATTGCTTGTTGATGGCCTACATCACAATTTAATTAGTGTTAGCCAATTATGTGATAATGGTTATCTTGTGCTATTTACTTCTTTAGAATGCTTGCTTCTAGATTCCCGGTCCTACAATGTTATATATAAGGGAACTAGAAATGGTAATCTCTATGTGATTGTTCTCGATGCTCTTAAGCCCATACTAAATAGATGCTTAGTTGTGGATAAAAACGATCTTTCGCTTTGGCATCGTCGTTTGGGTCATGTGAACTTGCATCAAATGAAGAAACTTAACAAAAAGGACTTGGTTCGAGGACTTCCTAAATTGGATTTTGAAATGGATGAGGAATGTCAACCTTGTACACAAGGGAAACAAACCAAATCCTCCTTCAAATCCAAAGGAGTCATGAGTACCAAGAGAGTTCTTGAGCTTCTTCATATTGATCTTTTCGGACCAATGAGAACACAAACGCTTCGTGGCTCCAAGTATTGTCTTGTTATTGTTGATGATTTTTCTAGATATACTTGGACTTTCTTTCTCGTTTCTAAAAGCGATACACTTGATGTTTTCTCGAGCTTTTGTAAACGAGTTGAAAACGAAGCTTCTTGCCATGTTGTTTCTATCCGTAGTGATCATGGGGGAGAGTTTGAAAATGATCTTTTTGAACGTTTTTGTGAAAAATCGAGTTATTCGCACAATTTCTCTTCTCCTCGCACACCTCAACAAAATGGAGTTGTTGAGAGGAAGAATAGATCGCTACAAGAGATGGCTAGGACCATGCTTCTTGAGTATGACACTCCTAAGAAGTTTTGGGCTGAAGCTGTTAGCACCTCATGTTTTGTGCAAAACCGAGTTTTCACACATCCGACCTTTAAGAAAACCCCCTATGAACTATGGCGTGGTAGGAAGTCGTCTATTGATTTCTTTCATGTTTTTGGATGTCCTTGTTTTGTTTTAAACACCAAGGATTCTCACGACAAGTTTGATCCGAAATCATACAAGGCTTTCTTCCTAGGCTATAGCACTACTAGCAGGGCATTTAGAGTATTTAACATTGAACTATCTAAAATTGAAGAATCTATAAATGTTAAATTTATTGAAACTAACCATGTTAGTAGCAAGCATATTGGTGATGATGATGTTGCAGATGAAATCATTCCTATCTTAAAAGAGCTCAACATCAAAGACAAAGGTAAGCAGGTTGAAGAAGAAGAAAAAGAAGAAGAAAAGAAGGATCCCACTCCCCGCTTTGCAAAGAATCACCCCAAGGAGTTGATCATTGGCAAACCGTTTGAGAGAGTGAGGACACGAGCTGCTCACAACAAAGAACAAGCAGATAGTGCCTTCATCTCCCAACTAGAGCCAAAGAACATCAAAGAGGCCCTTGGTGATGATAAGTGGATCCTTGCCATGCAAGAAGAGCTTGAGCAATTTGAGAAGAACTGTGTGTGGACCTTAGTGCCAAGACCAACTGATAGAAAGATCATTAGCACCAAATGGGTCTACCGCAACAAGCTTGATGAGCAAGGAAAAGTGGTAAGGAACAAAGCAAGGTTAGTAGCACAAGGTTACAATCAACAAGAAGGTATTGATTTTGATGAAACCTATGCTCCTGTTGCTAGATTAGAATCTATCCGTATGCTACTTGCTTTTGCTAGTTATAAAAATTCCTTGCTTTATCAAATGGATGTTAAAAGTGCATTTTTAAATGGTACAATCGAGGAGGAAGTATATGTTGCTCAACCTCCAGGCTTTGAAAATGATAAGTTACCCAATCATGTATATTTCTTGCAAAAAGCTCTCTACGGACTCAAACAAGCACCTCGAGCTTGGTATGAGAAACTAAAGAACTTTTTGTTAGATAACGGGTATATCATGGGCAAAGTTGATTGTACTTTATTTCTAAAACACACTTCTACCCATTTTCTCATAATTCAAATATATGTTGATGATATTATTTTTGGCGGAACTGACCTTGATCTTTGCAAGGAGTTTAGCTCTCTTATGCAGAGTAAATTCGAAATGAGCATGATGGGTGAGCTGACCTTCTTCCTCGGCTTTCAAATCAAACAAACAAAGGAAGGAAACTTCATCAACCAAGGCAAATACACAACTGAGCTACTCAAACGCTTTGGGATGGAGAACATGAAGCCGATGGATACACCCATGTCAAACACTGCCAAACTCGACAAGGATGAAGAAGGTGAAAAGGTAGATGAGAAGCTCTATAGAGGTATGATCGGAAGTTTACTTTATTTAACTGCCTCTAGACCTGATATAATGTTTAGTGTTGGCTTGTGTGCTCACTTTCAATCAAGCCTTAGGAAATCACATCTTATTGCTGTCAAGAGGATTTTGAGGTACTTAGCCAAAACTCCAAATTTTGGACTATGGTACCCAAAGTCAAGGGACTTTACTCTTGTGGCATATAGTGATGCTGACTACGGAGGTTGCTTGATTGATAGAAAGTGCACAAGTGGCACTTGCTTCCTCTTGGGACCATGCTTGGTGTCTTGGTTCTCCAAGAAACAGAGCACAGTGGCATTATCAACTACCAAATCTGAGTACATTGCAGCCGGAAGTTGTTGTGCCCAGGTCCTATGGATGAAGAAAATGCTCTAAGACTTCAACATTCATTTTGATGCTTCTCCTATTTACTGTGATAATACTAGTGCAATCAATCTTTCTTACAATCCGATATTGCATAGTAGAGCTAAACACATAGAAGTTCGCCATCATTTTCTCCGTGACCACATTGTCAAAAAGGATATTTATATCACACATGTGGATACGGAAAATCAGTTGGCCGATATTTTCACTAAACCACTTGCTAGAGAACAATTTAATTTTATTAGATCAAAATTGCTCATAATTTCTCTTGATGATATTGAATTGCTCTCTAATTAGTTGGTTACATCTTATATGTGTTGCTCTTGCTTTAAATGCTTTGATTGCTCAAGATGCTTGTTTTAGCTAAAATTTCCTCTAGTTCTGTCTCTTTTTCGGGCTTTTTCTCGCAAATCGGGTTTTAATCGACAAATAGTACCCTATGATGATGGGAATGTGCCTAAATATCCTTAATATACAAACTAGACCAAAAAGATTTTTTTCATTTGGTCATTTGAGGTTAGGGCTAGAGTTTCAATTTTTTCCTCTTCAGGGTTTTGGTCGGCCGAGTTTCAAACTCGACCGATCGGTCGGGCTTCAGGGTGCCTGTGCGCTCGATCGGCCGAGTTTCCATTTCCCAAACTCGACCGATCGGCGACAGACTAGTTATATATATATATAGGAATCGGCCGACTTTCTCCCTCTCAACTAGAGAAAAGTCGACCGAACCCTAGCTCTAGCACCCGCCCCTCTCTAACCCTGGCCCTTTCTCACCTCGTTCCAGCTGATTCCACCTCCGATCGACCTTGCTTCTTCGTTCTTGCTGCTCTCGGGGCTCCGTCTGCCTAGTTTCTTCACAAGCTCGGCTCTCTTTCCTCTATCTCATCTCCATGAGGTCCCAACGATGGAAGAGAGTTGTCCCTTCCCCTGCTCAGGCGACCCCTCTTTCTCCAAGGTATATTGTGTTGGAAAATCTCTCTTTTTTTGATCAAGCTGCTGTTACTAGATATCAAGAGCTCCTCCCCCACACTCCTTTTCCTTTTCGAGCTCTCCATCAACCTAACAGCTTTCACCCTGACCTTTATGAAGCTTGTCAAATCCTTCAAACTCATCACCTTGATTCGTTTTGCATAAAAGATGCTCGTTTCCACAATTTGAAATCTAGTTCCAAAGCTGTCTGTGAGTTCTACGCCAATCTACGTTGGAACTATGACTCTTTGGTCCCATCTGTGGACACTTCTATTTTGTTGACGTCCATGATTGTCGGTCAACCTTTCCATATCACCGAGCGTTCTTTCAATCTCTATCTTCATGGAAATGTCGGTACGGCATCTTGGATCACTGACTATCCTCAATATCTTGATCTTCTCTACCCCGATGACGTGTATAAGGCAATTGAGGTTGACTTGACTGATATTCATAAATTTCTCAAGCGACCCAACTTTCCCTATACAAAAAGGGGTACTCTACCTTCCTCAGCTCTTTCTGCTCCTCGCCGCGCCTTGGCCTTTATCTTGAGCTGCAATGTCCATCCTAAGAAAAATCAGACGGACATTGCTGAGAATACGGCTGTTATGATGTATCTTTTGCTGAAGCATCAAGGAGTCAAATGGGCACGTTATATCCTCCATCACATGACCTGTTTTGACTCTGGAAAGAACACAAAGGGCACACATCTTCCCTATCCTTCCCTCATTTGTGGTCTTTTCCAACATGCCACTGGTAAATCCCTCTTTGCCGATCTTCTCTACCACCCTGATCGCAAAGGTGTTTATATCAGTGAGACCACTCTCTTGAAGAGTGTTCCTACCCCTGGTGCATCATCTTCCTCTCAGGCACCTCCACCTTCCTCTCAGGCACCTCCACCATCCTCAGCTGCACCTCCACCATCCTCAGCTGCACCTCCTCCACCTGAGCCTTCCTTTCAGCCTCCTCCTCAGCCTGCCTTTGCTGATTTTCATGTTTCAAATGAGGCCCTTATGGGGTATCTCATGCACCAGCAAGAGTACAACATGTAGGTCCAACAACACCTTCATCAGGATCTTTGCCATATCATGTCCTCCATGCATATATCTTGCCCTCAGCCTTATCCCACCTACCAACCTTATCCCGGTGGTGACTACGCTTCTTATGTGTATAGTCACTTTTACCCTGCTCCACCCTTTTCTGCTTCCACTGAGCCCTCTGCAGGTGGACACCTTTCCCCGGTTCTGGCGCTTCCAGGTGGTTGTCTGTCTGAGATTCTGGCCCAGTATACCTCTTCTGATCCTCCCCTTGAGGTTGCCTATGAGTTACATGCTCTAGGCATGTCTTGGTCCGAGCAGAGTGCTAGGTGGCCCGGGCGAGCTTCTGGTCCTCCAGATGAGGATATGCCTGACCAGGAGGATGCTGAGACTGATGCTGATGAAGACGATGAGGCTACTGCGACTGATGCTGATGACGAGGATGATGACAACGATGTTGATCATGCTGACGAGGCTACACATGATGCTGCTCCTCCTTCTGACGACGAAGATGAGGACTACCGGCCAGATGAGGATATCGATGCTATTGTTGATGACATAGACATAGAGTAGTTAGCTTTGTGGGATGATGTATCTAGTTTTAGTCTTAGATGACCATGTTGTATCTCTTTGGACTATGTTTGCACTATATACATTAGGCACATCATCTAAGTTGTACTATTTTTGCTCTATGCTATCCGTGCAGTCTTGTTCTATGTTTTATGGGAACACTTTGTATGGTATATCTTTTAGTGTTTTCCATATTTTGATTAATGACATGCTTTAGTTGTTTATCTTGGTTTTCCTCTGTCTCTGTGAGCTTACTGTGATTGATTGAGTGTTTTTGTTTTTCTATGGAGAAGACCTTGCTTTTATGCTCTTCTACCCCCCCTGCCTTTTTGCGATGACAAAGGGGGAGAAAAAGCTCAATCATATTGAATTTATTGCTAGTATGGTTCTTTTCTTGTCTATTAACTGAAATGCATCTAGACTTGCTTAGAATCATATAGTATACATATGTGATTTGGTTGTTTTTTTTCAACTAACCATGAAGGCATGAGTAAGCATGAATTGAGGGGGAGCACTACAAATTGATCATCTTTGCATCCCCTTGCAATTCCCTAAGAAAAGGTATAATTTTCACATTCTTTTCAATATGTTGAGGAATGGTTTGTCATTGTCAAAAAGGGGGAGAATGTTGACCTAGGTGTCGCACATTGCCCATATTTTGATAATGACTTAACCATTCCATTCATATGTATCTAACAAATCTATTTGAGATTGTTTCAGACATTAGGTACAAGAAAAGAATCACATTCAACTCAAAAGCTACTCATCCAGCACATGCAAAACATGTGACTTTTAACCGTTTTGTGAAATAGCCCTTATTGGCTTAGAACAATTGATGTAATCACTTATACTCATGTTTTGCATTGTAACTAAGATGGATAAAATTATTGGGACTCAAAAATCCATCTTTTGTACAGTTTTACGAAAATTCCAAAATGCCCATAACAGGGATTTTGTCGGCCGAATTCCAAACTCGGCCGATCCATTTATTCTGGAATTTTTGTTGCAATCGGCCGAGTTCCAAACTCAGTCGATTCATGTTCGGTCGAGTTTCTAAGCTAGGAAACTCGGCCGATCCACTGATCGGTCCAAGATGAAAGTCAACCGATCGGCCGAGTTTCTCCAAGGGAACTCGGCCGACAGTCTAGCTTTCAGCCTTGTCTTTTAGTGGTTCGGCCGAGTTGCCTTTATTGAAACTCGGCCGATCAGACTGTACTGGAATGCAGAAAAAGCAATTCCAACCGTTGGAGGAGTAGGTGGGACTCAAAATAGATCCGTTGCAAGTTGTAAAACGGCTATTTTGTGCCCCTTAACTCTCCCAACCTCAAAGGGACACCCTCAACTATAAATAGGACCTCTTGGACTTCATTCCAAGGTTGCTCATTCACATATGCTTGGTCCTAGCCTTAGTTGAGTGGTTTCTAATCTTTTGAGCCCCTTTCTCTCTCTACCTTCAAAGCAAATTCGTGAGTATGAGTGAGTTAGGTTCCCATGTATGAGAGCTATCATTTGTAATGTTGTAAAGCTCTCCTTTCTACTTCTCCCATCTCCATTCCCTATGAAGATTGCTTGAAGATTCTTCTCCAAGTGAAAGAGAAGAAGGTTGATGTTCTTCCCCGAGTGAAGGAGAAGAAGGCTAGCTGCTCCAGGCCTCCGAGTGAAGGAGGAAGGTGCTAAAGCTCTCCAAGAGAAGGAGAGGTGCAAGGCAAAGCTCAAGCAAGATGGGTAATTCCTGCAAGGCCGAAGACTAGAGCAAGAGTGGGTAAGTCCTTTGAAGAAGGCTGAAGACTACTTGCTTGGTGGGTAAGTCCTTGGTGAGGTAGAAGATCTTGGCTTGATTTAAAAGTCCTTGGATGGTTGGTTGTTGTAGCTTGTAATCTTATTGTGTGATATATATAAGAGAACCAAGTTACAAATCCTAGAGTCTAACCAACTCTAGGTAGTGGACTGACATTGCTCCTAAGTTTAGGACATGGAACCACTCTAAACCACCTGTCCAAGTGCATGCTATTCCTTGTCTCTTATCCTTGCTTTGTATGCTAGTTTAGGACATCAAATTGCTGTTTTGGTTTAAGTTCTGCACTTAATATAATTTGGTGGTCTAATCAATTTTGTGAAGTTTGTGAAGCTCTATTCAACCCCCCCCCCCTTCTAGAGCCCATTGATCCAACACATAAAAGCATTGTACTCGATTATATGATCCATTACTCATGATTTATTCTTACTATGTTGGCCCTTACATATTTTTCTCATATCTATTCCATATTTCATATCTAGAGTTCATATGATACCAATCATAACTTAATTTGAACCTTATATTGTGTTCCTTTATTCCCAATTAAGGGTTTCTCATATGAGGCCCCAAAGTTGGATCTCATATATTAGTTCCAACTGATTATTAGCTATTCTAATATTTCCCATATGTTTCAACATCTTAGTGTATGAACATTCTCACTATGATGTCAGTCTAATTTATCCATAGTCTACTCTTATTATATTTTCAATAGGAGTCATTAGATCCCAGTAACGCATCCTATCAGTCGGACCAGGACAAACCTGTAGTCTTCAAGCCAAGAGCTACTCAAGATTAACCGACTCCTATTAATCTCAAACATGTGGAAAGAATATCCACTTAGGGAAAACTCATTTAAACATAACTACTTGTGTAATTGATACAAAGAATATAAAAAATAACTGAATCACTTCATGATACACAATAATATAAAAGAACCATATATATTCTATAAATTGATAATCTAAATTCATACATGTAAGATCATTTCTATTGATCTCCAATCAAAGAAGCAATATAAAGCAAGAGTTGTATCACATTCTATGTTTCATCTCTTACTCCTTCATTACTTTCCTATCTCCTAACCCTAAGATTTCTAGGGTTTCTCTCTAACCCATCCTTCCTCTGCATACTTGGCCAGGGCATTGAAAGAAGAATAGACAGAGTAGCTTGATACTGGTCAACCTAGGTATCTGGATATCGGGCTAGGGTATCCAAACACCAGACTTCCCAGAGCTATAGACACATCACCTCCTATCTTCCACACTTATAACTCTAACTTTCTATCCTAATGGTCCCTGACGACTCAACCTAATCTCTGATACCAAAAGATGTCACACCTGCATCCCAAGATTAACACTAATCATGAGATGTGGGCATGAGTTTGAGGATTATACTAAATAAAAATTTCACTCCCATTTTTTTATATTTTTTTTCAAACTCTTTATTTTCTCGCATCCAATTACATAAACAAACTTTATAAGAGAATTAAACTTTGATTACTCTAGCCCCAAGATCTCTCCCCGCACTCACCCTAGCGCCGCTAGGGTTTCTTCTTGTATAGGTGGCTGGATGGGGGGAGGGGGTTTGGCCGCCGCAAAGTGGTGTCCCGCTCCCCCTCGGCCTCTTCTCGCCCGTCATCAGTAGGGTTTCTTCTTCGGGAGGTGTGTGGACGTGGTGTCTTTGGAGGCAACGATCTTCTTCCCCCTGCCGTTGAGCCCGGATATGATGATTTTCTTATCCCTTTCTCTTTTATTGTCTTTCTGTTTAGATTGTTCTCTTATTTTGTCTATCTCGCTGTTAATCAGCATTGCTTTCTCTTCTCGTGATAGATTTTTCTTTCTCGGTCAATTTTGTTGTGGAGTTTATATGGCAGCCAGTGCGGGGAAAATATCCTTTTGGAACACTGATTTGGTGCAGGTACTCTACCACATATACATACTTAGGTTGAAGGTATTCCTCATAAAAAGCTGCCTTAGCCATCGAAGGAGAAGAGAAATCTATACATCATTGTCCTTATCAGATTCTGATATTAGTTTTTGTGGTGGTTTGTATATGTTCTTGATCTTTGTGTGGTCTTTTAGTTTGTTTTTCACCTCATGTAGATGTCGTATGGCCCCTCCATAATGACATTTGTCTGATTAACTTCAAAAAAAAACTTTGATTACTCTAATATGATTTCAACATTAATGATACACATCCATACATTCATTCTGTTTCTGACTCTTCCAGGTACATACGACATGATAATCAAATACATTCTCTCTTGTTATGGAAACAAAGATACAAAACATCATTTACAACTCTCTCACATCTATACAAGGACCTAGAGTGATAGGGACCGACTAAACATAACTAATCTCATACTTAACTCATGTGGTAGATGTACTCTGATGCTTTGACCTTCTCTAAGACCAAGTGGTTTTCCAAAAAATTGTGAGTAGAGGGGTGAGCCTACTCACTCAGTGAATGAGTACTTCAAAGAAATAGTTTAAAGCACTTATATAATTACAAATATATTTCCAAGGAACTGATATCAATTATAACAACAAAAATCTTTAAAGAGTCTAATCATTGACAATCATAAATATGCCAGGATACTCTAGATATCTACAAGAGTGAATCAGTATATGAACATGCTTGATTAATCTCAAAGAGAGCTAATAATTCAGAAACAACAAAGAATAATTGAATAACTGCGCACACTTGTTTAACCTCTCATTCATCTTATTATGTCGTGAACCCACATGAGGTGTACCACAACATGTGAATGAATCACAACAAGCTATGATCTCACTATACAAGGCTTAGAAGCATGCCTCGATTCCTAAGCCTATCTCTTGAGTAAGACCCCATCTGTAGTGGGCCTCGACACGTCTACCTCTCGTCGGCTTATGGGAGCAGCTGGATATATCAGACTCCACCTCTCAACTTGGGTACTCTGGCGGTGAGTCAAAGCCCTCAGGCTTATTGTGCATCAGTGGACCTACTGACCACTGATAACTCAACATGTTACACAGATACCACCGGCATCCCCAGTTGGTGTTGGGTACCAGAAAATTGTAAGGAGTCTGCCCTACTAGTCAAGACCCCCACACCCTACTGGTGTACTCCAACTTACCTCGATCTGGACTGCCTCAAGTCGGGAAGCCATTTCCTCTTCACAGTGTAGTCCTCATCCTGTGAGTATTCTACAGTGTTCAGGGCATCTACATGTCTAATTGACTGTTTAATTTCATAATTCAATCATCACATAAACATATCTTTATTCATCTTTATAAACCATTCATTTCATAAACCATCTGATAACATTTACCACAATTGAACTGTTAAGCATCACCACATATCAAACTAAGAAACATTGATATCAAAATACTTGTTTCATTGAACACTCTATCATTAGGGTTTCATTTACCTCATTCACTTATCACATAACTCTCATAAGGATTGATTACGTCATAACATCATTCAATAAAAATTGCTCTCAGCATTTCACATATAATTGAATATATATGAAACAATGTAATGAACTGAACTAGGGTTTCCACACTCTTACTGATATATCAAGCAAACATTGATATCATCAGATGAAATCCATGATCTTATCTAACATATATGTAATACGTACACAAATAAAACAATCATTTGTAACCAAAGAGATTCAACTAGACAAACTTCATTATTCAATTATACAACAATTTCAGTCATAGCTGAAACTCTTAGATTTCAATATATTCATGTAACCTTTACAACTACTTTAAGAATTTTCATTTAGATGGATTGCAATCGTTTCTAATGTGATTTCATAATCTGAAATTCATCACAATAGAGAAATAATCCATTTCATATCATCTTGCAAAAGCTAGATCAAAAAGGCAACTTAGGGTTTGTACTTGCATGCTTAGCATTTGAAGATATTTGATGATTTAACTCATTTTCGTACAATCTATTGTTTAACGGAAATACCCACTCTCCGTAAGGTGTAAAAACACCTTAAAAATGTAGCCCATCTCTGAAGATCTCGAATCCATATCCAAATCCTAGCAAAATCCACAGTTTCTTCTTCCTTTTAACCCTAAATGGGATCTGTTGTAGGTAGAAGAAGAATACGAGAGGTTAAACCAAACCTCAAATTCATTGGATCAGGGATTCCAAGCAAGGGAAATGGAAAGAAGGAATAATCAAGGGTTAAACCTACTTACCAAGTTGAATCTATAACAACCATTTTTTATTTCTTTTATTCTTAACTTTCTTCCCCAAAAATCACCCCAGAAATTACCTTCCATATCTCCCTCTCATAGAACAACTTACCTGGCAAGATAGAGGATTGAATCATGATTCCAACACACTTTGTTTCGTTGAAAATAGATACGCATTGCTCCAGATATGATCAGCTTACAATTTGTTATCTAGGGTGGCGTCGATCGTGGTCGCGGTGTCCATGCAACATCATAGTCGCAGTGTAGACCGCGGTCGTGGTGTCGACGCAATGTCTCGGGTTGCGGTGTTGACACAACATTGCAGATCATGGTATAGACCGCGGGTCATGGTGTCGACGCAGCGTCAGTCGCGGTGTTCTGTATATGTTTACTAATAAGGGCTTCACTATCTCATTTTAACTCTGATTTGGTTCATTAATTTTTTGTTGGATTCATAATTGAATTCTCTACAATCCTACAATATTATTTTGATAATATTATCAAATTAAAAATCATTTATTAATTATTTGCTCCAATTCCATTAACTCTCTTCTTGCACACATATATCGGTTAATGTTATCTTAACCCCAACTCGGATCTTTATAGTATGCTTAAGTTATGATTATGAGTTGTCCAAATAAGTATTTAAGGTTATCAAAGATAAGATAAAGAACAACATAGAATATTACTAACAAAAGTATGCCAATCATTAATATTGTCTTAAAACTCTAGGATTACCAGCAAAGCTAGGAACGAGTTGTTGTAGATAGACTGTGAGTGATAGAGATGATATTTGTCCCCCCTACTGGAGTATGATATCATGGCCACTTGATAAGTGAGACTAAGAAACACATGCACATGCACATGTAAATCAATATATAATATTGAGATCACATTATCTTAGACAGTCTACTCTTGGCTCAAGAAACATGAGATGAACATTGAGAGGGTGATGAATCCATGCCTCGAGTTCACTCCGGATATCAGAGACAAAGGAGTTATACAATCACTACAAAACCTTACACAGATTGTAGATTGAAGTTGTTCTCCAACTTCCCATTCACTTGGGTAGCATTGATGTGCAACTAGGAACCATTCCTTTCTTGTCATGTCTTAAGTTAGTTATGTACATTCACTTCCAATGTGATATGGGACCTATAGGGTCACACACAAAGGAACTCACCTAAAAGAGGAATATAATCTTAAATGATGATTGGATTAATTACTAAACTATTTAGGTACTCAATCCACACAACATATTAGCTGATTGCACCCCAAACTATCATCTCACAGGGTGAGACAACCATTTGAATAGCCAGATGATCATCTTAACTGTTGAGATGGCCGTTTGGGTAGTCAGGCTAATCAAAAATTGAATTGGCCATTTTCTATCCAAACTAAAGTGTAAACTGACCAATTCATTCTGATGAATTGAGTGAGATGACCATTTCTCATGTCTGCGATTGCTCAATTAGGCCAAAGGAAGGTTATAGATACTTTCCCAAATTTGTTTTGAATGCACAATTCTTGTGATGCAAGAAATTCGTATTTAGCATTAATGGGAAACGAATTGCCAATTTCATTTGTGATTGGGAAACTACAAAACAACTATATCACAATGTGAGATGACTGACTTGTAGTTCCAGATGATAGTTTGGGTAACTAGACGACCATGTCGTAGTTCCAAATGATCGTATCATGGTTTGCAATTTGCAAAAATTCAAGATCTTTCGGTCCCTTCCACTCCCGCACAAATCCAAACAAACTCTGGCCCTAACCCCATCTATAAATAGAGGGGTACTGGGGGCTTCCTAGAGCACAACAATAAAATAGACAATTGAGAATCAGTTGCTCTGACAATAGTTGTCCTTTCTGGTTGTGGTAACCAAGAGAGCCCAAGAAAGTCCTACCTACAAGGCCCCTAAACATGCTTAAAGTGTTGAACAAGCTTAATTACCATAATTGAATGTTGATAACCCTAATATAACCTTTTCATATGATTTGGAATCATAATACAAGATTACTTTTCAAATTTGGTCCAATTTGGACAATGTTTGAGCATGTTATGCAATTTTATGTACATTTTGGGATTTTCTACGATTTACCCAATTGAGGGGTTTTATTTTTAATTTTTTCATCAATTATGTTCCTTATATATTATCTCATAATTCTTGATCTTGTTGATCCATGGGGTTCTCAATTGTACCTTGGTTTGGAGTTGATTCCTTTCTATGTTGAATTTGGGTTCATCCCCTCCCAATGGATGAGCCACATTTAAGACTATCAACTGATGGCTCCACAACTTGGTAAATAGTGGGTGGCCATTAGTCAGTGGTCATCACTATCAACCCCTAGATCAATTTTTCAATCTGGTTTGGCTCACTCGAACCCATGGTTCACTCATGGACATGATCCACTGATGGCCCAACTGTCCCCAATAGCTGTTGGACTTGTTGCTTGCTAGTCCATGCAAGATTTAGGACTTGGATACATGGAGATATTCTTGTACACCTCATGCTTTCTTTCATCCTTATCCATGGCCTATATCTACCTCTTCCTTGCCTAATTATGAAACCTTTGCTTGCTTCCTCTCTCCTCTAACCTGGAGCCTCAACTCCACTCTGTTTGGCTATGGAACCAGGTGGTACAAGGTAGAAGACGACCCCTTTTTGGATAATAAGGTCTCCTAGATCTGAATCTAGAACTACCTAGGGTTTCCAACGTCATATCCTAGGGCTTCCAAACAAGGCATGTTGTTTTCTTACTTCCTTCTCTATTTTGCTTGCTCTTCTTCTTCCTCAGACCTTCCTCCAGGTCAGAACTTTGTTATTCCAGGGTAAAAGTTTCTCTAGAGCTCAAGATCCTACCTTTCTTTCTTCTTCTTTTGGGGTTTTTCTTCCTTGTGGAGAAAGGTGATAGATGGCCACGTTCAGAGCTTCTTCTTGGGTTTTCTACCTTCTTGCTCGAGTTTTCCTACTGCTAAGAGCATGTTCTTCCATGTAGAGGCAAGTGTTATAACCCTCTTCACGTATATTGCTTACTATACGCTTGTTATCTCATGTTCTTGCCTAAAAATGGTGATTTCAGAGTTAAGAAGCTAAGCTTGCTTGAGATCTCGAACTTTTATGGTGTTCCATGTTCTGTTCTAGTTCTACATGAACTTGTAAATAAGTGTACGACCTTCGTAGGGTAGAGGATGGTCTAGAACAAGTTGGTAGCACAACCTCTGATGATAAATACCTATCAAATGATGGTTAATATTAGGGTTTAAAGTTGATTCCTTCTATGATCACATCACCCGATGATGTCACCATGACAATTAATGGTGTAGTTACCATGACAACCGATGGTGGTGACCAAGGGTGTGAATTGATGGTTACCCCTTAGGTTAGGTTTTGGTTCAATTAGAAGCTTAAGGATCAATGGTTAGAGCCCTGATGAAAGTATCAACCATTGTTGACATCAATTCTACACCCAATGGTGAAATATGATAGTAGTATTGACCCTACCAATCTATGGTGACCCAAGAGGTCACAACCAATGGAGGATCAGGCCACCATAACCTGTGGTGAGTCAAGCTCTTATATACAACTTCAATTAAGTCGTAACCCAATAGTTTCTCGGGTCAAATGATTCAAGGGTTAAACCTATACTCTAATTGATGGTTTTGAAATATGAACCCAATCTAATGGTTAGGTCCTAACACTTCTTTATCTAATAGTTTAGAATAATGGACTTGATCCAATGGTTGAGATTGGATGCTTCAACATCCAATGGTTTGGATTGGAACCTATAGTATTAAATGTGATTTCTAATAATCTAAATTTTATGGTTCCCTTATGTGATCAATTTAAGAAGCTTGAAAAATGAGATGATGGTGTGCTTAAAATGGACAACCAATGATGGGTTTTAACTTCACAACCTATGGTTCCCTTCATGTTATTAAATAAGTAATGTTTAGGGATAAAAGATGACTACTTCTATGTCAAAACTCAATGACTTAATAGGTGGCTTATTTAAGGTGTTTACTTATGAAAACAGCCAATGGTCTTACCTTTTCAACATCCAATAGTTTTGGGTGATGTTGTAGTATGGCAATATGGGTTGAATGATGTTGGAACCAATGTAGATTAAACCTTAATAAGGTAGTGTTACCTTTTCCCTCATATTAATATAATGGATAATAACCATATGGTGTTTATATGTAAACCTAATGTGACATAACGTGATATACCTAATCCTAATAAACTTAGGTGATGATGATTAACAATGATTAGCCTTCCTTAGTGGAATAATAGAATAATGGAGCCTCTCTTATTGTTTTCGAACTCTAGTATACTATAAGATAATGGTTACATCTTGAGTTATGCTAGATTCATACTTAAGAATGGTATGGAATGTGATGATGATGTTGTTCCTTATGCATCCAAGATTATATGGGGATGCTATGGGTTAAGTTTTGTGAATGAATGGTGAACTATAACTTGAATATAACCTACCTTGCTAAACCTAACCCCATACAAGTAGAGAATGGTGGTTAATCATGTGATCTTTCCTTGAATGATTAACTTAATGATGGAATGTATTTCCGAATGATTGATTGAAACTCTAATGTGCTAATTGGTGGTCATTATAGCTTCATGATCTCTTCTTTCTTATGTTAAACTTGTACACTATGTGTGATGATGGCCAATCATACATGACTTCATTATATGTTGTTACAATAAAGGAATGCTCTTAAATGTTAAGATAATATTACAATATCATCCTTTAGACATCTTTTAGTTCTTTAAATGAAAAGTGTGATGATCATGTGAATCACATGTGTGGTGGTGTTTTTTGAGCCTTGTTATAAGGCATGCAAAGATAATGATGAACTTGACGAAATGATATTATGGTCTTAGTGACCTTTGGGCTTGGTTGAGCCCTGAATGAGGTATAATCCTCTTATGTTAACAAGGATTGATACTTTGTAATATTGTGAATGATTTATATCCCATGATAGTGTGATGAGAAGTGTTGTCTCTTGAATGGCAATGAAAAATACCATGTGATGATGATGTGATGACATGTATATTCTCTTGTTTGATAGGTGAGTAGTACCCTGGGATGTTAAGATAAGAAATTATATCTTATACATTTTATATCTTCTAAAGTTGTTATATAACAATGTTTTCTAGAGATTAATTGGGGTTTGTATGTCCACCTACTTGATGCAGCCTTAATTCACAAAATTAGAGATAACTAATCAAGTAAAACCCTAATCATGTAGTGCCCCATGCCACATAACCATCTTTAGTGTAACATCCCTGACCTGGGTTATGAGTCAACCCTAGGTGTTTTGCCTAAATATGTAATTAAATCTTTGTGATTAACTCTGAGCACATAATTAAGTTTCTCAGAAACGTATATTTCAGTATTTGCTCCTTTTTATTTAAAGTTGTAGCATTGTTTTGATATACAGGGACCTATGTGCAATTTACCCAGTTAAAAGCGTTATCTTGCAATTTGCACATGTTGAGATGTTCCTCTGGTGTTGAGACATCATGAGAATCTTTTCGGTAAAGTTTGAGGGATTTCCCAAGCTAGGGCACCAAGGTGCAGCTGTGGAAGCAATCCCGGTGCTTGAAACCCTAGTTTGGGGTAAAATGCAATTTACCCAAATTAAGGGATGCAAATTGTGAAATATGTCATCTAATTTATCTTTTTAGACTCTTGCCATCATTAAGAGAAGAAATGATAAGGAAGTCACCTCAATTGAATTATCAAGTTATGAGATATGCCTTGTGATTGAATAATCAGGGTATATGTGTAATATCTCTTTATGTATGTACCTCATTCTTAGCTTGCTCTCCTTTACCTTCTTTTCCTAAAACCTTAAGATAAGGTTTGTCCTTAGAATAAATAGGAAGGGACGATC
This sequence comes from Alisma plantago-aquatica, assembly GCA_963693085.1. Lineage (NCBI taxonomy): Eukaryota > Viridiplantae > Streptophyta > Magnoliopsida > Alismatales > Alismataceae > Alisma > Alisma plantago-aquatica. The sequence continues at coordinate 410,135,218 of OY856411.1, forward strand.
AAGTACAGAAGGAGGGACCTAGTTGGAATTATGGACAACTTATGAACTAATGTTGAAAATCCTACCCCATGTATATAAGCTCTCCTTCCCTTAGTTGCAAGGGAACTTACCCTTCGTTCCCTTACTGTTTCATTTCACCAAAGACGACCAAGGACTTCCTTGGAGCTAAGGAGGACGACCAAGGGGTGCAAGGTAGGTTTAAACCCCTCTTCTTGCCTAATTCCATGGTTAGAACTCGAATTCAAGGTCAGCTTCATGGCTAACTCTCGAAATCCTATCTTTCTAGCCATCTTTCCTTGACCTTCCTTGGAGTTTTCACCTTGGCCAACCTGTGGGAACACAAGGACGCCATTAGAGCTTGGAGCGTGAAAGCTTGGAGCTCAAGAAGCAAGCTTTAGGCGGGTTTTACAACTCTAAACCCATGCTTTACTATGTGCATCTTTATATGGGTATTGATGATAGCTCTTAGTGTTTCCCTACTTTTCCCTGCTATTTTGCAAGCAAATCCAAGGGATATTCGTACTGTTCTTGAGCTAGGAGATGAAGGCGTGATTTACAAGAAAAACCCACCCCTTTCACTTCCTTAAACGGTCTCAAAAGTTTGCTCTCTCGGTCTCAAGACCGCGAGGTGAGCAAACGGTCTCGAGACCGGGACAGGGAAAACGGTCTCCAAGACCGTTTGTCCCCGTTGACCGAGCGTAGACCGTATACGAAATCTGTTCCTAATTATATAGGCTAATTACCCTCAAAACTTGGGAGGCTAACTCCAAGGGAATCGGGAGATATGACCTTTTTAAGTAACAACTTTATTTGAATTTATTCCTGATTTTCAAACGGTCTGAAATTGCCTTTTTGGGCAAACGGTCTCAAGACCATGTAAGGTCGTTGACTAAGCGTTGACCGTATGAGATTACTGTTCAAAATAATGTTAATTAACAACTCACCAAGTTTGATGGTCTAATTCCAAACGGGCTAAGAGTTGAAGGGTGAATACTAGGGCTAACCCTAGATGAAATCAGTACTGAAATTATGGTGACCTAATTAGGGTTTTTAGGGTTGATTGACCTAAACGGTCTCAAGACCATTTGGGGGTCATCCAAACGGTCTCCAGACCGCGAGGGAAATCAACCAAGACCGTTTGAAGGTCTAAGGGTTAAGTAATTTGACCAATTGAGGACCTAATTGCAAATAAGTTGTCAATTTTACCAAAATTCTGTTTGTGGATCAATCATGGTTCAACCCCTATCAAATCACCTTGGACTTTGATGAAATCTTGGGCAAACGATCTCAAGACCATGTGGGGTCCACCCACAGACCTCAAGACCGTTTGGGCCAAGTTTGGGCCCAATTGGAGCTCAATTGAAAGGTTCAACCTTGTGTTGAGTCACATTGTTGAGTGTTGATGGGTGAACATTGATAGACCCTAATTGAATCGACTTCAACCCTAATTGGTCAACAATTGAGGGTCTATTGAATGACTAAGTGGTCAAGCATAATCTTAATTAACCCAATCCATAAGTGGTCAACATGGATATGACCTTTTGAAGGCTTCAACATGAGTTGACATTATTGGTTGTATCTTTGAATCTTGTTGATGGTCCAAGCGGTTGAGACCATGTGAGCTCGCGGTCTCAAGGTCGTGAGGAGGCTCGCGGTCTCAAGGTCGTGAGAGGGCTCACAGTCTCAAGACCGTGAGGGGGATCACGGTCTCAAGACCACGAGGGGCCTTGCGGTCCTGAGGTCAAAGTGGGCAAACGGTCAACATCTCTTCGCGGTCTCAACTTCAATTCAATCTTCGCAGTCTTGAACCACTTGAAGGGCTTCGCGGTCTTGAACCACTTGAAGGGCCTCGCGGTCTTGAAGCCTAAGGAGGCTCGCGATCTTGAAGATAGAAGAGGGCTCACGGTCTTGGAAAGTCAAAGTGGGCAAACGGTCAACACTTTCAAACTATCTCAATTCGATTGAAGGTTGATAATTGAAATCAATCAATGTGATTCAAGGTTGACTTCATTCAATCAATTCATGATATAAATGGTCCAATGTTGCCCTAATTCAACCCTAATGACAACCTAGGATATTAAGGGGTCAATAGACTAAGGTTTTGACCATAATGATGATCAATGTGGTGAATTACCAAAATACCCCTAAAGGGTAAATTGAGTAATACCTTGATCAGATCGAACCTTAATCATATGATGATGATGTTTTAGCCATGTTAGCCTATGATGACTTAATCCGACCAGATCTAGGGTGATGAGAGAGAAAGTACTTCTAGAGAGAGAAAGTACCCTTTTTAAGTGGAAACTCAATTAAAGCATCTCCAATGCACAGGAATGAGCATAATTAGGGTATGATCCACCTGTGTGAGATCATAGAAACCCTAATTATGATAAATGATGAACCTTTAACTAATCCAAGAGCATCAATGAAGATGTTACTCATACATGATGATGTTATGAGTTCAATTCACCTTAATGTGAATAGTAAACCCTAATTCAAGGGTGATGACATGTAATGTGAATAGTAAACCCTAATTCAAGGGTAATGGCATGCTTTTGGATATTAAACTCTATTTGATAAGAATTAGAGATTTAAACTCTTATGACAAGAGTAGGAAGGATATTCCTCATTTTTGTATTACCTTTATCAGTTGTATTAACCATGCAGGTTCTGATATGAAGGTAATCATATCCAAGTATGGATGATGATGTTATATTCATTAAAGGCATGTTGTTAGCCTTATGAATAAGTAAAGTAATCTGATGTCTTATCAGTGGCATCCTATACTGATAATGGGCTGTGAGAGCCATGAATACCATCAAAGTCATGCCTTAGAGATGACTTGTGATGAGGATAATGAGAAATGATGACTGAGATGAGTTAGGCCTGTTACATTTAGTATTCTTCTTTTATAGCTGCTATGCTACTGTTATTGTTTGAAGAACAATGTATGCTGTTAAAGAATACTGAATGCACCTAACTAATCAAGTATAATGTAGAGCCTTGATCATAGATCCATCATTGTCAGAGATTAAGTGATGGTGAAACATGTTTTCCTCAGGGGACTCCTGGAGCACATACTTTTGAGTATGTGGGGTACATGGATGTGTAGAACCTTACATCCTAGTGTAGGAAAGTGATGTAGATGTGGAATCCATCCATCCTTCACTATATTTTCATACCGTATCTGTGGTAGGTAAATATGAAACCTCCTAATGACGAAGAAAGCACAGATATCCGTATCAGTGGTAGGTAAATATGAAACCTCCTGATGACGAAGAGAGTACAGAACGCCACTGTGACTCTAAAATAGCGAAGGACCAGTTTACCCTGGTGAGCTATAGTAGTAGAGACACGAGATGTCCTACAAGTGATCCTCTTACTGACTGAGGAAGGTGAAAGTCATGAGAATCCGGCTCTCTTAATGACCTATGTATGATACTGATGTGACTTCTCAGCGATCAGTTGGAGTATGAGTGGTAAGCCTCATCTCCACAGGGCATAATGTTGTTTGTAAAACATAATCAACCATGTAGTATAACTTGTTAGAGATGACTCCAAGTTAGTTGATTGATGTTACATTGCATAAATGTTTATATTCTCCATATCTCCTAAATTATAGAGATCTTGTTATACCTGCAACTGTTATAGAATACTTTGAAGGCTTTACTGCTTAAAATATTCTTTGATGTTATAATAAAGCTTCTGGCGAAGAGTTATAACTCTCGCTGGGACAATTATGTATAATTGTCTCACCCCGTAGGCTTCAACTTTTTAGGTGGACGTCGGAGACGAAGGAACCAGCCTACAGGTGATCAGTCTCAGCAACAGCATCAGGGGCAGCAGTAATCTCAGGTGGAGATTGTCCTGCCATATGGTGTAGTTAGAGTCAGTCCTATGTGTCCTCTGTACTCTCAGGTCTTGGAGTCTTTTGTATGGTGATCTTGAGATTTTGTATCTTGATGTATATAATTACTCAAGAAGTAATTATCCTGAGATGTAAACAGTTTATCTCTCTTTATGAAAGAAGCTTTTATGGATCTAAGCTCTTGTCTCGAAAAGTTTTAATTTCCCGTGATTTTTGTCTTCCGCTGATTACCGATTCGCTTCCGCTACGTTTTAATCGTGTTTATGCCATGGTTTGGAGATCAGAGCCCACAACTAGTGGTATCAGAGCTCTAGGTCAGTTGAGTCTACAGAGCCATAGGACTTAGGATGTCGAGTCTACCTTTAGTACTCCTTCCTTATCTAATAGAATCTTCTACTCCTCAAGAGAAGAAGATACATAAGAATGTCAGAACATCGTGATGAGCACGTGGCAGAGAGTAGTGCTAGTGCACCTCAAGGCGGTGCAAGAGTTCCGAGAATAGAACAACCTGCACCTGAGTCGCCAAGAGAGCCACCCTAGTTCGACCCAGCTGACATGAGTGATCCAGCTGTACAGACGATGTTCGGGCAGTTCATGACTGCCATGACACATATAACCGATAGGATGCCCATTCCTGCACCTAGGGCACCTGTCCAGCCTAAAGCACAAGGTATCGGTAAGACATTCGAACGACTTCGTCGTGTCGGAGCTACCGAGTACTTCGGAACTGCCGACCCTACAGATGCTGACTTATGGTTGACAGAGTTGGAGAAGGCTTTTAGGATTCTTATGATTCCGGAAGCTGAGAAGGTTAGACATGATGTCTATCTTCTCAAAGGCAGTGCTGGTCACTGGTGGAACATGGAAGAGCAGAAGAGACATGGAGTAGAGTTCTCATGGGAAGAGTTTCGTCGGGAATTTATCAATAGATATTTTCCAAAGACCTTCCTAGATGAGAAGATCTCTCAGTTTGAGAAACTAAGGCAGGGTATGATGAACATTAGTGAGTATGAAGCTAAGTTCATGGAGTTGTTGCGGTTCTGTCCGCACATGGCTGCTACGGATGAGGAAAGAATCAGAAGATTTGAAAAGGGTTTGATATCGGATATGTCAACCCCTGTGTCTGCCTTAGAAAATAGAGAGAGATTCTCTACCTTCGTTGAGTCAGTCCAAAGGATAGAGAGATCTGTGGTTGAGAAAAGACAAACCCATAAAAGATATCCACAGTTCCAGGGTTCTTCATCTAGGGATTTCAAGAAACCTAGATTCTCTGCACCTAACCCCCCACCACCCAGATCGAGTTTTCAAACTCAATGGACACGAAGCAGAGGTAGAGGACGGAGTCAACCACTTCAAGGGACGCACAATTCTGCATCTGAGTCAGTCACTGGACCACCCAGACCACAACAACAGGAGAAGAGTTGCTTCAACTGTGGCAAGGTGGGACACTTGATGAAGGATTGTCGTTCTAGGCCTGTCGGTGTGACACAACAAACCCCGAGACAGAATCAACAGGGATCTCAGAATAGACAACATCAAGCAGCAACTCGAGGATGTGGACAAGCGTCTCAAGCCGGATCATCAGCACCACCTCAACACCAGGCGACTGCAAGGTTTTATGCTATGAACCCACCTGAGGCAGTGGTCAATCCACGGGTAGTGGCAGGTCAGATGAAATTTTTATATTCTGATATGTCTACATCCTGTGTTGTATCCGTTCTGATTGATCCGGGTGCTATGCACTCTTTCATCACTCATGAAATGATTCGTAACTGCAATGTGACTATTAGTCATAGAGCAGATAGATTGTTGTTAGAGACTCTGTTGAGTGGGTCTGCCATTTTGCAGGAGGTATGTTCTTCCTGCATCCTTTTCTTTTCTGACCATCGCATTCAAGTGGATCTTATACCACTTGATATGCAGGGATTTGATATAATCCTTGGGATGGATACCTTATAAAGGTATAGAGTTGTCTTGGATTGTGAGTCCAAGTTGGTTGTGTTTGCTGATGAAAGCAACACATGGATCTTTCAAGGTGAAAGAAAGATTCTGCCCACCTGTCTTGTGTCAGCTATGGTTGCTGATAAGCTGTTGAGGCAAGGATGTTATGCATTCTTAGCCCATGTGGTAGATGTTACCAAGGAAAGTTCCAATCTTGCTGAAGTTTCTATAGTCAGGGAATTTGAAGATGTGTTTCCTGAAGAACTTCTTGGTATACCACCACCTCGGGAGATTGATTTTGAAATTAATCTGATCCCAGATACAAAACCCATAGCTCAAACTCCGTATAGGATGGCACCTGCCGAGATGGCAGAACTCAAGAAACAGCTTCAAGAGCTACTTGAGAGAGGTTTTATCCGATCGAGTACTTCACCTTGGGGTGCTCCGGTCTTGTTTGTTAAAAAGAAAGATGGGTCAATGCGGTTGTGCATTGACTACAGGCAGCTCAATAAAGTAACAATAAAGAATAAGTATCCTCTGCCAAGGATTGATGATCTCTTTGACCAGTTGCGTGGTGCAACAGTCTTTTCAAAGATAGACTTGAGGTCTGGATATCACCAACTCCGTATTAAGGATAGTGACATATCCAAGTCTGCCTATAGGACAAGATATGGTCACTATGAGTTCACGGTTATGTCGTTTGGACTAACCAATGCACCAGCTGCATTTATGGAACTCATGAATAGAGTTTTTCGACCTTTCCTTGATCAGTGTGTTGTCGTCTTCATAGATGACATTCTGATTTATAGTAAGGATGCTCAGCAGCATGAGCAACATCTTCACCAAGCTTTGACCTTGCTAAGAGAACATAAGCTGTACGCTAAGTTTAGCAAATGTGAGTTTTGGCTGCCGGAGGTATCTTTTCTTGGACATGTAATATCCGCCTCGGGAATTCGTGTTGACCCTATAAAGGTGGAATCTGTTCTACAATGGGAACAACCAAAGACACCGACGGAAATTCGAAGTTTCTTGGGGTTAGCTGGCTATTATCGAATGTTCATTAAGAACTTTAGTTCTATAGCTTTACCTTTGACCAAGTTAACCCGGAAAGATATTCCTTTTTCTTGGAGTGATAAGTGTCAACAATCTTTCCAGTTGCTGAAGGAGAGGTTGACAAGTGCACCTGTGCTAGTGCTACCTGAACAAGGAAAAGGATATGTAGTTTTCTGTGATGCTTCCAAGAACGGACTAGGATGTGTGTTGATGCAGGATAAACAAGTGATTTCTTTTGCTTCCCGACATCTTAAGAAACACGAGGAGAATTATCCAACACACGATCTGGAGTTAGCTGCTGTGGTTCATGCTTTGAAGATCTGGAGGCACTATCTCTACGGAGAAACATTCCAGATTTTCACAGACCACAAAAACCTTAAGTATATCTTCTCTCAGCATGAGCTCAACATGAGGCAACGCCGCTGGATGGAATTAATCAAGGACTACGACTGTACAATTGATTACCATCCAGGCAAGGCCAATGTTGTTGCAGATGCCTTGAGTAGGAAATCAGCAACATCAACCATGAATAGAGCACAACTAAACTCTTTAGTATGCTCTAGAAGAGATATGCTTATCTCTTTAAGGCAAGACAATGTACAGTTGAAGGTGTCATTGCTAGCCGGTTTGTTGGCTGAGATGCATATTAAACCTACCCTAAGGGAGCAGATTAAAGAGGCACAGCTAGGTGATGCTGCAGTTCAACATATAAGATCTGAGTATGGAAATGAGAAGCAAGATGGTTTTCATGACTCAAAAGATCAAGTAGCTTGTTATAATGGAAGAATGATAGTGCCGGATGTGGACAACTTGAGGAAGTTAGTCCTGGAAGAAGCCCATTCTTCCATGTATGCTATGCATCCAGGGAGCACCAAGATGTATCGGAATTTGAAGGGTCTGTATTGGTGGCCTGGGATGAAAAAGGACGTTGCAGAGTTTGTTCTGAGGTGTCCCGTGTGTCAGCAAGTTAAAGCTGAACACCAGAAGCCTGCAGGAACAATGCAACCTTTACCCATATCACAGTGGAAGTGGGACCATGTGACCATGGACTTTGTTGTTGGCCTACCCAGGACAAGCAAAGGACATGATTCCATTTGGGTAATTGTTGATAGGTTGACTAAGACAACACATTTCTTACCTGTCAAAACAACCTATTCTGCTGAAAGGTTATCAGAGTTGTATGTTCAAGAGATAGTGCGTTTGCACAGAATTCCTGTCACAATAGTCTCTGACAGAGGTCCTCAGTTTACCAGTCGTTTTTGGGAACAGTTGCACAAATCCTTAGGCACTAAGCTGAGGTTTAGTACGGCCTTTCATCCACAGACTGATGGACAGTCGGAAAGGACCATACAAACCTTAGAAGACCTATTGCGAGCATGTGTTCTCCAGTTCACCGGAAGTTGGAATCTACACCTAAGCTTGATAGAGTTTGCCTATAACAATAGCTATCAGCATAGTATTGATATGGCACCTTATGAAGCCTTATATGGTAGACATTGTAGATCACCCTTGTGTTGGTTTGAGACTGGTGAGCACCAGTTGTTAGGTCCTGACCTGGTGCAGCAAACCACGGAAAAGATTAAAGTTATACAAAATAAGATTAAGACTGCTCAGGATAGGCAGAAATCTTATGCTGACAAATGTCGTAGACCCTTAGAGTTCCAGGTTGGAGACAGAGTGTATCTTAAGGTCTCACCTTGGAAAGGGGTCCTTTGTTTTGGAAGGAAAGGGAAGTTAGCTCCTAGATATATGGGGCCTTATCCAATCATTGAACGGATTGGAAAGGTAGCATATAAACTAGAGCTTCCTCCAGAATTACAGAGGTTACATCCTGTGTTTCACATTTCTATGTTGAAGAAATGTCACCCAGACACCGAGTCAGTTCTACAACCTATGGAGGTAGAATTGAATGATGACATATCCTATGAGGAGGGACCAGTGTCAATCCTTGATAAATGAATTAAAAAGTTAAAGAAGAATGATATAAGTCTTGTGAAAGTCCTCTGGAACCATCGTGGTATTGAATAATCCACTTGGGAGTTAGAGGATGAGATGAGAAGGAAGTATCCTGCCCTTTCCTCGTTGTATGTTTTATCGATTTCGGGGACGAAATCCTTATATGGGGTGGATAATTTGTAACATCCCTGACCTGGGTTATGAGTCAACCCTAGGTGTTTTGCCTAAATATGTAATTAAATCTTTGTGATTAACTCTGAGCACGTAATTAAGTTTCTCAGAAACGTATATTTTAGTATTTGCTCCTTTTTATTTAAAGTTGTAGCATTGTTTTGATATACAGGGACCTATGTGCAATTTACCCAGTTAAAAGGGTTAGCTTGCAATTTGCACATGTTGAGATGTTCCTCTAGTGTTGAGACATCATGAGAATCTTTTTGGTAAAGTTTGAGGGATTTCCCAAGCTAGGGCACCAAGGTGCAGCTGTGGAAGCAATCCCGGTGCTTGAAACCCTAGTTTGGGGTAAAATGCAATTTACCCAAATTAAGGGATGCAAATTGTGAAATATGTCATCTAATGTATCTTTTTAGACTCTTTCCATCATTAAGAGAAGAAATGATAAGGAAGTCACCTCAATTGAATTATCAAGTTATGAGATATGCCTTGTGATTGAATAATCAGGGTATATGTGTAATATCTCTTTATGTATGTACCTCATTCTTAGCTTGGTATCCTTTACCTTCTTTTCCTAAAACCTTAAGAGAAGGTTTTTCCTTAGAATAAAGAGGAAGGGACGATCAAGTAAAGAAGGAGGGACCTAGTTGGAATTATGGACAACTTATGAACTAATGTTGAAAATCCTACCCCATGTATATAAGCTCTCCTTCCCTTAGTTGCAAGGGAACTTACCCTTCGTTCCCTTACTGTTTCATTTCACCAAATACGACCAAGGACTGCCTTGGAGCTAAGGAGGACTACCAAGGGGTGCAAGGTAGGTTTAAACCCCTCTTCTTGCCTAATTCCATGGTTAGAACTCGAATTCAAGGTCAGCTTCATGGCTAACTCTCGAAATCCTATCTTTCTAGCCATCTTTCCTTGACCTTCCTTGGAGTTTTCACCTTGGCCAACCTGTGGTAACTCAAGGACGCCATTAGAGCTTGGAGCTTGAAAGCTTGGATCTCAAGAAGCAAGCTTTAGGCGGGTTTTATAACTCTAAACCCATGCTTTACTATGTGCATCTTTATATGCGTATTGATGATAGCTCTTAGTGTTTCCCTACTTTTCCCTGCTATTTTGCAAGCAAATCCATGGGATATTCGTACTGTTCTTGAGCTAGGAGATGAAGGCGTGATTTCCAAGAAAAACCCACCACTTTGCACTTCCTTAAACGGTCTCAAAAGTTTGCTCTCTCGGTCTCAAGACCGCGAGGTGAGGAAACGGTCTCGAGACCGCGACAGGGAAAACGGTCTCCAAGACCGTTTGGCCCCGTTGACCGAGCGTGGACCGTATAAGAAATCTGTTCCTAATTATATAGGCTAATTACCCTCAAAACATGGGAGGCTAACTCCAAGGGAATCGGGAGATATGACCTTTTTAAGTAACAACTTTATTTGAATTTATTCCTGATTTTCAAACGGTCTGAAATTGCCTTTTTGGGCAAACGGTCTCAAGACCGTGTAAGGGCGTTGACTAAGCGTTGACCGTATGATATTACTGTTCAAAATAATGTTAATTAACAACTCACCAAGTTTTATGGTCTAATTCCAAACGGGCTAAGAGTTGAAGGGTGAATACTAGGGCTAACCCTAGAGGAAATCAGTACTGAAATTATGGTGACCTAATTAGGGTTTTTAGGGTTGATTGACCTAAACGGTCTCAAGACCGTTTGGGGCTCATCCAAATGGTCTCAAGACCGCGAGGGAAATCAACCAAGACCGTTTGAAGGTCTAAGGGTTAAGTGATTTGACCAATTGAGGACCTAATTGCAAATAAGTTGTCAATTTAACCAAAATTTTGTTTGTGGATCAATCATGGTTCAACCCGTATCAAATCACCTTGGACTTTGATGAAATCTTGGGAAAACGGTCTCAAGACCATGTGGAGTCCACCCACATGACCTCAAGACCGTTTCGGCCAAGTTTGGGCCCAATTGGAGCTCAATTGAAAGGTTCAACCTTGTGTTGAGTCACATTGTTGAGTGTTGATGGGTGAACATTGATAGACCCTAATTGAATCGACTTCAACCCTAATTGGTTAACAATTGAGGGTCTATTGAATGACTAAGTGGTCAAGCATAATCTTAATTAACCCAATCCATAAGTGTTCAACATGGCTCTGACCTTTTGAGGGCTTCAACATGAGTTGACATTATTGGTTGTATCTTTGAATCTTGTTGATGGTCCAAGCGGTTGAGACCATGTGAGCTCGCGGTCTCAAGGTCGTGAGGAGGCTCGCGGTATCAAGGTCGTGGGAGGGCTCACGGTCTCAAGACCGTGAGGGGGCTCACGGTCTCAAGACCGCGAGGGGACTCGCGGTCCTGAGGTCAAAGTGGGCAAACGGTCAACATCTCTTCGCGGTCTCAACTTCAATTCGATCTTCGCGGTCTTGAACCACTTGAAGGGCTTCGCGGTCTTGAACCACTTGAAGGGCCTCACGGTCTTGAAGCCTAAGGAGGCTCGCGGTCTTGAAGATAGAAGAGGGCTCACGGTCTTGGAAAGTCAAAGTGGGCAAACGGTCAACACTTTCAAACGATCTCAATTCGATTGAAGGTTGATAATTGAAATCAATGAATGTGATTCAAGGTTGACTTCATTCAATCAATTCATGATATAAATGGTCCAATCTTGCCCTAATTCAACCCTAATGACAACCTAGGATATTAAGGGGTCAATAGACTAAGGTTTTGACCATAATGATGATCAATGTGGTGAATTACCAAAATACCCCTAAAGGGTAAATTGAGTAATACCTTGATCAGATCGAACCTTAATCATATGATGATGATGTTTTAGCCATGTTAGCCTATGATGACTTAATCCGACCTGATCTAGGGTGATGTTGACATCACCTAACCTTATGATGAGAGAGAAAGTACTTCTAGAGAGAGAAAGTACTTCGAGAGAGAAAGTACCCTTTTTAAGTGGAAACTCAATTAAAGCATCTCCAATGCACAGGAATGAGCATAATTAGGGTATGATCCACCTATGTGAGATCATAGAAACCCTAATTGTGATAAATGATGAACCTTTAACTAATCCAAGAGCATCAATGAAGATGTTACTCATACATGATGATGTTATGAGTTCAATTCACCTTAATGTGAATAGTAAACCCTAATTCAAGGGTGATGACATGTAATGTGAATAGTAAACCCTAATTCAAGGGTAATGGCATGCTTTTGGATATTAAACTCTATTTGATAAGAATTAGAGATTTAAACTCTTATGACAAGAGTAGGAAGGATATTCCTCATTTTTGTATTACCTTTATCAGTTGTATTAACCATGCAGGTTCTGATATGAAGGTAATCATATCCAGGTATGGATGATGATGTTATATTCATTAAAGGCATGTTGTTAGCCTAATGAATAAGTAAAGTAATCTGATGTCTTGTCAGTGGCATCCTATACTGATAATGGGCTGTGAGAGCCATGAATACCATCAAAGTCATGCCTTAGAGATGACTTGTGATGAGGATAATGAGAAATGATGACTGAGACGAGTTATGCCTGTTACATTTAGTATTCTTCTTTTATAGCTGCTATGCTACTGTTATTGTTTGAAGAACAATGTATGTTGTTAAAGAATACTGAATGCACCTAACTAATCAAGTATAATGTAGAGCCCTGATCATAGATCCATCATTGTCAGAGATTAAGTGATGGTGAAACAGGTTTTCCTCAGGGAACTCCTGGAGCACATACTTTTGAGTATGTGGGGTACATGGATGTGTAGAACCTTACATCCTAGTGTAGGAAAGTGATGTAGATGTGGAATCCATCCATCCTTCACTATATTTTCATACCGTATCATTGGTAGGTAAATATGAAACCTCCTGATGACGAAAAAAGCACAAATATCCATATCAGTGGTAGGTAAATATGAAACCTCCTGATGACGAAGAGAGTACAGAATGCCACTGTGACTCTAAAATAGTGAAGGACCAGTTTACCCTGGTGAGCTATAGTAGTAGAGACACGAGATGTCCTACAAGTGATCCTCTTACTGACTAAGGAAGGTGAAGGTCATGAGAATCCGGCTCTCTTAATGACCTATGTATGATACTGATGTGACTTCTCAGCGATCAGTTGGAGTATGAGTGGTAAGCCTCATCTCCATAGGGCATAATGTTGTTTGTAAAACATAATCAACCATGTAGTATAACTTGTTAGAGATGACTCCAAGTTAGTTGATTGATGTTACATTGCATAAATGTTTATATTCTCCATATCTCCTAAATTATAGAGATCTTGTTATACCTGCAACTGTTATAGAATACTTTGAAGGCTTTACTGCTTAAAATATTCTTTGATGTTATAATAAAGCTTCTGGCGAAGAGTTATAACTCTCGCTGGGACAATTATGTATAATTGTCTCACCCCGTAGGCTTCAACTTTTTAGGTGGACGTCGGAGACGAAGGAACCAACCTACAGGTGATCAGTCTCAACAGCAGCATCAGGGGCAGCAGTAATCTCAGGTGGAGATTGTCCTGCCATATGGTGTAGTTAGAGTCAGTCCTATGTGTCCTCTGTACTCTCAGGTCTTGGAGTCTTTTGTATAGTGATCTTGAGATTTTGTATCTTGATGTATATAATTACTCAAGAAGTAATTATCCTGAGATGTAAACAGTTTATCTCTCTTTATGAAAGAAGCTTTTATGGATCTAAGCTCTTGTCTCGAAAAGTTTTAATTTCCCATGATTTTTGTCTTCCGCTGATTACCGATTCGCTTCCGCTACGTTTTAATCGTGTTTATGTCATGGTTTGGAGATCAGAGCCCACATTTAGTGTCAGAACTTGCTGGATGATCAAATGAGTATTCCCAAGGGAAATTGGGACCACATACATAACTTGTTGAGTATGTGGGATGCTTGTCATCCTGACACCAAGTGTTTTGTGAGGATGACTACGGTTATACCTAGCCCGCTTTTTGGAGGACAACTATAGTTATACCTCAATGATTGGGTTTGAATACCCTGGATGCTAGCGCTCTGATCTGTACCAAGGTGGGCTAGTTATAGGACTATATGTCCCTATTTTGTTGATTGACTATATGTCACTACGTTGGAGACTCATACTAATCGAGTAGGGAGAAGATCTGAGAGTCTGGTTGTTCCTAGATCTTGTATGGAATTGATTTTGACTTAGCAGTGGTCAGTTGGGGTAAGGACCCTGACCCACATTTTGGGCTAACCTTGTTTGTTTTGCTAAATTATGTTTCTTAGCACCTTACTCTAATCATCTAAGATGTAATTAGGGCATGTTGGAAGCTTAAAGTTTCTAGTTTGAGCTTGTTTCATTGATGCTTGTGTTTTGTGGTGTGACCTTGGTGCAAAATTGCAATTCACCCAGAGTAGGGGTTGATGTTCAAGTTTGCCACCTCTTGAGTGTTCCTTCTCTCTCTTGATATCATCTTGGAGGGAGAGAGAGATAGATGGGCACCTTGTTTGGATCTTGGTTGTGTGGTGACATCCTTGGTGATGTCTTGGACACATGTTTGAGGTGTGCCTTGCACCTAGATGTGTTGTCTCGAGTTAGAGAGCCCTAGAGAGGTATCATTTTAATAGTGATTAGGGTTGTAACCTATCATTTTGTGAGTGTGTAGGGTTGTACCCTATTGGTTTGTGAGTGTGTATGGTTTTACTCTATCAGTTTTTGAGTGTGTAGGGTTGCACTCTATAGGTTTGAGAGTGTGTAGAGTTGTACCCTATCAATTTTTGTATGTGTGGAGATATGGTATCGATCATGACCTTAGTAGGAGACCAAGTGGGTGAGACCTTTCCTAGGCCTTATCACCATATCTTGCATGATGTTGTGCATGTGGCTCCTTTTCATGGACAAGTGGCACCTAAGTTCTTAAGGTGATGACACCTCTTCGATGATCCTTCTCTCATCCCTCTTGTATATAATATCCTTTCTCTCCATGCAAGAGGATCCATTTGACCATCCTTGCTTTCCCTCTTCTTGGTGGACGACCTTTAAGAAGTTTAAGGAGATAAAGGATCTCTCTTGAAGCTTGGTGGATGAGTACCAAGTTGTGGAGTTCCTTGATCATCCTTCATCTTCTACCTTTGTAAGCTATGTTTTCTAGATCTCTTTTCTTCTCCTTCTTCTTCTTCTCAGCCATGGATCTTGGATGCCTTCTTTCCACCTTGAAGAATCCTAACTTTGGTATCATCTTCTTCCTTTTAGGTGTGGTTGTGACCGAGTTTGGTGGATCATCTTCTACCTTTAGCTCGTGAGCTTGAAGCTTGACCTTGGATCTTGGATCTTGGTGGTGATCTTGAGGGGGGTTATATAACGCTTAACCTCCTTTGTTATTTTCACTCTTCATATGCTTATGTTTGTTCTTCATCTTGAGATCGTACATCTTGTCCATGATAGTAGTTGTTAATGGATTTAGAACTATTTTGATGATAGAATCTAGTTGTTTTTCTCTTCATATCTTGCACCTTCTTGTGGTGTTAATAGATGGACAAGTGATAGACCTTTCTAAGGTTGAAGACAACATGTCTACACACATTCATGCATCATGTTGAGCGTAGGTCATCATGGCTTGTAGTGCAACAACCTGATACCCCATGTGGCAAGTAGTCATGCCTTGGATATGCTTAAGTCAACATGCTTTGTATATGCCTAGGTCGACATTTGTTGAGAAGGTTTAGCTTGTTATGATATATGGTTGTTAAACCTATATGGTTGATAGACTTTTAGAAGCTAGCCTGTCATGCCCTAGAAACACCTCAACCAATATGTGATGGATAAATCGTTATGCATGGTGGGTGTTCATCATCATGCTCTTCAAGTACCTTAGGTAGATAAGGTGTTGCTCAAACTGATATGTTTTGGAAGTGTTACCCTGTCATGGCTAAGAGAGTTCTTGTAGAGTTGTTCTGTTTTGAGGGTTAACTATGACGCCCTAGTAGAGTGGAGGCTGACACACCTTCAGTGAAGTGTTTCCCGATACACTTTGACTGTGATGCCTAGAAAAATCCTTACCCTAACCATTTGATACACCAAGGACTACTCGACATGCCTTGGTTGCCTGACACCCTTATATGGTTCTGGCCATCCCACTCTTCGGTGATGCTGGTCGATACACCATGGGGTGGTGTTTCCTGTCACACCCTTAGATGGTGCTGGCTATCACACTCTTCGGTGGTGCTAGCTAATACACCATGGGGTGGTATTGCCCGTCACACCCTTAGGTGGTGTTGACTGTCACACTCTCAAGAAGTGGTAAACCGATACACCAAGGTGGTATAATTGATACATCTTGTGTTAGGTTATCTCTTGTGACTTCCATAGTGGCAGTTGACATGTTGTGATGATGACAAGTCAACACCCTATGGCAAGTCCCAACTGATACACTATATGATAGCTTCAACCGATACCTTGTGATGGTGGTTTCATTACATCATGTTGATGATAAGGTTATATGCTATGATGTGATACCCTATGGGGTGGTTGTGTGAATAATAAGGAGTGTTGTTTTCTATAATCTTTTATCTCATAACATGCCTTATAATAATGATGGAAGTAATGATTTAAGGGTGGTTGTTGATCCAACCTTGTAAACCCTAATTGATTAAATATAAACCCTAACCCTAATGATGTGATTTGAATGGCATGAACCTTATGAGATGGTAATGATGATGATGTATTGTTCTTCTTAGTACAAGTCTCTAACCATGCAAGTGATACCAGTTGATAAGAATAGCCACATATGAGCTATGGTGTTTATGATATGCTTTAATAGGCCTTGTGAGGCATATGTGATGTTGGCATCTTTAAAAGAAGAAGTAAATGGTCTTATGATCTAATGATGGCTTATTTTCCTTATGTAAGATGATGATTTACTCCGTGATGAGAGGAGGGGTTGTTACCCGAAGATATGTGGTCCTTGCAATGGAAAATAGGGTGAATGACAAGCATCAAGTGATAATGTAATGAGATCACACCTTATGTGCTCAAATATGTTCTGGTGCTATGGTATGCCCTTGTTTATGTAGAATCCTTTAGAGGTTGTACATTGTAACTTGATTGATGGTAAAATATACTTAATTGGCCTAACTAATCATGTGGAACCTAATCTTGTAGCTTGCCCTATTCCATAGATCCATTCAGTGTCAATACTTGCTGAATGGTGAAACAAGTTTCACTTAGAGCGCATATTTTTGAATATGCGGGGTGAGGACGAATATCCCCTTAACGCCAGACATATGTAACTCAGTATTGGTTATGGACCATACCTGGAAGAGTGCGGATTTGGACCGTAGCTCACTAATACGTGACACATGATTGGCTGTGGGCCATATCTTAGAAGAGTGTGGCTGCAGGCCGTAGCTCAGTTTCACTAGTGTCGTGACCTGTACCAAGGCGGGCTAGGTTTGCACAACTAGACTATATGTCACTGGGAGCAGTTTGACTGGTGATGTCACTTCATGTTTCACTCATGTACTGACCACAAGGCGTGGGGTTGTGGAATTTCGACTCTTCCATTAGACATGGTATGCACCGATTTTGACTTAGAAATGGTCGGTTAGATTTGAGGGGTACGACTCAAAATCTCGAGGCATAGTAAAATACACAATCAGTCGTGTAGTATAATTGTACATGATCAAATATGGAAATATTGAATGAGGCCTTTCTTGATCTTTACACAATATAGTTGCTTGGAAATTATACATGTTCTCTAAATTCCTTTTAAATTGCTAAGATGTTTCATAATTCAACGGTAATTTCTCATCCTGTTAATAATGATTACTTTCTTCTTATAGTTTCAACATTACTACTGCTCTATTTATCTTATCTGTGATAATAATAGAGTTTGTAGAGAGTTATATCTCCCACTAAGATTTGGAATCTCACCCTGTGGGTTTCCCACATCCTTTTAGGTGGGCGTGCATGAGGAGGTAAAGATTGGGTGGTAATGGTTGAGGAGAAGTAGGAGAGGTAGTAGATGACAAGGTTGGAAGTGCTACTAGATGTGTTTTATCCTTAGAGTCCTAGATTCATCCCTGTACACTCAGATCTTTGGGAAGGTTTGTAGATGTTTGTGAGCATGCCTTCGATATGTGTTTGTCCTGTGTGCCCTTTTGTATGTAGATGTAGTGGATATATGTAAACATGTTCTAGAATAGGTTCCCTAGTAATGGGTTGGTGGCATGCACAATAAGTGATTTGAGGCATGAAAGGACTCGTAAGTAAAGGTTCTCAGTAGTTGACCATTTTGTGAAAAGGGTTTTAATTTTCAGTATTTTCCAATATTTTGTTTGTTTAATCTTTCTTCCGTAGTTTTTTTTTGAGTAATATCACTTTGTGTGGAAAAGGGTGTCACATTTGGTGGTATTATAGATTTAGGTTTTCTGAGTCTATAGGGACTTAGGTTCTACTCTATGAGTCAGTCAGAGGTGGTGGTCAACCCATGAGTGGTGATAGGTCAAACAGAGTTATTTCATTCTGATTTGTCTTCTTCTTTGCTTTGTATATATTTTGGTTGACTCGGGTGTACACACTCTTTTATCGCTCATGTAGTGCTTAGCAATTGTTTTTTCCTATTAGTCGTAACAAGACTAGCTTGTTGTTATAAACCCCATTAGTCAGTTCTATAGTGTTGCAGGATGTGTGTCCTTCCTGTGTCCTCTCCTTTTTAGGGCACAACATTCAAGTGAATCTCATACCGCTTGATATGCATGGATTTAATGTAATCCTTAGAACGGATACCTTGTAGAAGTACATAGTGGTCTTAGATTGTAGATCTAATTAGGAGACATTTATAGATGGTAGTGAGATGTGGATCTTCCAAGGATATAGGAATATTCTTCTGGCATGTTTGGTATCGGCCATGGTAGTGAGGAATCTTTTGAGACAAGGTTGAGATGCGTTCCTGGCACATGTGATGGATACTAAGGTTAGGAGTCCTAGTATTCAAGAGGTGCCAGTCGTTAGAGAGTTCAAGGATGTGTTTTCTGAGGAGTTTCTAGGTGTTCTCCCACCCCGTGAGATTGATTTTTTGATCAATCTGGTCCCTGACACGCAACTGATAGCCCAAACATTATACAAGATGTCTCTAACAAAGATGGTAGAGTTGAAGAGATAGTTGCAAGAAATTCTTGACAAAGGTTTTATCAAGCTGAGTAAGTCACCAAGGGGTGATACAATATTGTTTGTGAAGAAGAAAGATGGGTCTATGAGGTTGTGTATAGACTACAGACAATTGAACAAGGTGACGATAAAGAATAAGTATCCCTTACTAAGGATGGATGACCTATTTGATCAGTTGTGTGGTGTGGCTATGTTCTCAAAGATATACTTGAGGTTAGGATGTCACTAGTTGATGGTCAAGGAGGATGACATACCCAAGTCGGCATTTAGGATGAGGTATGGTCACTATGAGTTTGTGGTTAGGCTGTTTGGGCTGACCAATGCTCCAACAACATTCAATGATTTTATGAACAAAGTATTCTGACTGTTTCTTGATCAGTTTGTAGTGTTCTTCATAGATGGCATCTTGATATAAAATCATGACAGTCAACAACATGAACAACATCTCTGTGAGGCATTGACCATGCTGAGACAACACGAGCTTTATGCTAAATTTAGCAAGTGCAAGTTCTAGTTCAAGAAGGTATCTTTCTTAGGGCATGCCATATTTTCCGAGGGAGTACAAGTGGATCCTAAGAGAATGGTGTCAGTGACAATATGGGACAACCTAAGACGATGACAAAAGTTTGTAGTTTTCTAGGTCTGGCAGGATATTATCAGAGGTTCATCAAGGACTTCATCGCTGTCACCTTACCCCTAACTAAGTTAACAAGAAAGGATGTGTCGTTCAGTTAAGATGACAAATCTCACCATGCTTTTCAGACATTGAAGGAGAAGTTGACAAGTGCACCAGTTCTGGTCTTGCGTAGTCATAGAAAAGGATACATAGTCTTTTGTGATGCATCCAGGAATGGTTTGGGTTGTGTACTAATGTAGGACAAACAAGTGGTTTCTTTTCACTCCGACAACTCAAGAAACACGAGGAGAACTACCCAACCCATGATCTGGAGTTAGTTGTTGTAGTTCATGCTTTGAAGATCTAGAGGAACTACATGTATGGGGAGAAGTGTCAGATCTTCACAGATCACAAGAACCTGAAGTACATATTTTCACAATAGGAATTGAATATGAGGCATCATCATTGGATGGAGTAAATCAAAGACTACGACTAAACAATTGATTATGATCCAAGAAAGGCATACATCATGGAAGATGTGTTGAGCAAGAAGTATTCATCTTCACCTATGGATAAAGCCCAGTTGATTTCTTTGATGTGCCACAAGTGAGATATGTTGGTCTCCTTGCGTCAGATGAATGTTAAATTGGAAGTTTCCTTGCTAGCATGATTTTTGGCAAAGCTATAGGTGAAGCCTACGCTGAGACAACTGATAAAAAAGGTGCAACAGATAGATAGCATGATACAATAGATTAGATTAGAGTATGGAAGTGGGCAGCATGATGGTTTCCATGAGTCAAATGATGGGACAATTTGTTATAGTGGTAGAATAGTGGTTCCTAATGCCAATGACCTAAGGAGGATGGTGTTGGAAGATTCACATTTGTTCATATACACTATGCACTATGTAGATCCAAGATGTATCATAATCTAAAAGATATGTATTGGTGCCCATGATTGAAGAAGTATGTATCTAAGTTCGTTGCGAGATGTGTTGTATGTCAACAGGTTAAAGCAGAGCATCATAAGCCTGTAGGAAAGTTACAATTGTTGCCTATACCACAGTGGAAGTGGGATCATGTGACTATGGACTTTGTGGTTGGTCTGCCTAGGATAGCCAAAGATTATGATTCCATTTGGGTGATCGTTGATAGGTTGACCAAGTCAGCACATTTTCTTTTCATGAAAATGATGTTCATAGTAGAGAAGCTTGCCTAGATCTATGTGGGTGAGATAGTGTGTTTGCATGGTATTCCAGCAACTATTATGTCTAATAGGGGTCCCCAGTTCACGAGTCACTTTTGTGAGTGACTACACACATCTTTGGGTATGTAGTTAAAGTTTAGCACTACTTTCCACCTACAGATAGATGGTCAATCTGAGAGGACTGATCAAACCTTAGAGAATTTTTTGAGGGCCTATGTTCTTCAGTTTTCAAGAAGTTGGGATGTACACTTCAGTTTGATAGAGTTCCCCTACAACAACTTCTATTAGAGTAGCATTGACATGGCACCTTATGAGGCATTTTATGGGTGATGTTGTAGATCATTGTTGTGTTGGTACGAGATAGGTGAGTATCAACTTCTTGGTCCTAAGCTTGTGTAGTAGACGATAGAGAAGATCAAAGTAATTCAACAATAGCTGAAGGTATCACAGGATGACATAAGTCGTATGCAAATAATCATCGTAGACCCTTGGAGTTTCAGGTGGGAGACAAGGTGTACTTGAAAGTCTCTCACTGGAAACGTGTCTTGAGGTTTGGGAAGAAGGGTAAGATGGCTCCAAGATTTATTGGACCATACCCAGTTGTGTTACGTGTTGGGGAGGTGGCATACATGTTGGATTTTCCACTTGAGATGTACAAACTACATCAATGTTTCATGTGAGTATATTGAGAAAGTGACATCCAAATACAGAGTTAGTGTTGCAACCTATGGAGGTAGAGTTTGATGAGGATATGACCTATGTGGAAGGCCCAGTGTTGATCCTTGACCGAAGAGTGAATAAGCTGAAGAGGAAGGACTTAGTGCTGGTGAAGTTTCTTTGGCATCATTATGGTGTTGAGGAAGCCATGTGGGAGGTCGAGGACGTGATGAGGAGGAAGTACCCCTATTTTTTCTCTTCGGATTTTGGGGACAAAATCCTTGTTAGGGGTTTATGTCTTGTAAGGATGATGACCCACATTTTGGGCTAACCCTGTTTGTTTTGCTTAAGTATGTTGCTTAGAACCTTGCTCTAATCATCTAAGATGCAAGTAGGGCATGTTGGAAGCTTAAAGTTCTTGTTTTGTGGTGAGATTTTGGTGCAAAATTGCAATTCACCCATACTAGGGGTTGATGTGCAAGTTTACCACCTCTTAAGTGTTCCTTCTCTCTCTTGACATCATCTTGGAGGGGGGGAGAGAGATATGGGCACCTTGTTTGGATCTTGGTTGTGTGGTGACATCCTTGGTGATGTCTTGGACACATGTTTGAGGTGTGCCTTGCACCTACATGTGTTGTCTCAGGCTAGAGAGCCATAAAGACGTTGTGAATCAGTGTGTGAGGGTGTAGGGTTGTACCCTATTAGTTTTTGAGTGTGTATTTTGTACCTTATCGGTTTGTGAGTGTGTAGGGTTGTACCCTATCGATTTTGAGAGTGTGTAGGGTTGTACCTTATCGGTTTGTGATTATGTAGGGTTGCACTCTATCAGTTTGAGAGTGTGTACAGATGTAACCTATCAGTTTATGGATGTGCAGAGATATGGTATCATGCATGACCTTGGTAGGAGACCAAATGGGCCAAACCTTGCCTAGACCTTATCACCATGGCTTGCATGATGTTGTGCATGTGGCTCCTTTTTATGGACAAGTGGCACCTAAGTTCTTAAGGTGATGACACCTCTTCCATGATCCCTCTTTCATCCCTCTTGTATATAATCTACTTTCTCTCCATACAAGAGGATCCTTTTTACCATACTTGCTTTCCTTCTTCCTTGGTGGACGACCTTGACAAAGTTTAAGGAGCTAAAGGATCTCTCTTAAAGTTTTGTGGATGAGTTCCAAGTTGTGGAGTTCCTTAATCATCCTTCATCTTCTACCTTAGTAAGTTATGTTTTCTGACTCTCTTTTCTTCTCCTTCTTCTTCTTCTCAGCCATGGATCTTGGATGCCTTCTTTACACCTTGAAACATCCTAACTTTGGTATCATCTTCTTCCTTTGAGGTCTCGTGGTGACCGAGTTTTGTGGATCATCTTCTACCTTGAGCTTGTGACCTTGAAGCTTGACCTTGGAGCTTGGATCTTGGTGGTGATCTTAAGGCGGGTTATGAAACTCTTAACCTTCTTTGTTATTTTCACTCTTCATATGCTTATGTTGTTCTTCATCTTGAGATCATACATCTTGTACATGATAGTAGTTTTTAATGACTTTCGAACTATTTTGATGATAGATAGTAACCGAACTTTCTAAGGTTTGCTCTTCATATCTTGCACCTTCTTGTTGTGTTAATAGATGCAATAGTAACCGGACTTTCTAAGGTTGAAGACAATAGGTCTACACATTCATGCATCATGTTGAGGGTAGGTCGTCATGGTTTGTAGTGCAACAACCTAATACCCAATGTGGCAAGTCATCATGCCTTGGACATGCCTAGGTTGACATGCTTTGTGGATGCCTAGCTTGACATGTGTTGAGAATGTTTAGCTCGTTATGGCTTATGGTTTCTAAATCAATATGGTTGATTGACTTTGAGAAGCTAGCCCGTCATGCCCTAGAAACACATCAACCGATATGTGATGCCTAAACTGTTATGCATGGTGGGTGTTAGTCATCATGCTCTTGAAGTAACTTAGTTAGATAAGGTGATGCTCAAACCGATATGTATTGGAAGTGTTAGCCCGTCATGGCTAAGAGAGTGCTTGTGGAGTTGGTCTATTTTGAGGGTTAACTGTGATGCCCTAGTAGAGTGGAGGTGTTTCCCGATACACTTTGACCATGATGCCTAGCTAGAACCTAACCCTAACCATCTGATACACCAAGGACTTCCCGATATGCCTTGGTTGCCCGCCACACTTAGATGGTGATGGCCATC
Source organism: Alisma plantago-aquatica (assembly GCA_963693085.1). Taxonomy (NCBI): domain Eukaryota; kingdom Viridiplantae; phylum Streptophyta; class Magnoliopsida; order Alismatales; family Alismataceae; genus Alisma; species Alisma plantago-aquatica. Next base: position 410,159,049 of record OY856411.1, read on the forward strand.
ACACTCTTCTGTGGTACTAAATGATACACCATGGGGTGGTGTTTCCTATCACACCCTTAGATGGTGTTGGCTATCACACTCTTCGGTGGTGCTGGCCGATACACCATGCAGTGGTGTTTCCCGTCACACCCTTAGGTGGTGTTGACCGTGACACTCTCAAGAAGTGGTAAACTGATACATCAAGGTGGTATAATCGATACATCTTTTGTAAGATTATCTCTTGTGCCTTTCATAGTGGTAGTTGACATGTTGTGATGATGACAAGTTGATACCCTATGGCAAGTACCAACTGATACACTATATGATGTCTTCAATTGATACCTTGTGATGGTGGTTGTGTTACATCATGTTGATGATAAGGTTACATGTTATGATGTGATACCCTATGCAGTTGTTATGTAAATAATAAGGAGTGTTGTTTTCTATAATCTTTATCTCATAACATGCCTTGTAATAATGATGGAAGTAATGATCTAAGGGTGTTTGTTGATCCAACATTGTAAACCCTAATTGATTAAATAGAAACCCTAACCCTAATGATGTAACGTGAATGGCATGATCCTTATGAGATTGTAATGATGATGATCAACTATTATTCTTATTATAACTCTCTAACCATGCATGTGATACCAGCTCATAACCATAGCCAAGTATGAGCTACGTTGTTTATGATATGCTTGAATGGGCCTTGTGAGGCATATGTGATGTTGGCATCTTTGAAAGAGGAAGTTAATGGTCTTATGACCCAATGATGGATTATTTCCCTTATGTAATATGATTATTTTCTCCGTGATGAGAGGAGGGGTTGTTACCCCAAGATATGTGGTCCTTGTGATGGAAAATATGGTGAATGACAAGCATCAAGTGATAATGTGATGAGATCACACCTTATGTGCTCAAATATGTTCTGGTGCTATGTTATGCCCTTGTTTATGTAGAATCATTTAGCGGTTGTATGTTGTAACTTGATTGATGCTAAAATATACTTAATGGTCCTAACTAATCAAGTGGAACCTAATCTAGTAGCTTACCTTATGCCATAGATCCATTCAGTGTCAGTACTTGAAGAATGGTCAAACAAGTTTTACTCGGTGCACATATTTTTGAATATGTGGGGGTGAGGACAAATATCCCCTTACGTCCGTGCATATATGACACAAGATGGGCTACATGCCATACCTGCAAGAGTGCAGCTTTGGACCGTAGCTCAATTATATGTGACAGATGATTCGTTGTGGGCCATACCCTGGAAAGGTGTGGCTGCAAGAACTAGCTTAGTTTCACTAGCAATGTGACTAGTTCCAAGGCGGACTAGGTTTGCACAACTAGACTATATGTCACTGGAATAGGTTTGACTGGTGATGTCACTATTTGTTTCACTTGTATACTAACCATGAGGTGGTGGGGTCGTAGTATTCCAACTCTTCCACTAGACCTGGTATGGCACCAATTTCGACTTAGCAGTGGTCGGTTGGATTTGAGTGGTACAACTCAAATCCTTGGGGCATAGTAAAATATATAATCAGCCATGTAGCATAATTGTATAAGATCAAATACAAAAACATTATATGAGGCCTTGCTTGATCTTTATACAATATTGTTGATTGGAAGTTATACATGTTCTTCATATTCCTTTTAAATTGCTAAGATGTTTCATAATTCAATGTAATTGTTCATCCTATTAATAATGATTACTTACTTCTTATAGTTGTAACTTTACAACTTCTTTGTTTATCTTATCTACTATAATAATAGAGTTGGTGTAGAGTTATATCTCCCTCTGAGATTTGCAATCTCACCCCATGGGTTTCTCACATCCTTTTTAGGTGTATGTGCACGAGGAGGTAGAGATCGTGCAATAGTGGTTGAGGAGAAGCATGAGAGGCAGTACCTGACAAGGTTGGAAGTGATGTTGGATGTCTTTTGTCCTTAGAGTCCTAGAGACATCCATGTACACTCAAGTCTTTGGGAAGGTTTTGTAGATGTTTGTGAATGTTCCTTCCATATTTGTTTGGCATGTGTGCCCTTTTGTATGCAGATGTAGTGGATATATGTACACCTGTTCTAGAATAGGTTCCCTGGTAATGGGTTGATGGCACACATTGCAAGTGCTTTGTGGCATGAAAGGACTCATATTTAAAGGTTCTCATTGGTTGAAAATTTTGTGAAAAATGTTTAATTTTTAGTATTTTCTAGTAATATTTTTGTTTAGTCTTTCTTCTGCGATTTTGTTTTGAGTAATCTCGCTTTGTGTGGAGAGGGTGTCACAATTGGATTTGGGTGGTACTACTCAAATCCTTAGGGCATAATAAAAGATGTAATACATCCATGTAGCATATATATTTAGGGTTATACACAACACTTTATATTGGATGATAACCCTTGTTTGCTTTCTTTACATAGAGGTGATGTATATTACAATAAGAGATGATAGATATGCTTATGCTATACTTATGCTCATGTTGTAAACATGCTTATCTTGTCAGATATATTGATCTTGATGGTTAAGATATGTTGGTAGCTGTGTTTAATATTTCTAGCCATGCCTATGTAATTAGAAATTCTTAAACTTCTAATCATGCTTATGAAGTTAGTGTTTCTATGATGTTATCTCTACTTATGATGTAGATTTGTTCCCTTTATTAAACATGACAACATTGATAGCCATGCCATGCTACTAGATTGCTTATGCTACTAGATTGTTATTAGAGGCAATCTAATAAAACTTGAGTAGATACCTTTGAGAAGATATGGATTTATCTATTACCTATATATACATTGATAATCCTACTTTTTATTAGGATTATTTTGTTAATTTTTTTAGCATGGTTGAACTAAGAGTTATATCTCTCATTGGGACTGGGTCTCACCTCATGGGTCACCACATTTTTTTAGTTGATCAGCAGCAGCGGCAGTAGACAATGGCATCAAGGAGAAACTGAGGTGATGAACCCTAGAGATAGTTATTAGTTGTCTAGTATGTCCTAGAGTCATCTCGGTACTCTTAGTTCTGAGTAAAAAGTTTTTATACAATGTTTCAATTGAATCATGCTTGAGATAGCATGTTGATGATAGTATATGTGGAATATGTGGATACTGTTCCTTTGTAAAGTCTTTGTAGCTGAGGATACAAAGCATTTGTAAGAGATTTTGGCATTATACAAAATAAAAAAAGTTGTTGGGCTTTTATGTAAATGTTGTTGAACAATTGGGAAATGTTGAAATTGGTTTTAACTTACACAATTTTTTGGGTTTGTGGTTAATTAATGAGTAATTTTGTTTGGTGTTTTGAGTAATATTGTTTAGTGTAATAGGTTCTCACACTAGTCGACAAGGGTGGGATAGCTAAGGGAGAGAAAAACTTAGGATCATTGTTGTGGGATAGCAAGTTGGTGACTAGTACGCCAACAGGAGGGACAACTCCATCTTTTTTATTCTAGTTGAAAAACATGAGTTCTAGTTGGTATGTGTGGACTACTCTAGAGGCAAGATTCCTTTAGCTGCTGCTATGAGAGCTACAACAACCTGCAATCCATGGCAAGACCACAGGAGTTGCTACAGAAGTTGTCCTATTTGTTGTTCGTGGTAAAGACCAGGAGCTACACCACCATCGTCCAGGAGAAACTAGAAGATAGTTGCAACTATAATGAGTTGTAGTCACTGGACTTGCTCCAGGACCATGTATAACTCGTTAAACCATATTTCCTATTACATAGTTGTTGACGCAATCTTGGTGTTATGGGAATACTGATAGATAATTTTTTTGTTTTTGCTATTATACTTTGTGCCCATATTTCCCAAGACTATCTTCTTTCCTTCGGTGTACAATTTACAATGTTGTCTGTTAAATTTGAATGTAGATTGTTTTCCTTGCAGCTCCATGGTTCTATATGGATAAACCTTCAACACTATGAATGGTCTGGACCATTTTGAGTGTAGATTCTAGAAAGAATTTAATCTTGGAGTTGAACAACAACAGTTGATCTCCTTGTTTGAAATTCTTTCTCTGGATCCTCTTATCATGATATCTCTTTGTCTTCTGCTTATAAATTTTGGCATTCTCTGATGCATCTAATCCTAGCTCCTTAAGTTCTTGGTGTTCTAGCAACCTTCTTTCTCCTACTCTTCATATCATAATTGAGAAATATGATTGCCCAAAGTGTTCTGTGTTCAAGTTCTATAGGTACATGACAAGATTTTCCATAGATCACATTAAACAGAGTCATTCCAATTGAAGTCATGTAATATGTCCTATACACCAACAATGCATCAACTAATTTCAATGCCCAATCTTTTTCTTGAGATGGACATTGTCTTCTCTAATATTTCTTTCAATTGCCTATTTGATATTTCAACTTGCCTTGAAGTTTGCAGATAGTAGGGTGTAGAGATTTTTTGCTTGACTCCATACTTGCTGAATAAGTTGTTGATGTTTCTCTCATTTAAATGATTTCCTCCATCAGATATGATTTCCCTTGGAACACCAAATCTAGGAAAATAATCTTTTGAAATAACTTAATAAATGATTCTATATCTGCAGCTTGTGTAGGAATTGCCTCTATTCACTTTGATACATAGTCACATGGCAATAGGATGAACTATAGTTGCACGAAGAGGGAAAAGGGACCATATTGTCTATACCCCATACGTCAAAAACTATAATATCTAGAATTGAGTTCAATGGAATCTCATCCTTCTTTGAAATTCCTCCTGATATTTGGCACCGATCACATGCTTTAACAAATTCATGCACATCCTAAAATAGAGTTGGTTAGTAAAAACCAACTTGTAAAATTTATGTTGAAGTCTTTTCTTCTCCAAAATTTCCTCCATACAAAGAGGAATGACATTCTAAAATTACACTTACATCTTCTCATTTTGAATGCATCTCCAGATCATCTCATCTGCACATTGTTTAAATAGTAGTAGTTCATCCTAATAGTGAAATTTTACATCATGAAGGAACTTATTTTTCTATTGATAAGTAATATCTGGAAGAAGGCATCTGATGCCTAGGAAGATGGTCATCAACAGGGATATTGTCAATAGGAAGATTGTCATCAACATGGATATCGTCAATAGGCAAACCATGGTGTCACAAATGAATTCACCACATACATCTTGTCAATAGGTAGATTTTCATCAACAGGGATATTGTCTTCGACGCATGTGGTGAGGTGTGAAAGATGATCCACAACATTGTTTTCTGTTCCATTATCTTTAATCTCCAAATTAAACTCCTGTAGAAGAAATATCCAATGGAACAAATGGAGTTTAGAATCTTTCTTGTTCATGAGACATCTAATTGCAACACAATCTATATAAATGATGACTTTGAACCACACAATATATTGTCAAAATTTATCAAAAGTGTATACTATGGCAAGCATCTCCTTTTTTGTTGTGGGATAATTGTTTTGTGCATCATCTAAGATTTTTCTTGCATAATGAATGGCATGAAGCTTGTTGTCCCGTCCAAGACTGCCCCTATGGTGTAATCACTAGCATCACAAATAATTTCAAATGGGGAACTTCAATCTGATGATTGAATGATAGGGGCTCAGATGAGAGCATCTTTCAAACTTTTGAAGGGTTTTTTTGCATTCTTCTTTAAATATGAATTTCACATTTTTTACTAACATAGAGCAGAGAGGCTTTGCAATATTTAAAAAATCTTTACTAAATCTTGTATAGTACCTTGCATGTCCAAAAAAGCTTTAGACTTCTTTCATTGTGGTTGGAGTTGACATTTTCTCAATGGCTTCTACCTTTGTTTTATCAACCTCAATTCCTTTTCTTGGAATGACATGACCAAGTTAAACCCCCAATTTTACCATTATATGACACTCATCCCAAATTAGAATGAGTTTTACCTATTTACATCGCTGCAAAACTTTGTTTAAATTTAACAAGCAATCATCAACATAATTGCCATAAATACTGAAATCATCCATATAAATTTCCATAATCTTTTCTATAAAATTAGAAACTATAGCCATCATGTATCTTTGTAAAGTGGTAGGTGCCTTACATATCCCAAAAGGCATCTTCCTATAGGTATATGTTCCATAAGTGTATGTGAAGGTTGTTTTTTCTTAATTAGGCGGATAAATAGGAATTTGGAAGAATATGGAGTACATCTCAAAATAGCAAAAGTAAGAATGATTGGCAAGTCATTCCAACATTAAGTTGATAAAAAGAAGAAGGAAATGATCCTTTCTTGTGGCTTTATTTAATCTTCTATAGTCAATGCACATTCATCACCCAGTTCCCACCTTGTTAGAGTTAATTCATTATTGTCCCCTTTCATTACATCAGTACCTCCCTTTATAGGAACAATGTGTATGGCACTTACCCAAGGAATATCACTGATATGATAAATTATTCTAGCATATTTGATCTTAAAGATTTCATTCTTTACAACTTCCATCATGTTTTAATTTAATCTTCTTGGTGGTTGTATTCATGGCTTACTGTGTTCTTCCAAGTCTATGTGATGGATGCAGATGGAAGGATTAATTCCTTTCATATCATTAATGGAATAACCTATCACATTTGTATAAAGTCTAAGTTCTTTCAACTATTTATCCTCTTGTTTTTGAATTAGTTCAAAATTTGTTATGATAGGAGAAGTAAAATTTGGATCTGAGAAAGCATACCTTAGCCCCCGTGGGAGGGGTTTAAGTTCTTCCTTTCTTTTCTAGTATAGTGGTGTCACTTGCCTCCTTCTCGGTTGATGCTTCATTAGATGATTATTTTGATGCAACTTTAGAATTTTCTTCATTAAGAACAAACTTTGAGTCTTCTTTGTCTTCTAAACCTTCAAGATCATCAAAAACTTGATCAAGAGAATGCTTGTCTTCCTCTGGTAAAATACCAATGATATCCATCAAGTAAAGATATTCTTTAGTGTTGGGTGCTTTCATAGAATCATAAACAGAAAATACTTGAGATTCAACCCCTACTCTGATAGATAGCTCACCTTCTCTCACATCTACAATATAACCTACAATCATGAGGAATGGTCTCCCAAAAAGGATGGGATTTTTCGAATCATCATGTATGTCTGTGACTGCAAAGTCATAAGTAATGTAGAACTTCCCTATTTACACAAGTATGTTTTCAACAATCCCTCTAGGGTATTTAATTGATAGATCAGACAACTAACTTGACATTGAGATAGGTTTCAAGTCTCCCAAATCTAACTTTTTCTACCAGGAAAAAGGAATTAGACTGATACTACCACCGATATCAACTAATCCTTGGTCAAATTTTGAATCTCTAATTTTGTAGGGAAGAGTGGATGCACCTAGATCATGAAGTTTATTTGGGAAATAGTTCTCAATGATAGAACTTATTCTTTTAGATAGAATCACTATTTCACCTTGGTTGGGCCTCCTTTTCATTGTGATAATATCCTTTAGGGACTTGGCATAAGAAGGCATTTCACCTATTACTTCAACTAATGGAAGATTGACATAAAGTTTGTTCAAAATTTCCATAAACTTGTTGAATTTAGCATCATCCTTTGTGTTAGCAAACATGTGAGGGAAAGGAGCATTATTCTTGCAAAAAGAATCACCTTGTTGAGAGCCTCCAACAGTCTTCTTCCTTTGGTTTTCAACTGATTCTTCTTTAGTTGTGTCAACAATCTCATTAGAGTTCCTCTTTAAAGATGGTGAAAAGATCCACCAGTTACATCTCCACTCCTTAATGTCACAGATTTGCATCTCGCTTAGATTAATCTTCGGTTGGCTAGGCATGGAACCTAAAGGTGCTTTTTGATCGGTAAGAGCTTGTTGTGCTATCTAGTTCTCCAACATCCTTGTCTGTGTGGTAATGTCATCCACCTTGGAGGAGAGTTGTTTAATAGAATCTTTCATGATCTTCCCATGCTGCCTAAACTCCTCATTTTGCTTCATTTGAGTTTAAACAAACCCTTCTAAAAGGGATTCCAAGTTCAACTTTAGTTGTTGTTGTCGACTGAAATTTCTGCCAACATTGTTGTTGAACCATGGTGGATTGTTTGACATTGGTGGTCTTCTTCCTACATGTAATAGTTGTCGACCTTAAGGTTGTTGAGGATTTTGAGAATTATTATTTCAATAAGAAAAAAATGGCATGATCGCACCAAATCGGATTGTAAGTGTTTGAATATGGATTGTAGGGTTTCTTGCCTCCAAAGTTTCCAATTACATTGCATTGCTCCATTGCCTCTTCACAAGAATTAAAAGAAGGGTAGCTTGGAGAAGATGCTTTCCCTAAAGCGTCATTTGAATCACAATGCAGATTTATTGGGTCGGTTGGATGAGTATTCAACCTTTCAAACTTTTGTGTGAGGGCATCAACTTCACTATAAGAAGATCAACAACATCAACAAAATGTAAGTCAATTTGTTTCCTAGAAGAAAAAGGTATTGAGGATGGCAGAATGCTCCTCTTATAACTCCATTCACAATGCTTGATTTCAATGTCTTCAATAATTGCATAATATTCCATGTTGGATTTATTAATTAGAGCTTCATTGACTGCAATATCTATGGACATCCTGGTATTATAGAACAACCCATTATAGAAAGTCTAAAGGAGTAGCCAATTCTTAAGGAAATGGTGAGGACGAAGATGTTCAAGGTCCTTAGATCTCTCCCATGTGTCATACAGAGTCTATCCTTCTCTTTGAGAGAAATTTGTAACTTGGCTTCTCAACTAGGCTATCCTACTTTGCAGAAAATATTTAGCAAGAAAACCATTCAACAATTCCTCCCAACTATTTATAGAATTACTTGGCAAAGAAGAAATCCAAGCCTTGGTTTAGTCCCTCAAAGAAAATGGACACAAAAGTAGGTGTATACTATTAGGAACACCATTAATCTTGAAAGTGTTCAGGCATTGCAAGACTTCAGCTACATGAAGATTAGGGTCCTCCATGAGAGTCCCTCCAAAAAATTCTATTGAATCATCTACATGATAATTGGGTTGATGGATAAGTTGTTTTCCTCAATATGTGGGATGTTGATAGCCCCATTTATGTTTATGGTTGTAGGCACAACAAGGCTTAATAGGACAATCATCTTCCATGTTTGGTTCCTGATAATATGGTGAAGATGGTGGTGAAGATGAATATGATGATGGTTGTGAGTCTCCTATGCTTGAAGAGTTTTCACTCCATCTTTCTCTTCTATGACCTCTCAAGCTGGGTTCGATCTCCAGGTCTAAGAATATAGACAGATGAAGACCATGTTTCGAATGCCACCTACAGTCCTGCAAATTCACAAGTGGGTGAGAACACTTAATAAACTATAGAAGATAGGGTAGTTGATAAAAATTATGATGAAATGATGTAATGAGGGGGAGGTGTGTGATCTTGTCTCACTTACTAGTTTACAATTCTTACTCTTACAATATGATATTGATGCTCCCCGACAAAAGTGCCAAGAACTTGTTAGTCGTGTGCACAAGTCTTAAAATTTATAACTCAAGCACTACCCCACAAGTATATGGGTGTGTGTAGTAAGTTGGAGATCGACAAGGAGAAATATAGAGTAGGCACAAATGTGTTAATGTTCAACAATCTAGATGGATTTACTAAGGTTGGTTGTGTTAGTTGATCCATATTTGCAAATTAAATAAAGGAGTAAATAATAATCACTAAAGGAGAGATTTAGATCAAATTTAAAAGAACTTGTTTATGGTATTTCACTTCCACATCATTAATCAAACACAATAATGGAAATTAACATACTAATTAACATGCAAAGGAGGCTATTGTCATCATACACCTCCCAGTGATATGAGACAGTTCTAATCTCTACATAGTACTATTGTACTTATGCTAAGATTTGAACCCCAACCTTGGATCCTCAATGTAATCCTAGCCATGCCCATGGTCAAGTATACGTCACCATGTATGCTACTCCATACCTATCAACATGTCTTTCAAGATCATAGAAAGAGCATAAAACATGAAATCAAGATGGCCAGCCATGCAATCAAGCTATCTAACACCATAACATAACTTGGAAAAACAAATTAACTGCATTAATAAATAAATCTAAGTTTACATGAGTAATGACATGGGAGCTACTCTCCCCGTCCAAGAAAGAGAAGTCTACTCATTCAAGGTGGTGAAACACAAACACATGTTGTAGATTTCAGACTTAAATATGACTATAGAAGAAAAGAGTAAGGGAAACTCAAGGTGAGGAAGAATAAGGTAGAACTTCATCTCAGAGATGAAATTTCACCCTCACTGGTGCTTCTACTCCAACAAACTTCTCTCCCTAGAGATCTGAATGAGGTGGATAAGCTTTTGTTGCAATCCTTAAAGAAGAATGGATGTTCTGTCTCGAGTAACTTCTTCTTCCTCCCCAAAATCACCTCTCCTCTTATCTAGATTGTTCTTTGATTGAAAAGTGCTACCCGATTACGAGAGATAACAATCCCATTAGTGTGTTTTTGTATTTAAAAAAAGGCACATTTGTTTGCAAAATCTATAGAATTCAACTATTAAATCATCTGCATGATAATTAGGCTGATGGAGAAGTTTTTTGTGGGTTGTAGTTAGCCCCATTTATGTTTATGTCTGTGGGTATATCGATGTCCTAAGGAGGATGACTATCTTCCATGACCAGTTCTTGATAATCTAGTGAATATGGTAGTCAAGATGAAGATGACGATTGTTGTGAGTCTCCCAGGCTTGAAGAGTTTTCACTGCTCGATATTCTACAGCTTCTCAAGGTACGTTGAATCTCCACGTCCAAGAATATAGATGGTTGAAGACTATGTTTCGAATATCACACACAATCCTTCAAATTCACAAGTTTGTGAGAACACTTAACAATCTTCAGAAGATATGTTAGATGATGATTGAATGATGAAATGAAGGGGGATGTGTGTGTCACGGATTAACAACCTAACCCCAATCTACACCTTAGACCCAAAGAGGTAAAGGTGTACAAAAGGGTTAAATTTTCCCTTCCATGAGTTTCAAACACACAAGTATATACATGCACCAAATAACAAAGCTTCCTTAAATAAACCAAGTGTTAATTACGTAGGGGCCCAAAGGCATAGGACTTCTACAGAATAAAAACTTAATACATGAGAGAACTACTTGCATAAGAAAAAGAACTGAAACTAAGAGTCTCATTTAACTTTAGCATCCCCATGAAAATATAATTTTGTTGAGCCAGCATATTGAGTTACATAATCATCATCATAAGCAAAAAGGTACCTAAAAAGCATTTGAAATTGGTACACATCAATGTAATATATAAATATATTGTATTGAGTATGCCTACGCGTCTTTAATTATACCTCTTTTCATATCTTGGCAATAAAATAAAACTAAACTTGGCAATAGTAAACAATACGAGAAAAGCATACTTGAACAAACATATATTTATTAACAAAAGAGAACACATATTTTAAGCACATTTCCATCATATATCTTGTACATCTGCCACCAAAGGGATAGATGCATTTATGCCTTATGATCTCCTACCAAAGACTTAGATCATTTAATAATGTGATCTCCTACCACAAAATTAGATCACTACAATGTAATGTACTACTAAAGAGTTTAGTTCTATCATATGATGGACCAATTATATTATGTTTAGGTTTTGCAATATACTTATAAAGGAAACATCATTGAAGTTGATCATACATAAATATCGAATTCAAACAATACCATATGCCAAGTCTTCTATATTCATAATACAACCATATTACTTAGTAGGGCCAAGTAAAAGGTAAGAGCGTACCTTCAACTTAGAAGTGGGGAGTCCAAAGATGCTCCTCATTAGTACCTTTGCATTCCTAAAATTATAAGAGATTTGGTACTAATTAGCTATATTTGCAAAATCACCATTTAGTTCTAAGAGAGTATAAAAGGCCCTTCTCTTAGTTAGAGTCATGAGGGTAGAGAATGAGTCATTGAGTATGGATTTGAGTTCATAATTGATTATACCATGCCATAGTAGAACTTCTACATCAATTTGGTGGTCTTTAGATCATGATGGATAATTATAATAATCACCAAATTCATGTGATTATCTTCTTTTTGTGACTAGATAATTATGGGACATTCATTTCTAATTTAGGTGACTCAAATATCAACAAAGATGAATTACTACTCTTTCCCTATTTTGGTATGTGGACCATGGATGCTCAGATCCAACGGTCACTCAATCTAGCACAGTCAAGTAAATGAGATGTGAGTTGGAAAATCCTTACTGGTCCAGGCGGATCCAATCAGCAAGGTGGGGCCATCTCTCTTCTCCTTCCTTCATGTTTTCTTGCAAGCTCTGTTGCAAACTCTGACAAGCTTTACAAGGCAACAGGGAGCTTCTCGTGTGTAGCTGGGATTGGCTTCACCTTTGTGGATCTCTCTTGGGTGAGGACAGAGACCTTGCAATGCTTGACTCCCTTTTGAGCATCGCACCATTGAAGGAAAATAAACAAGTACCTTGCTCGCGACGGAGGATATGAGGTGAGCTATGATGTCCCCGGATTTTGGCTTCTCCATACCCTATTGGGAATGAGAGGTTAGAATCCAAAAACATCATCCAATCATATCAGAGAGCGATGCGGAAGCAAAATATGCATACATGAACATACAACCATAACATTTCTCAACATTCAACATGTATATTTAAACAACATGAATTATTACACAATGATTTACAATTACATATTAAATGAAGATTTTACAGTCTAAGAACATGTATGCTAAACTAGGATCTACACAATAGGTACAACCTGTACAACTTTCTCACATCCTGTACTTTTTCTCCCATGCTATCTCTAAACCTAAAACATACGTGAAACAACAAATCAACAGATAAGGTGTTGTGTACATGGGAAGAAAGATACATATATTTATGGCTTTCATAATTTTGAAAAAGATTTGCAGAAGGAAAGAAAATCATAGAAAACACTTCTTTATTAAGAGAAATATGCCAATTCATGTCATTTTCCTAGATGAATTGCATTATAAAGGTGGACTAGTACCAAAATTTAAATATTGGGCCCATCCCCGTGTACCAAGTACTCTAGGGAAACTCCCCGTACACCGTGTGCTCTAGGGAGGTGTACTAGCCAACATTATTCCATTCCCTCGTAAGGGGGATAATGAACACCTTGAATAACTACAAAGCATCTACTTATTATTTATGTTTACAAGTGATAAAACATCGAGTACTATATAGTGCTACTACATCCAATATTTGCAAATAGAAGAGAGAATACATACATATCATGATTGCAAACAAGAAAACCATAGTCATATGCTTAAATAAAACCCACGTACCTGAGTTCAGAGATTTCTAACTTATCCTTGATCATCTAGAAGTCTGGTCATCACCTGATTAAGACAAGACCACATACTATCATCAGATTCTCATCATCTTAACCCTAGTCATGTTCATTAGGGTTTATATTATCTCATTAGGATATTCCAAAGTTTACTTGCATTATTGTCTTATATTTATCTTACTGATGTCATTTTCCAGATTATGATTCATTATCTGAATATTAGGTTCCATATCATTTTTGTGCACATAATAACCCTAGTTTATATACATTATTCAAGTTAGGGTTACAACCCGTGTATCAAGGTTCATCTTCATATAACATGAATTTCGTGTACAAAGCTGGTCTCATATTTACATATTATCTTTCAGTTACAGATATGAGAATGTTCTGTGAATTTCATCATTTATTGGGCATGCATGTATTAATTGCATCATATTTAGTGTTATTAGCCCTAATTATCCATATTAATCAAATTATAGGCTTTCATGCATCAACATGACCATATCTGACATCATATGAACTATAAACATGATTATAGACTTATTAACATTTTTCCATAATTTAATATCATCATTTGATATTTATTACTCATGAACTAAGCATTTTACAACTAACAAGTATCATAGATATTAGTGCATCAAAAGCCTAATATTATAGTTTCATTGTGTTCTACTCATTTTTCTGAACGTTTTGGTACCTTGCTTGTATTTTTCTGATAAACGTGCTAATTACTAGGAATTATTAAAGTTATGAGCACTTACTAAATTGTTTACCTTATAGGCCAATAACCATCTGCCACATGGCTCCTCTGGGGCACAGTGCTCAGCTTGGGAAAGGCTGAGCCGGCCGGTTCAACCAGGCTTTCTCCAGACCCAACTCCCATTGTCTCTTCTCTCATGTGAACGCAAGCGCAGCCGACGCCGCTGTGCGTTCTCGGCTCCGCGATTGCTGGTTCTGAGGGCTATCTAGGGCACCACTGCACGGGAAGGAAGCAGCGAGGAGGTCGTAGCAGACCTATTTTCCATCCGACGATGGTCCTTCAAAGCTCGGAGAAACCTTCCACATGGTTCCGACCATCTCTGCCGCCAGATGGAGATCTGGGGTTAGGTGTTCCTATGTTCGGCGACCGCCGTTGCAAGGTTAGATGATGGAGGTTCCATCTCATTTTATTCTCTGTGTGTGAGACACAAGGTGCCTTCGCGAGGATAGAGCTAGGTGAACGATGACCTGAACCTCCTCTAGGCGCTTCGTCACCTTTGAGGTGGGTAACAGGAGTACGGTGGTTGGTCAAGTCACCACTACACTCGGAGGCCCTATCTTAGCCGTCGTTCTTGACTCATGTGTGATGCTGTGAGGATCTATTTTCTTAGATTGAAGGGCTACGGTCCTCCAGGTTTACCCCCATTTGGGCATACCTGATGCAACCAAGGGAAGGGGAAAGGGAAAAGCCTAAGCTCTGCTTCTTCTTTGAACTCCTCCCTCTGCTTTTCCTCCTTTCCTTCATCTCAAGCACATATCTGGAATAGGCAATAGAGGTGAGAGAGAGAAAGGTTGCATCTTCTATAGACATTGGGGAGAGCTACAATGAATAGGGCTTATTCCTTCACTAATCTACACCAAAACTTCCAAGCAGGCGATCATTATGCTTCCTGCAGTGAACGAGATCTGTTTTCTCTGCTAATCCATCCAACAGAACCGTGAGTACAATGCTTTAAGGACAGTAAGAATCGCGGCCAAGTCATGATTTTGCTTCGTTTAACCCGGAGGTGGAAGATGACTTGCTGGTCGTTAGATCCTCTATACTGAGGGAAGATATCGTGTTGCATTGTCTAGCCAAAGGGTCGTGCCAAGTAACAGGAAAGCCTGTGTGGCATCAAAATGTCACAACTATTTGACTAGAAAGAAAAACCAAACGACTAAAGTTCAAACTCAGAACCATATATACATGTTTATAAACCTTGGATTAAACTCGACTAACCATCTACTTCTCATCAATTAAGTCTAACTTACATCATTTGACCACATCGCACCTTGAAGTTCATCATGTAATAATTTGAATCAATGTATACTTAGTTGGACACTTCACTTCATAATTAATCATCATTGGACAAACACTCATGTTAACCATATATATATGTACATAACACTCTAATGGCCTTGTAGTCATGTTTGAAAAAATATCATCCCATCATAGAATTAACCAATCAGAGTAATCATGAACTTTAAAAACTATATTGGGTATGAAAATCCTAAAATTGAGGTCATCACATTCACCCTACCTTATATGGAATTTCGTCCTCGAAATTCAACTAATCTCATCCTTAAGAGGCTATTTAGGAGTTCAACTTCACATACATCATCATTGCATAAGTTCTAATACCACCATAGTTGCATGCACTCTAAGTTGTCCTCTAAGGGTCTAGAGATTCTTGGGTGTGTCCACCCTACCTTATATATGTGGAAGCATCACTTAAAATCTTAGCCATAACATGACATGATGATATCTTAGGGTTACCTCACCTCTAAGAGTACATGTTTTATTCATACTTTTAATGTTCAGAAGGAATTTGTTTATATGCCATGATATTCAGATCGTTCAAATCTAACATCACTAATATGTTTTGTGATCAACATTTTGCAATGATTTTAGCATTATAGGAGATTTATCTTCATCCTTGATATTAGGATTTTTCTACATAAGAAGGCCTTACGTAACATGCCTGACCATTAGGGTTTCACCCTATGGTGTGATATTCATACTCATCTTAGAAGAATATATTGAGAAGGATCAAGGTTACAAACTATATTTCTGATCATATATCCTATGATCCAAAAAAAAAATCTTTATATCAAGTTCATGAGTTCAATTTTTTTTTTAATGTCTTGCATGTATTATGTAAGGGAAAAAAGACTCCTAGTTGACCGTCTCCTAGGGCTTCTCTAGGCGACGGCGCATCCAGGTCTTCTCGCCACCGAGGCGTCATCTCTCTTGCATTTTGCAGGGCTTCTCCGCGCTATGGCGGATGAACTTGTGGAAAGGTACGGGGCACTGAGGGTTCAAGAGGAAGAGGAGAACGATGTCCTTGATCTCCAAGGGGTGTCAGAGGGGGAGGGGAACGAGCATATAGCCCTAGCACTGGTCGGACGGCTGATGACGGATAGGCCATACAACTTTCCGGCATTCAAAAGAATGATGACCAATGCTTGGGCACTAAGGAAGGACGTTAGCTTCAGGCAGATATCCAGCAATCTCTTTGTGATCCAGTTTCTCCATTGGAAGGATAAGAAGAAGGTCGTTGTGGAAGGTCCATGGAATTTCGACAATCATCTTCTCGTTGTCAGGGATATCAATCCGGAGGACACACCGTCGGAGATGGTTCTCAATCTCTGCCTATTCTGGATCAGGTTGTACAACATGCCTCTGGCCTATAGATCAGAGGAATCAATTAGGGCGGTTGCTAGCAAGATCGGCAGGGTCGTCGCCGTTGATAGGCACGACCTCGGATGGGGGGCGTCATGCAGGGCGCACGTCGAAATCGACATCACAAAGCCTATTCGACAGTTGCAAAAGATAAGGGACAAGAGCGGCAAGGTTTTTCCAATTGAGATTAGATATGAACGGCTACCAACTTTTTGTTATCTTTGTGGCGTCATGGGCCACCTAGAGAACGACTACAGAGAGGAGGAAGAGGGGGTGGAGGAAGGTGCGACACCTAGGAACTGGGGGCCTTGGATCAAAGCGTCGCCGATGAAGCGGTGGATTGTTATGATCAGGGAGGAACTCCTGGGCAGGGAGGGGGCGTCTAAAGAGTTGATGTTTATCTCCAAACCTAACACTGCATGTTCCATGTCGGGGGAGCAGCAACGCCACTCTGACGTGGGTCGATGACGTTCTGATGCTGACGGGCGTCCGGGGAGGGAGGAGGCATCAGATGATTCGATTGAGATGGTGGACCTCGATCAGGTGTTTGTCAAGCGGGCGGACGTAGCAACGGTGTCGATAGTGGCACATGGAAAACGTTTTGACATAGAAACGGCGTCGACAGTGGCGTTTTGCAAGCATGTTGACGATGCAACGACGCCGACATCTACTGACCTTGAGCGGCGGACGAGGGGCGATGATATGGCATCGACGGATGTAGTTCAGGGTGCTAGGCACCAAGCTGTGGAGGGGGTGGGGGCGCCTCTGGGTGGGGCGTTAATGCCATCAACGGAGACGCAACGTGCGACGGGGAGCCAAACAACGAGCTGACGCGGCGTTACGGGACTGATGGCAGACAACAACGCTCAAACGTCCAGTGGGGGCGTCGACATCAATGTGCAAGGTTCGGCGGTGTCATCCAACGGTGCAGGTCAGGTGTTAGGTGTGTCTTCCAACATGGCGGCTCACATGTTAGGGGACAGCTACGCTCAGGCATCCACGGAGGACGTCGACACAGGTGTGACACAGCTGCTCCAGAATAACAGTGAGGCTAATGACGTTGCAGGGTGTGTTGGGGAAGGAGGGGCAGGGGAGGAAGGGGTGAGGATGCTTGCTATGAGGTTGATGCACCATAGTAGGAAGGGTGGGGAGGGAAAGATCAAGGGAAGAAGTCGAAGGTTTAGAAGGCTTGGGTCGCGGCAGGTGGGTGTGGGGGGGTGATAGGGCATCACAGCGAGTTCTTGAAGGGGGAAAGAGGAAGAGAGGGGGTGCGGAAGGTATGGAGGGGATTGATGAAGGTGAGATGGGTTTGGCCGGAAAACGGGTGTGGGTGGTGGTGCAGTGTGAACTAAATCACACAACAGTAGCGGGTGCTGGCGAGGTCCAGGCCCGTGAAGAGCCATGAAAATATTATGCTGGAACGTCCAGGGTCTGGGAAGCCCTAGGAAGGTTGACTCTCTAAGGAGGCGGTGTTGGAGAGAGATGCCCGATATAGTCTTTGTGATGGAGACTATGTGTAGAGGGAGGGACCAAGAGGAGGTTAGAAGGAGATGTGGGTACAATGTGGGGTTTGGAGTGGACAACAGGGGGAGAGCTGGAGGATTGGGTGTGTGGTGGAGAGGGGAGGATGTGTCTGTGAAGTCTTTTTTGGACCGTCATATCAGTGCGGTGGTGGGAAGGGAGGACAGCCAGGATTGCTTTTAATTTGTGGGGATTTATGGTTGGGCAGCAACTCATGAGCGTCACAACACTTGGAGGCTGATGGAGGAGCTTTGTGCATAGACGACTTTGCCTATTGTCTTCGGTGGGGACTTCAACGAGATACTTTTTCAATCTGAGAAGCAAGGAGGTCAACCTAGGCATGAATGGCAGATGCGGAACTTCAGAGAGGCAATGGAGGAATGTCAGCTCACTGATTTGGGGTCCACTGGAAATAAATTTATGTGGAAGAGGGGACAGGAGGTACACACGATGATTTTGGAAAGGCTTGACAGGTTTCTGGCTGACAGGAAATGGTGTGATTTTTACAATATCATAAAGGTCAAAAACTTCCCTATTCTTAACTCAGATCATGGGTAGATTCTTTTATGGGCAGAGCACAGGAATCATGACGGTGGGAAGGTGGAGAAGTGGTTCAGATTTGAAACCTTCTCGTTATCTTCACCAGAATGCAAAGATGTCGTCACTCGGGCTTGGGACAACAGCTATGATTTGGCCCTTAAAGGACAAACGGACCTTTGCACGGAAAAGCATGCTGGATGGGTGGCAAATAAATTTGGTAACATAAGAACGAGAATTCAGCAGCTCGAGAAGAGGCTTGGTCGTGCTCAAGATAAGCCACCATCTCATGACATGTTGCAAGAATGTTAATCTTTAAGGAGAGAACTACAAGATCTACAGAGGCTGGAAGAGAGCTATTGGTTGACTAGAGCTAGGAATAATGAGATGAGAGACGGAGACAGGAACACAAAATATTTTCATCATAAAGCTAGCCAAAGAAAGAGACGCAACACCATAGAAGGTCTCTTTAAGGAGGATGGGAGTTGGAATACGGAGGAGGATTCCATTGCTGAAATTATTTTTTCATATTTTAATTCCCTCTTTTCCAGCTCAAACCTTCACGGGATGGAGGAATTTCTTGAAGGCATGCCTAGGGTGATTGATGAATCTTCTATTTCAGATCTGGAAAAGGTTCCCACCGAGACAGAAGTTTGGAAAGGTCTTCAACAAATGCACCCGAATAAAGCTCCCGGCCCGGATGGGATGAAGGCAAATTTCTACCAAAAATTATGGGAGGTGATTAAAAGTAGCTTGATGGATTTTATTTCTAAATGGTGGAGAGGGGAGATTGGCCTGGCTGACATTAATGACACTGATATAGTTTTCATTCTGAAGACTAATAGTCCTGTCCGCCTGTTTGAATATAGACCTATCAGCTTGTGCAACGTTTCATATAAGATTATTACAAAGGTCTTGGCAAATAGAATCAAACCGCTGATGAATGGGATTATTTCGGAGAATCAAAGTGCTTTCATAGAAGGGAGGATGATCACCGACAACGCCTTGGTGGCAT
The DNA here is from genome assembly GCA_963693085.1 of Alisma plantago-aquatica. Lineage (NCBI taxonomy): Eukaryota > Viridiplantae > Streptophyta > Magnoliopsida > Alismatales > Alismataceae > Alisma > Alisma plantago-aquatica. Next base: position 410,178,859 of record OY856411.1, read on the forward strand.
ATGAGCTGTTTAATACCATGAAACACCGTAAGATAGGAAGAGAGGGGCTTATGGCGCTTAAGCTGGACATGAGCAAGGCATACGACAGAGTCGAGTGGGTTTTTCTAGAGGGGGTTATGGAGAGAATGGGGCTACCGTCTATTTGGAGAAGGAAGGTTATGGAGTGTGTTACAAGCGTATCCCACAAGTTCATCGTCAATGGCAATAGGAGAGGGTCTGCAAAACCATCCAGAGGACTTCGCCAAGGTGATCCTATATCCCCTTACCTTTTTCTTTTTTGCGTTGAAGCACTTTCTTTTTCTCTATCCAAAGCTGCATAGGTCAACAAAATACATGGGACAAGAATATGTAGAAGAGCACCACGGGTCACTCACCTTCTTTTCGCAGATGATAGCATTGTTTTTACAAGGGCTACCTCAGAAGAATGCTCCGCTTTAGCTGAAATCTTCAGCCAATATGAGAGGGCATCCGGGCAGAAAATCAATTACGAGAAGACAGAGGTTTCCTTTAGTACAAACGTCATAAGCGAGAGAAGGGAGTTCATTAAAAATATGTTGCAGGTGAGGGAGGTGGACATGCATGAGAAGTATCTGGGCCTTCCCATGGTGGTAGGCAGGTCCAAAAAGCAGGTGTTTGCGGCTATAAAGGATAGAGTGTGGAAACAATTACAGGGGTGGAAGGAGCAATTGTTGTCCAGACCAGGGAAGGAGGTGTTGATCAAAGTAGTCATCCAAGCAATTCCTACATATCTCATGAGCATCTTCAAACTTCCAGAGGGAATTATTGATTATATTCATTCTATGATGGCACGGTTCTGGTGGGGATCTAAGGAGGGGGAAAGGAAAATTCACTGGATGAGCTGGGATAGATTGTGCAAGCCCAAGGAGAGTGGGGGCATGGGGTTTAGGGACCTGAAAGCTTTCAACCAAGCACTCCTCGCTAAACAAGGATGGAGGTTGGTAGTCTATGGAGAGTCTCTTGCTTCTCGGGTACTCAAGGCAAAATCTTACAACACATCTTCTATTCTACAGGTCGAGTTGGGGGGGAATCCCAATTATACATGGAGGAGTATTTGGGGGGCGCTGCAAGTTGTTAAGAGTGGCTTCAGGTGGAGGGTGGGGGATGATAAAAATATTCATATCTACAAGGAGAGATGGATTCCACACTTGGGGGGCACAGCAGACAGATATTTGATTCATGGCCCAGTAGATTATACATGGGTGAGCGATTTGATGGTTGGAGGACCTAAGAGGTGGAATAGAGAGGCAGTGGAGACTTGCTTTCCTTCACATATAGCACAGAGAGTTCTTAACATTCCACTATCACAGCGGATTGACGAGGACACACTATATTGGGATAAGGAATGCAATGGGAAGTTTATTGTCAGGAGTGCTTATTTCTTTATTCGGACAGGAGAGGATCTAGTTGACGGCTTGGATATCAATTTGTGGAAGAGGGTTTGGAAGCAAGGATGGCCACCGAAAATGAAGCAATTCATATGTAGAGCTCTTAGGAATATACTTCCCACTAAGTCAGAACTGCAAAGGAAGCATGTGACACCGGATGACAGCTGCCATCGCTGCGGACAGCGGGATGATTCTTCTCAGGCACTGCTACACTGTGACGTAGCCAGACAGGTATGGGCGGCTGGGGTGTTTGATTGGGGTGGACGGCTGGGCAATCACGACATGGCATCCTTTGTTAGGAGTCTTTTACAGGAGGAGGACAACAAGCAAAAAGATGAGGGTGCTACTCTTATGTGGGTCTCATGGACAGTGAGGAATAAAATTCTTTTTGAGGATCATCCCCCCATATCCTGGGTCTTGTCGCTTCTTACCTCAGCCTTGTTGCTGACCATGCACGCTATCATGGGGCTGTGGGTAGAGATGCATTTTCTTCCACATCTCCACGTCAGGTTTCATGGCGCTGCCCACCATATGGCTGCGTTAAGATCAATATAGATGCATCAATCATTACAGCGGAAGAAAACGGATGTGCGGCAGTCATCCAGGATGCTAGCGGTCAGCTTTTGTGGACCTTCCAATGCCAGTTAGAACAACCTTACTCGGTGCTTAGTGTGGAGGGTATGGCTGTCCTACACGGTATGCGTCTAGCTCATAGGGAATAGTACACAGATGTTGTGGTTGAGACGGACTACCTGCTGCTAGTGGAAGCGGTCAAGAAGGGATACGGAGGACGCGGTTATGAAGACTATATTTCTCAGGATATTGTTGATCTCTCTGGTAGTTTCCTTTCTTTTAATTTGTGTTTTGTAAAATGGCAAGGCAATAGAGTAGCTCATGCCTTAGTCGTTGCTTCCTGTCATTTTGTTAATCCTCACATTGTTGGTGAGGACTTTGAGGATCGGATCCTTGTACTTGCTGCAAATGATTTGATTACTTAATAAAATGACGGGCGCCCTTCCTCAAAAAAAATGTAAGGGAAAAAGAGAATATACTAAGTTTATCCCATGATCTCAACATCATATCTTTCATGTTTCATATGAAGGGGAAGATAATATTTTAAAGTCAAACTTATCATGATTTCAATCGTGGGTACTACATGTATGATATAGGGGAAAAAATACAATAGGTCAAGCTTATACGAGTGACTCCTCATATATAAATCATCTATATAGCTCAAGCGAGGTTTATATCATCATATATTAAGAAAGAGAAGAAGAAGGGAGAACATGTATTTTGAGTATGTTTTGCACAAAGCATCATACTCTCATAAATAGAGTTCATATATTACCTCACTTTCAACTAATGATGAGATTCACAAAATATGTCACTCCAACTAGGACCTAACTCAGCCAAAGGATTGACTTTATCATATGGGTCATCTACCCATCTTTTTCTTTTACCCAATTCTCTCATATAGATTTGAATCATGCATAAGGACTCAACTCATCACTCGAGAATAATCTAGTGTAGGACATTTTTTTAACATATATCTCATATATTGGAGGCTAGGTCCTATGACCTTCTCCCTATGGGTCTTACTCTCTCTAGAGTTCACCACATATCTCATCCTACCACTAGACATCCTCCTTGTATAAGAGCTTGAGGCTCATGCACACTCATCTCTATCTTAACTTAGCTTATCCTAAGTAGAAAAAGGGAATGTACTTTCATCATCATGACTTAGCATAAATCCTCTAAGAGTGGATTCGGCTCATATACAACTCAAATATTAATAAGGAAACTTATACCATCATGGATTAAAGATATATAAGATTCTATATGCTTATTTCCTTCATCTTTCTTTTGTTTGTCTATGTATCACATAATCTTATGAGGCTCTAGACGTCTAATCTAGATCTATTCTCTCTTCTAGACTGATGTCACTCCCCTTTCACTTAGATTACATGAACACCGACTACTCTGTTGTGTGAGGAACACATTTTTATATTTACATATATCTAATAAAATATTATATAGTTTTTCTCCGAGAAAGAAGATGCCAGAGAAAACTGTCGAGGTGCGAGCCGATTGGGAAACAAAACCAAACCAACAAACTCGAGTGTCCAACACACAGTAGATAGTCTGGTGCCATGTAACCTTGTGAAATGGTGAGAACATGGTGTAGACTAGTGTAGCTACCCAATACATATGATCTCTATATGCAAAGGGTTTCAGACACTTGTCTAACCCTAGTTCTTGAACATCTAGGTTCTAACTTAGAGGCTAAGTCAAACGTTATCCCTATAGACAACTGACTAAGTTTCTAGGGTTTAAAAAATGAGAGGTGAAATTTAGTTTTATGTTTCATGGTGAGCAATTGTCAGGTGTAGCTATTGTTCATGCTCTGATACCAACTGTGACGTCCCCAGATTTTGGCTTCTCCATACCCTATTGGGAATGAGAGGTCAGAATCCAAAAACATCATCCAATCATATCAGAGAGCGATGCGGAAGCCAAATACACATACATGAACATACAACCATAACATTTCTCAACATTCAACATGTATATTTATACAACATGAATTATTACACAATGATTTACAATTACATATTAAATGAAGATTTTACAGTCTAAGAACATGTATGATAAACTAGGATCTACACAATAGGTACAACCTGTACAACTTGCTCACATCATGTACTTTTTCTCCCATTCTATCTCTGAACCTAAAACATACGTGAAACAACAAATCAACACACAAGGTGTTGTGTACATGGGCAGAAAGAAACATATATTTATGGCTTTCATAATTTTGAAAAAGATTTGCAGAAGGAAAGAAAATCATAGAAAACACTTCTTTATTAAGCGAAATATGCCAATTCATGTCATTTTCCTAGATGAATTGCATTATCAAGGTGGACTAGTACCAAAACATAAATATTGGGCCCATCCCCATGTACCAAGTACTCTAGGGAAACTCCCCGTACACCTCCCTAGAGCACACGGTGTACGGGGAGTTTCCCTAGAGTACTTGGTATACGGGGATGGGCCCAATATTTATGTTTTGGTACTAGTCCACCTTGATAATGCAATTCATCTAGGAAAATGACATGAATTGGCGTATTTCGCTTAATAAAGAAGTGTTTTCTATGATTTTTTTTCCTTCTGCAAATCTTTTTCAAAATTATGAAAGCCATAAATATATGTATCTTTCTTCCCATGTACACAACACCTTGTGTGTTGATTTGTTATTTCACGTATGTTTTAGGTTCAGAGATAGCATGGGAGAAAAAGTATAGGATGTGAGCAAGTTGTACATGTTGTACCTATTGTGTAGATCCTAGTTTAGCATACATGTTCTTAGACTGTAAAATCTTCATTTAATATGTAATTGTAAATCATTGTGTAAAAATTCATGTTGTATAAATATACATGTTGAATGTTGAGAAATGTTATGGTTGTATGTTCATGTATGCGTATTTTGCTTCCGCATCGCTCTCTGATATGATTGGATGATGTTTTTGGATTCTGACCTCTCATTCCCAATAGGGTATGGAGAAGCCAAAATCCGGGGACGTCACAGGGTTGTTGTAACATCCCTGACCAGGGTTATGCCTTAACCCTAGAAGTTTTGCTTAAGTAGGTTATTTATATTCTTGTATTTACCTTTTGAAAAGTAATTAATACTAAGGGAGAGCTTATGTTTCAATTTTGGTCGTATTTGAATAATGTTGAAACAATGTTTTACCTATTTTGGACTAAAGTGCAATTTTCCCAATTTAAGGGGGTTACCTTGCAAATGTTACATGATAAATGTTCCTCAAATGTTATAACATCATAAGAATGAAAATGATGCTAAGGTATGGCTTCCACAAGCCTATGTTCCAAAAAATGAGCTTGTTGGAGTAATGATTGTGTATTGAATGCTAGTTTTGGTGTAATTTGCAATTTACCCAAAATCTAGGGTTGAATATGTAAAATACCACCTCTATTATGTCCCTACTGTTTCTTGGTTTAATTTAGAGAAAATAAAAAGAATGGGACGTCTTGTTTAAACCACATTTGAGGAGAAATAATCTTGAGAATAAAATAATCAAGATTTAAGGATAATTGAAACCCTAATTTATTTTGTAGCAAAAATAAATATATTAATTGAAGTTTCCATCAACTAAAAAGGCTGTGGTTGAAATCCTATAGTGTAAGGACGTCCAAATTCCTTGAGTTTCACCGAAATATCCTAAGTAGGTGAAGAAATCCACTCACATTTGTTAATTTAAAAGTAATGTCCACTAAAAATGGATAATAGTATTATATTAATTAAGGTGCTTAAGTGGTTGCTTTTAATTCAAGGATAAATGAAAGGATTTTGAGGGCAAAGAAAGATGGCTTCGAAGTCAAGGAAGATAGGGGGTATGTGGCAAGAAAGTGGATGGATTTTCTCTGACTTTCTCTCTCCTAGAAAATCAATTACATATATTCAATTTTCTCCTTACTTGAAAGGTTATTTTGCAACCCACTTTCTTCCCTTGCTTTGGCAGATGACCAAAGAGCTTAGGATAAGGAGGAAAATGTTCCCCAAGCTGAAGGTAAGCTCCATGATCATATTCAACCTTGAATTGATGGTTGAAATCGGATTTCAACATTGATTTTCTTCTCTCTTCTATCCAATGCTCAACCTTGGCCATCTTTTGCATCCAAAAAGTTGGAAACGTACCTTGGATAGTCGAAGGAGATTCTTTCACCATTAGAGACGTGCATCTTGAATCTTTGAAGCTACTTTGAAGGCGGGTTATATAACTTGAACCCATAAATGTTGTTATTGATTTCAATTTCTCATCATATGTTGATCTTTAATTTCATCTTGAATAATTGTTGAATTCCTCATATATATGATAATAGAAATTAGAGGCCTAAAGCTTGATTATGATGACATCATATTAGCACACACCTCAATAAAATTATAAGAAAACAGTTTCATTATGTTGGTGAAATAGTTTCAAACCGTTAGAGACCAAACGGTTTCAAACCGTTTGGTGACCAAACAGTTTCAAAACAGTTAGAGGTCAAAATGTTTCAAACTATTAGGGGTTAAAAATTTCAAGAGTGTGTAAAAGTCTAAAGGTTTCAATCTAATCTAGTCCACATGGTCTCAACCTTGTATGACCAATCAATTAGAACTCAATTGGTTTCAAAACCCTAGATCGATTGAAGTCAAAACCCTAATTTCGGTTCAATCAGTTTCATCTCTGATTTGACCAAATGATCTTCAAACCGTTTGAAGTTTTAGACCAAGTCCATTTAAGGTCTAACGGCCTTCAAGACCATTTGGAGGTCAAGTGACCTCAAGACCGTTTGGAGGTCAAGTGACCTCAAGACCATTTGGAGGTCAAGTGACCTCAAGACCGTTTGGAGGTCAAGTGACCTCAAGACCATTTGGAGGTCAAGTAACTTCAAGACTATTTGAGGTTGCAATTGGTCCAAGATCATTTGAACATCAAGTAACTTCAAGACCATTTGAAGGCCAAGTAACATCAAGACCGTTTGAAGGTCTAAACAGTCCCAAACTGTTTGGAGGTTCAATTAGTTCAAAACATTTGGAAGGTTCAATTGATTCAATCCATGTAAGTACTAATAACCCCATAAGTGGTTGAAGAGTATCTCAAGGATGATTTCAATGAAAGTACCTCTAAAATATTTAAGTGATTAGTATAATTAGAGTGACTATCATTTGATGCCTATGAAAGTAATTAATTCAATACACTATGATAAGCATAGGTGCATGTTCATAGGGAAAAGTTAAGTCAATTAAATAAGGAATGATAGTGATGTGTGTTCCTAGTACATGGAACAATGATAAGTATGATTTAATACTTAAATAATGCTATGTGCTCTGACATATATGAAAGCACCGACTTAGGGTTTGGATTAATGAGATAATCATAAAACCCTAATTAATTGATAAATATGGGAAACCCTAAACCTAATTTTGGGCTATGGGTTAAGAAACCCTAATATAGGGTGATGTTATGTGAAATCCTAATATAGGGTGATGTTATGTGAAACCCTAATATAGGGTGATGTTATGTGAAACCCTAATACATGGTGATGTTATGTGAAACCCTAATATAGGGTGATGTTAAGTGAAACTCTAATATAGTGTGATGTTATGTAAAACCCTAATACAGGGTGATGTTATGTGAAACCCTAATATAGGGTGATGTTATGTGAAACCCTAATATAGGGTGATGTTATGTGAAACCCTAATATAGGGCGATGTTATGTGAAGCCCTAATATAGGGTGATGCAATGTGAAACCCTAATACATGGTGATGCTATGTGAAACCCTAATACATGGTTATGTTATGTGAAACCCTAATATAGGGTGATTTTATATGAAACATTAATTGATAAAGATGAGAAATCCTAACTCTAATGAGGGAATAGTGATGTTATCTTTGTATTTCATAATTTTGATATGTAATTGATATGGCTTTTATCAAGTATACTAACCATGCAGGTATAATGAGATGATGAGCATAACCAGGTATGAGTCATGATGTTAATGGGCCTTGGGAGCCATTATTTTAATTGTTGCCTAGTGAGAGGTGACAAGGAGTTGATTATGCCAGGTAAACTATGTGAGATGCTTGTGTAACAAGTATCATGATTACCTTGGTAAGATGACTTGGAGGTATTAGTTACCTGATAAGTGGTAACCATGCTCAGTTATGAACTAAGGGTTGAATACCCAGATCCAGCAAATATGATGATGGTGTTGTTGAGGGATGTGAATTACCAGTAATGAGATAAGGGATTGAGATCCCAATGTTTATAAAGTTTTGAAAAGTACTTGATAAGAGTATTGTTTCTTTGTAGCATTTTTCATAATAATTCTCGTTTGAAAACTTGACTGATGCTAAAAGAATATGGTAATGTACTTAAATAATCAAGTGGAATATTATCATATAGAGCCCTGGCCATAGATCCATCATCGTCAGTAGCTGGTGATGGTGAAATAGGATTTCCTACTGGATTATTGGGAGCGTATATTTTTGAATATGCGAGGTTTCTCCTTGCCAAAAATAGGAGGATTAGAGTGCAACTTTGGTTGTAGACTCAAGATATCAATAAGAGCATGGTGAACATGCCCATGGCTCAGTGTGATGGAGCATGAATGCATTCATGGCTCAGAGAGCATGGTGAACTGGCCCGTGGCTCAGATTTACTAGCGTCTGGACCTATACCAAAGCTGGATAGAGGATGGGTAGCCTATGAGAGCTAACCCTGTGACTGATGTCACTTAAGCAAGAGACTGCTGTCGTCCTTGTGGTCTTGCACTGATCGTGACTGATGAGATCGAGGAGTCCGACTCTTCCTTTGATCTTGTATGGCATCGGCTTTGGGTTTCACAACTGAAGGTTGGATTTGAGCGGTACGACTCACTTCCTCATGGCATAAGTATGGTTGTAAAATGTAATCAGCTGTGTAGCGTATTTGCTTAAGGATGAAATACAAAAATCATTGGTTGATGTTACATTGATTATTAAAATGGATAGATGATTTACTACCTTATCATTTATAGTGGTAATGCTCTAAAAGATGATATTGCTCTATTATGCTTAATAATGATTAAATCATGTTGTTCAATAGAGATTCCTCTGTTCAGTTTATCACTTATTCTCTGCAATAATAATGTTTCTGGTGGAGAGTTATATATCTCGCTGAGACAATTTCAATTGTTTCATCCCCATGAGATCCAACCTCTTTAGGTGGACGAGGATGAGGAGGTAGAAACCTTACAACAAGGGAAGGACAGCAGCATTAAGGACAGCAGTAACATCTCAAGTGGAGATACTAACTATCGTGTCTTGTAAATATGAGTCCAATGAGTCGTCTTTGTACTCTCAGGTCCTTGGAGTTAGTAGTTAGTGCTTTTATGATCGATATGAGATTTTGGCATTGAATGCCTCAAGGTTTTATTTTGCTTATGTGTAGATTTAACAAAGCAACTGTTGTATGTAATCCTCGAGAAGAGAAGATACATGGTATGCACTTTGTGGACCAGAATGTATATAATATTTTGGTTCTTGCTATAAGAGTTTCCCGAAAATGGATCTCTTTGTAAATGCTTTTAATTTTTAGTGATTTTTGTTAATCCACTACTAATGTTTGATTCCGCTTAATTGTAACGATTTGTTTGTCGGTTCAGTATCGTGTCGTCTCAAGATTTTGGTATAAGAGCTTAATGTTTGATGAGTCTATAGAGACATAGGGTTAAGGTCATTGAGTTTGTTCTAGTGTCTTTTAGTTTATCTGATAGTGACTTCTGCTCCTAGGAGAAGTAAGTAAAGCTTGAAGATGGCTGGATCACACGAAGAACATGCTGCTGAAAATAGTGTTGTTGCACCAGGAGGAGGTGCAGGGGATTAGGATAGATAAGAATTAGTACCTGAACACCCCCAGCTTGACCAAGCTACATTAGAAAACCCAGCTTTCCATGCTATGTTTGGGTATTTCATGGTGACTATGACACATATGGCGGATAGGATGCCACCACCTGCACCTAGGGCACTAGCTCACAATGAGGGGCATGGAGCTGGCAAGACTTTTGAATGGATTTGCTGGGTAGGAGCCACTGATTATGCTGGTACAATTGGAAATATGAAGCTAAGTCCATGGAGCTTCTATGGTTCTGTCCGCACATGGCTGCTACAGATGAGGAGAGGATTCAACATTTTAAGAAGGGTTTGAATGCTAGTTTAACCACACCAGTGTCTGCTCTAGAGAATAGAGAGAGGTTTGCCACCTTTGTGGAGTCAGTTAGGAAGATAAAAAGGTTTGTGACTGAGAAATGTCAAGCCAGTAGTAACAAGGTGTATACCCAATTCCAAGGACAGAGGTCCAAAAGTTTTAAGAAATCAAGGTTTTCTGCACCAACAGCACCACTGAGGTTTAATACTCAGACACAGTGGCCATCTAGCAAGGGTAGATGTCATAGTTTACCACTAGAGGGAGCCCACAGTTCAGCATCAATGTCAATAACAGGACCATCTAGACCACGTCGGGAGAACAAAGTTTGTTATAAATGTGGAAAGATGGGACATCTGATGAAAGATTGTCTAGTTAGAGACATGAGTGTAACCCAACCACCGAGGTAGAGTCGACAAGTCTCTCGGAAGTGATAGTTTAGTAGTGGCACACAAGGACGTGGACAAGTGTCCCAAGCTGGCTCATTTACATCTAACAATAGGGCGAGTGGTCGACAACCACCAATGACAAGATTCTATGTTATGAATCAGCCAGTAGCAGTGGTCAACCCACAAGTCATGACAGGTCAGATGGAATTATTTCATTCTGATATGTCTTCATCCTGCTTTGTATCTGTTTTGAGTGATCTGGGTGCTATGCATTCCTTTATCACTCGAGAAGTGATTCATGACTACAATATGATTGTTAGTCATAGAGGAAATAACTTGTTATTAGAAACTCTGTTAGTTGGATCTGCAGTGTTGCGGGAGGTATGTTCTCCCTATGTTCTTTATTTTTTCTAAACATAGCATTCAGGTGGATCTTATGCCACTTGATATGAATGGGTTTGACATAATCCTTGGGATGGACACCCTAGAAAACTATAAGGTTGTCTTGGATTGTGGTTCCAAGCAGGCTATGTTCACCGACAATGGTGATACATGGATTTTTTAGGGGGATAGAAAGATTCTTCCAACCTATCTAGTGTCGGCTATGGTAGCTGAGAAGTTGATGAGACAAGGATGCTTTGCATTTTTGGCACATGTGATAGATACTAGGGCAGAAAGTCATAGTCTTTCTGAAGTTCCAATTGTTAGGTAGTTTGAGGATGTGTTTCTTGAGGAACTTCTAGGTGTTCCTCCACCCCGAGAGATTGATTTTAAGATTAATCTAATCTTGGGTACACAACCAATAGCTCAAACACCTTATAGAATGGCACCTGCTAAGATGGCAGAACTCAAGAAATAGTTATAGGAGTTTCTTGAAATGGGTTTTATTCGGCCAAGTACTTCACCATGGGGTGCTCCGGTTCTTTCTATTAAAAATAAAGATGGGTCTATGCGATTATGCATCGACTATAGATAGCTAACCAAAGTAACCATAGAGAACAAATATCCTCTGCCAAGGATAGATGACTTGTTTGACCAGTTGTGTGGTGCAACTATCTTCTCTAAAATAGATCTGAGGTCAGGATACCATCAATTACGTATCAAGGAGTGACATACCAAAATCAGCCTTCAAAACAAGGTATGGTCACTATGAGTTCATAGTTATGTCGTTTGGACTAACTAATACACCAGCTGCATTCATGGAACTCATGAACAAAATCTTTCGACCATTCCTTGTTAAATTCATAGTAGTTTTTATAGATGACATCCTGGTTTACAGTAGAGATGCTCGACAACATGAGCAACACCTTCGCCGGGCCCTAACTTTACTGAGAAAGCACAAGCTATATGCCAAATTCAGTAAGTGTGAATTCTGGTTATCAGAAGTGTCTTTTCTTGGACACGTAATATCTACCTCAGATATCCGTATTGATCCTAAAAAGGTAGAATCTGTCTTGGAGTGGGAACAACCAAGGACACCAACAGAGATACGTGGTTTTCTAGGACCGGAAGGCTATTATAGGATATTCATTAAGAACTTTAGTTCTATAGCATTACCCCTAACCAAGTTGACTAGGAAGGAGGTACCTTTTGTCTGGAATGACAAGTGTCAACATTTTTTCCAGTCATTGAAAGAAAGGTTGACTAGTGCACCTGTGTTAGTGTTACCTGAGTAGGGAAAGGGGTATATTGTTTTCTGTGATGCTTCTAAGAATGGCCTAGGATGTGTGTTGATGCAAGATAAACAAGTGGTTTCTTTTGCTTCTTGACATCTTAAGAAACACAAGGAAAATTATCCAACACATGATCTAGAACTAGCTGTAGTGGTTCATGCATTGAAGATCTGGAGACATTATCTCTATGGAGAGACATTCCAGATTTTCACGGACCATAAAAACCTAAAATACATCTTTTCATAGTATGAGTGGAACATGAGATAATGCCGCTGGATGGAGTTAATCAAGGACTATGATTGTACAATGGATTATCATCCCGGAAAGGCTAATGTAGTGGCTGATGCACTAAGTAGAAAATCATCGTCACCAATCATAGACAAAATACGATTAAACTCTTTAATGTGCTTTAAACGAGACATGCTTGTCTCTTTGAGGCAAAACAATGTACAACTTAAAGTATCCTTGTTAGCTGGACTGTTAGCTGAGATGCACATAAAACCTACTCTAAAACAACAGATCAAAGAGGCACAACAAGCTGATATTGTGATTTAGCAGATCAGGTCAGAGTATGGTAGTGAGAAACAGGATGGGTTTCATGAATCAGATGATGAGGTAGTCTGTTACCATGGTATGATGGTAGTATGTGATGCCAATGACTTAAGGAAGTTAGTCTTGGAGGAAGCTCATTCATCTATGTATGCAATGCATCCAGGGAGCACCAAAATGTATCATAACTTGAAAATATGTATTGGTGGCCTGGTTTGAAGAAAGATGTAGTTGAATTTGTTATGCAGTGTCCAGTATGTTAGTAGGTTAAAGTTGAACATCAGAAGCCCGCAAGAACAATGCAACCTTTACCTATACCACAGTGGAAATGGGATCACGTGACTATGGACTTTGTGGTTGGTTTACCCAGAACAACCAAGAGTCATGATTCCATTTGGGTGATAGTTGATAGGTTGACTAAGTCAGCACATTTTCTTCTTATGAAAACAACCTATACTGCTGAGAAACTTGCACAGATCTATATAGATGAGATATTGTGTTAACATGGGGTTTCGACTACAATTGTTTCAGATAGAGGCCCCCAGTTCATGAGTCATTTTTGGGAACGACTACATAAAGCTTTGGGTACGCAGTTAAGGTTTAGTACTACCTTTCACCCACAGAGAGATGGACAATCTGAGAGGACTATACAAACTTTGGAGGATTTGCTTAGGGCATGTGTCCTTGAGTTTGTAGGAAGTTGGGATATACACTTGAGCTTAATAGAATTCACTTACAACAATAGTAATCAACCCAGTATTGATATGGCACCATATGAAGCATTATATGGTAGACGTTGTAGATCTCCATTATGCTGGTATGAAATAGGAGAGCACCAACTTTTGGGTCCTAAATTAGTGCCATAGACAACTGAGAAGATTAAAGTAATACAACAACTGTTAAAGGCAGCACAGGAAAGACAGAAGTCGTATGCTGATAAACAACAAAGACCTTTAGAATTCCAAGTTGGAGATAGAGTATATCTCAATGTCACACCTTGGAAATGTGTTCTTAGATTTGGAAAGAAGGGTAAGTTAGATCCTAGATATATGGGGCCTTATCCAATCACTAAACGGATTGGAAAGGTAGCCTATAAGCTAGAGTTGCCACCTGAACTACACAGATTGCATCTAATATTCCATATATCCATGCTGATAAAGTGTCACCCTGACACGGAGTTAGTTTTGCATCCTGTGGAGGTAGAGTTAAATGAAGATATATAATATGTAGAGGGACCAATGTTGATTCTTGACAGGAGAATCAAAATGTTAAAAAAGAAAGACATAGTTCTTGTGAAAGTTCTTTGGAATCATCATGGCATTGAAGAAGCTGTGAGGGAGCTGGAAGAAGAGATGAGGAGGAAGTACCCTTCTATTTTCTCTTGATGATTTCGGGGATGAAATCACTGTTAGGGGTGGATAATTGTAACAACCCTGACATGGGTTATGCCTTAACCCTAGAAGTTTTGCTTAAGTAAGTTATTCAGATTCTTGTCTTTATCTTTTGAAAAGTAATTAAGACTAAAGGAGAGCTTATGTTTCAATTTTGGTCCTATTTGAATAATGTTGAAACAATGTTTTACCCATTTTGGACTAAAGTGCAATTTACCCAATTTAAAGAGGTTACCTTGCAAATGTTACATGATAAATGTTCCTCAAATGTTATAACATCATAAGAATGAAAATGATACTGAGGTATGGCTTCCACAAGCCTAAGTTCCAAAAAATGAGCTTGTTGGAGTAATGCTTGTGTATTGAATGCTAGTTTTGGTGTAATTTGCAATTTACCCAAAATATAGGGTTGAATATTTAAAATACCACCTCTATTATGTCCCTACTATTTCTTGGTATCATTTAGAGAAAATAAAAAGAATGGGGCATCTTGTTTAAACCACATTTGAGGAGAAATAATCTTGAGAATAAAATAATCAAGATTTGAGCATAATTGAAACCCTAATTTATTTTGTAGAAAAAATAAATATATTAATTGAAGTGCCCATCAACTAAAAAGGCTGTGTTTGAAATCCTATAGTGCAAGGACGTCCAAATTCCTTGAGTTGCACCGAAATATCCTAAGTAGGTGAAGAAATCCACTTACATTTGTTAATTTAAAAGTAATGTCCACGAAAAATGGATAATAGTATTATATTAATTAAGGTGCTTAAGTGGTTGCTTTTAATTCAAGGATAAATGAAAGGATTTTGAGGGCAAAGAAATATGGATTCGAAGTCAAGTAAGGGAGGGGGCATGTGGCAAGAAAGTGGATGGATTTTCTCCTACTTTCTCTCTCCTAGAAAATCAATTACATATATTCAATTTTCTCCTTACTTGAAAGGTTATTTTGCAACCCACTTTCTTCCCTTGCTTTGTTTGATGACCAAGGAGCTTAGGATAAGGAGGAAAACGTCCCTAAGGTGAGCTCCATGATCATCTTCAACCTTGAATTGATGGTTGGAATCGGATTTCAACATTGATTTTCTTCTCTCTTCTATTCAATGCTCAACCTTGGCCATCCTTTGCATCCAAAAAGTTGGAAACGGACCTTGGATAGTTGAAGGAACTTCTTTCACCATTATAGACATGAATCTTGAAGCTTTGAAGCTACTTTGAAGGCGGGTTATATAAGTTGAACCCATCAATGTTGTTATTGATTTCAATTTCTCATCATATGTTAATCTTTAATTTCTTCTTGAATAATTGCTGAATTCCACATATATATGATAATAGAAATCAGAGGCCTAAAGCTTGATGATGGTGAAATCATATTAACACACACCTCAAGAAAATTAGAAGCAAATGGTTTCATTGTGTTGGTCAAACAGTTTCAAACTGTTAGAGACCAAACGGTTTCAAACCGTTTGGTGACCAATGGTTTCAAAACCATTAGAGGTCAAATGGTTTCAAACTGTTAGGGGTTAAATGGTTCAAGAGTGTGTAAAAGTATAAAGGTTTCAATCTGATATAGTCCACATGGTCTCAACCTTAGATGACCCATCAATTAGAACTCCATTGGTTTCAAAACCCTAGATCGATTGAAGTCAAAACCCTAATTTAGGTTCAATCGGTTTCAACTCTGATTTGACCAAATAGTCTTCAAACCGTTTGAGGTTTTAGACCAAGACCGTTTAAGGTCTAACAGTCTTAAAGGCTGTTTGGAGGTCAAGTGACCTCAAGACCGTTTGGAGGTCAAGTAACTTCAAGACCGTTTGAGGGTGCAATTGGTCCAAGACCGTTTGTAGGTCAAGTAATTTCAAGACCGTTTGAAGGTCAAGTAACCTCAAGACCATTTGAAGGTCTATATGGTCCCAAACCATTTGGAGGTTCAATTAGTTCAAAACGTTTGGAAGGTTCAATTAATTCAATCCATGTAAGTACTAATAACCCCATAAGTGGTTGAAAAGTATCTCAAGGATGATTTCAATTAAAGTACCTCTAAAATATTTAAGTGAATAGTATAATTAGAGTGATTATCATTTGATGCCTATGAAAGTAATTAATTCAATACACTATGATAAGCATAGGTGCATGTTCAAAGGGAAATGTTAAGTCAACTAAATAAGGAATGATGGTTATGTGTGTTCCTAGTACATGAAACAATGATACGTATGATTTAATACTTAAATAATGTTATGTGCTCCGAGATATGTGGAAGCACTGACTTAGGGTTTGGATTAATGAGATAATCATAAAACCCTAATTATTTGATAAAGATGGGATACCCTAACCCTAATTTTGGTCTATGGGTTGAGAAACCCTAATACAGGGTGATGTTATGTGAAACCCTAATATAGGGTGATGTTATGTGAAACTCTAATATAGGGTGATGTTATGTGAAACCCTAATACAGGGTGATGTTATGTGAAACCCTAATATAGGGTGATGTTATGTGAAACCCTAATATAGGGTGATGTTATGTGAGACCCTAATACATGGTGATGTTATGTGAAACCCTAATATAGGGTGATGCTATGTGAAACCCTAATATAGGGTGATGTTATTTGAAATCCTAATATAGGGTGATGTTATGTGAAACCCTAATATAGGGTGATGTTATGTGAAACCCTAATATATGGTGATGCTATGTGAAACCCTAATACAATGTGATGCTATGTGAAACCCTAATACAGGGTGATGTTATGTGAAACCCTAATATAGGGTGATGTTATGTGAAACCTTAATTGATAAAGATGAGAAAGCCTAACTCTAATGAGGGAATAGTGATGTTATCTTTGTATTTCATAATGTTGATATGTAATTGATATGGTTGTTATCAAGTATACTAACCATGCAGGTATCATGAGATGATGAGCATAACTAGGTATGAGTCATGATGTTTATGGGCCTTGTGAGCTATTATTTTAATTGTTGCCTAGTGAGAGGTGACAAGGAGTTGATTATGCCTGGTAAACTATGTGAGATTCTTGTGTAACAAGTATCATGAATACCTTGGTCAGATGACCTGGAGGTATTAATTACTTGATAAGTGGTGACCATGTTCAGTGATGAACTAAGGGTTGAATACCCAAATCCAACAAATATGATGATGGTGTTGTTGAGGGATGTGAATTCCCAGTAATGAGATAAGGGATTGAGATCCCAATGTTTATAATGTTTTGAAAAGTACTTTATAAGAGTATTGTTTCTTTGTAGCATTTATCATAATAATACTTGTTTGAAAACTTGACTGATGTAAAAAGAATATGGTAATGTACTTAAATAATTAAGTGGAATATTATCATGTAGAGCCCTGGCCATAGGTCCATCATCGTCAATAGCTGGTGATGGTGAAATGGGTTTTCCTGTTAGATAATCCAGAGCGTATATTGTTGAATATGCAGGGTTTCTCCTAGACGAAAATAGGAGGATTAGAGTGCAACTATGGTTGTGGACTCAAGATATGAATAAGAGCATGGTGAACAGGCCCATGGATCAGTGTAATGGAGCATGAATGCATTCATGGCTCAAAGAGCACAGTGAACTGGCCTGTGGCTCAGATTTACTAGCATCAGGACCTGTACCAAGGTGGGCTAGAGGATGGGTAGCCTATGAGAGCTAACCATGTGACTGATGTCACTTAAGGAAGAGACTGCGGTCCTGCTTTTGGTCTCACATTGACCGAGACAGATGAGATCGAGGAGTCTGGCTCTTCCTTTGATCTTGTATGGCATCGGGTTTGGGTTTCACAACCGAAGGTTGGATTTGAGCGGTACAACTCACTTCCTCAGGGCATAAGTATGATTGTAAAATGTAATCATCCGTGTAGCGTATTTGCTTAAGGATGAAATACGGAAATCATTGGTTGATGTTACATTGCTTATTGTATCCTAAAGTGGATAAATATTATACATGTTCTTCATATTCCTTAATAAAATGGATAGATGATTTACTACTTTATCATTTATAGTGGTAATGTTTTAAAAGATGATATTGCTCTATTCTGCTTAATAATGATTAAATCTTGATGTTCAATAGAGATTCCTCTGTTCAATTTATCACTTATTATCTGCAATAATAATGTTTCTGGCAGAGAGTTATATCTCTCGCTGGGACAATTTCAATTGTCTCATCCCCGTGGGATCCAACCTTTTTAGGTGGACGAGGACGAGTAGGTAGAAACCCTACACCAAGGGAAGGATAACAGCATCAGGGACAACAGTAACATCTCTGGTGGAGATACTGACTGTCGTGTCTTGTAAATATGAGTCCTATGAGTCGTCTCTGTACTCTCAGGTCCTTGGAGTTAGTAGTTAGTGCTTTTATGATCGATTTGAGATTTTGGCATTGAATGCATCGAGGTTTTATGTTGCTTATGTGTAGATTTAACAAAGCAACTGTTGCATGTAATCCTAAAGAAGAGAAGGTACATGGCATGTACTTTGTGGACCAGAATGTATATAATATTTTTGTTCTTGTTATAAGAGTTTCCTGGAAATGGATCTCTTTGTAAATGGTTTTAATTTTTAGTGATTTTTGTTAATATGCTTCTAATGTTTGATTCCACTTAATTGTAACGATTTGTTTGTCGGTTTGGTATCAGGTCATCTCAGTTGTAGGAATGTTGGGGTCTTCTGAGGTGCCGTGGAGGTGGCTTGAGGCACCATGAAGCTAGAGGAAAGGTTGATTCGTGGTGAGGAGGGTGAGAGGAATCTCACCCAGTACTTACTCCATGGCAAAGCCGATCAGAGTGATTGGCTCAAGAGTTGAGCTACTGGGGCAGGGAGTGATTGAATTGATAGGCGTGGAGGACTAAAGAGGTCTAGGAGAAGGTATGTGGGGGTTTAAATAGGTGTGAGGAAGAGTGGTTTGTAGATACCCAATTTGAGTTGGGCAAGCTTGGAGAGGGTGGTCGCTAGTGGTGGTCGTAGAGACAGTTATAGTGATCTTTAGGGATCGTGTGAGGGCTCGTTGAGCTTGTGGTAGTGAGGAGGATGCATTGCCTCAATCAGTTTTTCATGAGAAGGGTTAGAGGGGGAAGTAGTGGTCAGGGGTCATGGTCCCTGGTCCTTTCCATGATCTCGTAGATCAGGCGGAGGTTGAAGATTATCCCTCACCCATCTAATTTGTCATGGATTTGTAGCTTCACCATTGGGTGGCCACAATTCAGTTCTAGGGTGATCTATAGATCCCTAGGTTTTAATTTCCACATGACAAGCTGATGGATCAATGTGACATCAAGACTAAAGTGATGAATAGAATAAATGTGATTAAAGGGGAACATTATATGAATCTTTAAAAAATCATAGAGAGAGCTAGGAGTATTAGATTGACATGAAATTTGAAACATAGCTCCACATTAATGATCCTTAGGTGTTGGGAAAGTTTGAGCTAAGAAATCATAACTTGATTTGTATGTGTAACACTTTATGAAATTAGAGTTTTAGAGTTAAGATATTATAAAAGAAAAGATAAAAGGATGAATAAATTTTCACATTATGACATCCTACTAACCTTAAAAGAAATTTAGTTCTCAAAATTAAATGAGTTGAAAGAGATGAGGAAAATGTTGCTCCATATCCACTTGTAGTTCTTAGGTTGCATCTTCTGCACCATTATGGTTCGATTGCACCTTCACCATCTGGATCTGCTTGTCCTTGAGCTCTTTGACTTTGGAATCAAGAATCTTTGTAGGCTTCTCTAGATAAGAGAGATTCTCCCGCAACTCAAGAGGCTTGTAATTCAGCACATGACTATCATCCTTCACATAATGCTTCAGATTGGATACATGAAAAACATTGTGCATCATACTATATTGTGGAGGAAGAGCAAGTCGATAAGCACATTCATTAATGCATTCCAGAACCTCAATGGGACCCACATATCTCAAACTAAGTTTCCCTTTGTTCTTGGCTATATCACGGATGGGTTTGATCTTCAAGAAAGCATAATCACCTTCCTTGAACTGCCTTTCTGGCCTGTGTGCATCTGCATATCATTTATGATGATCATGGGCCCGCTTCAACCTTTGCTTGATCAAAGACACCTTATCAGCATAGAGTTGCAACTCCTTAGACTTTATCATCTTCCTTCCTCTGAGTTCATCCCAATGGAGAGGGGTCTACATGGCCTACTATAGAGAGCTTCATAGGGTGGCATATAAATACTGGATTGATAACTATTATTTTATGCGAACTCTGCTAATGGAAGGTAGTAATCCCAAGAGCCTCCCCAATCAAGAACACATGCTCTAAGAATATCCTCCAAGATTTAGATAGTACGCTCTGACTAGACATCTGTTTCGGGATGATATGTTGTGCTAAAATTCAACTGTGCACCCAACTCATTATGTACATGCTTCAATAGATGTGATGTGAACTTTGGATCACAATATGAAATAATAGATAATGGTACTCCATGGAGCCGTACAATCTCCCTTATATACAACTAGGCAAGCTCATGAACCTTGGTCATAATCCGCATAGGTAAGAAATGTGTAGACTTGGTCAGACAATCTACTATGACCCATACTACATCATGTCCCTTCCTGGTCTTGGGTAATCCCACCACAAAATCCATGGTGATGTTTTCCCATTTCCATTCAGGAATTGGTAAGGGTTGCAATAAACCGCCTGGCCATTGGTGTTTGGCCTTAATATGCTGACATGTGAGGCACTTAGAGACAAACTCTGCTATATCATTCTTCATACCTCTCCACCAAAAGTGTCGTTGCATATCCTTGTACATCTTAGTGGATCCTGGATGTATAGAATAATTAGACCCATGTGCCTCTTGCATAATATGCTTCTTAATCTCTGACTCCTCAGGTACCCACATCATATGCTTGTACCTTAGTCTGTCGTACATACCAATAGATAGATGTGTCTAGGGTTTAGCTAAAAGAGTTGTCATCTCCTCCAAGATAGAGATGTTCTTTTGAGATGTTAGGAGTTTAGAAAGAAGACCAGGAATAATATTGATATTTGCTAGAATAGTAGTGCCATCTTTTACTTGAGGTGACCTAGAAGTCGAAGGTTCCAGACTCATTGGTTCAAAAGTGAAGATAGATGCACAAATTGATTTCTTATGACTAAGAGCATCAGCTATAACATTAGCCTTGCATGGGTGATAAGCAATAGTAAAATCATAGTCTTTAAGATATTCCAACCATCTTCTTTGTTTGAGATTGAGATCCTTCAAAGTCAAGAGATATTTAATACTTTTATGATCCATGAGTATATTGAAATGTACCACATAAAAATAATGGTGGTTGGGAAGCTCAAGGGACTAGAAGAATACCGATGGAGAGGAGTAATGGAGAAGGAAAGATGACTAAAGGCGATTGAAGAGGCAATGATGATGATACCTCTATGTTAGTAGAGGAGTGTACCAAAAGTTTGTTATAGAAGAAATAAGGGGAGGTAAGTAACATAATTCATCCAGAGAGATCGCTTAAAAAGCAAGAGGCTAGAAACATATCCATAATCAATTGATGAAACCTCAATGTTGCCATGGAGAACTCGGTCTCAGGCTCATCTTTGGGGGAATGAGATGATCATAGATTAACAGTGAGGAAGAAAGGTTGGAAGTTAACATAATGGGGACAACCTAAAACTTGTTTACTCAAGTCTAGACAATGCAACGAGAGACAATGACAAAGGAAGAAAGATCTACATGGACAACTCTAGAGACATTGATGATAGTGAAATCTATCTTCAAGATGTAAGGGTCTACCAATACAACACTATCATATCCTTGGTGGACAATGAAGGAAACACTATAGAAGCTTTCAAGGTTAGCCATAACACTAGCAATGGATTTCCAAAAAATAATTATTGAACGGGATGCAAGAAGTTTCTAACAAAATCGTGGTGATTCTCTGTCATTGCAAAATTGGTTGGGAAAGAAAATCGGTTATATGATGATGTAAGACTGATTGAAAGTGTTCTGGAAGCTAATTAGTCATACTAGAATGTATGAAATGGAACTATAATTCTATGTTGATCAATTTACTTATAGACATTATTTTGACAAAGTTATAACTAGTGGTCCTTGATCACTTTTTGGAGCAGGCCTTATGGTCTGGCCATGGAAGACGGAGTTCCAACCATTAGATGATTTGCCAACATATCTAGTAACTTGAATAGGGGTTGTTAATATGCATTTTCACTTGTATGATGACATTGTATTCCAAACCATTGAAATTGTTGTAGGGCGTATGATCAGAGTTGTTACTTATAATTCTACAATACCTAGGAGAAAATTCACCCATCTTTCCATGGAAATAGATATTAACCAAGCCGATCATTTCTATCATTCTTATAAATGGATCTAAATACAAAATCAAATATGAATGTCTACCAAAAATGTGCCTCTTCTATGGCAGACTTGGTCATACAAAAAAGAACTACAATAGTGGCATTGACACTACTACCCAAAAAGATACTCAAATAGGGGAGGATCCAGGTGTCACCTAGGTGGAGGAGGAATAGAAATAGCAAGTTCATTAAGGTAGAAATGTCTACGCACGGAGGGAGAGATGTAAGCAAATTAGAACAAGAATGTAACTTCAAGAAAGAAATTCACCTTCCTACAAAATGGCAGTGAGGTCACTGAAGAGATACTCTGGAGGCCATAACAACCACATCACAGAAACATCAGTGTGTCAAGGGTAGATTAGCAACTGGAGAACATGTTTGAAGAAACAACTAAGTGAAAGGGCAGAACAAGGTGTCATACAACTTGAGAATGATAGACAACAAAACGTTATCGCCAAACTAGAGAAGATGCAAAGCTTGGGAATGACACATGAGGAAAATGCTAAGGAACAAATGCACATAGTGGTTAACCAGGTCGATGATGAGGTCATTCAAGGTAGACCCAAGCAACCAGAAGAGATAGGAATGGAGGAAGATGAGGTAGGTAGGGACCAAATACTTCACAAAAGTTAAAGAAAGAAATTTACAAGAGTAGCAAGAAAGACAAAAAATAGGAGGTGATGGGACTTTTATCAGACCTGCCCCCTACACTTTCAGATGGCGAGCTAAGATGCTAAAATAAAAAGTTGGCATTGAAGGAGTCCTACAACACCTGGAGGGTACATGAGGTCATCCTAAATTTCCTATAGGGTTGGCAATGTTTGCCTATTTGTTTTATACCACCTTTTATCCTCCTACATGGATGTACTCTGATGGAATGCCAGAGGCACATACAATAGTTGTACAATAAATGTCCTTAATGATTTTATGGAAAAACATAGACCTAAAATAGTTGTGCTGCTTGAACCCCATATAAGTGGTCAAGAAGCAACACAAACATTAATGAAGCTCGACTATGATAGTTCACATAGATTGAAGCTCAAGGGTTATCTGGAGGCATATGGGTCATGTGGAGGGTAGCTGAAACAAAAATGAATGTTTTTTATGTCTCAAGTAGTTTGTTCACTATAGAGTTAGAGATTCATATTACACTTTTGTGTATGCACATCCTAAACCCTTGTAAAGAAGGAAGTTATTGAATCATATTCTTGATACCAATTTCAATACTAATGGCCCCCAGATGACTTCATGTGACTAGAACGTAGTCACCAACACAAAGGAGAATAGGTGGAGCCCACATTTCAATTATTGTGAGTCAAGTACTATGAATGAGATTCTTATGAAAGCTAACCTCACATATATAGGAGCTACTGGCCTAGAATTTACATTCAAGAGAGGCAATTTAATCCAAAGAATTTGATAAGACTTATGCAAATTCTAATTTTCAAAATACCTTCATCTATGGCTTTATGGAGAATCTTCCTAGAGTCCAAACTAATAGTTGCCCCATGTTACTTAAAAGCATGAAGAGAATCCAAAATATCTATATGTTCAGAACTAGGGCATCAAGGCAAGCACAAGAAGATTTTGGTAGAGTCTTGGAAGAAGCCTTGGACAATAATACTAATTTTCTTATTTGCTTCAAGAAAGACAAGATTGTTCTGACTTCTTGGGATAACAATGCATTCAAGAAAAAATCAAATAGGAAAAAATGGTTTTTAAAATCTATAACAAAGCCACAAAAATGTTGGAGGAAGGTCCAAATAAAGGCATTGAGAAAATGCATGGATCTACAAGTTGAGTAGAAGGATATTTTGGAGGAGGATGAAAAGAGTTGGAAATTGAGGAGTCATACCAATTGGATTCTTAAAGGATAATCCAACACCCAAATTCTACAATACTATTGTCAATCAATAGAAAAGATCTAATGAGCTTACCAAATTGAAAAATGATCTAGGCGATTAGGTTATTGAGGAGAATGATATTTACACCCTCATAAGGAATTACTTAACCAAGTAATTCTCTATAGGACCCCAACCACATTAAGACCAGTTAGACAATCACCCTTGATTATTTGAACATGTTTCTCATGTAGAGTACATGGATATTGAGAACATTCATACTAAAGTTGAGATTTACAAGGATCTCCTTCTCACTGATGAATGCATATTCATCTCTTGTTTTTGCTTCATTTAGAATAATTAATTAGGACCATTTTGTTAATTTTAGCTTAATTCAGAAATAAACATCACTTTCATCTTCTCAATATTCTCTTCCTAAATTCTTATGAGATTTCTCTTAATTTTTAGGAATTATCTAAGTATTTAAATCGAGATAATAAAAGATTAAGATATGAGGCTTTTCAAATATTCCCGCAGTGCCTGAGATACCCGTCACCAAAATAGCCATATCTTTTGTGTCTAAAGGCAGAATTTTAAGATAAAGCATGGACTGAAAAGATACTTTTATTAGCTATAGAAAAGTCATATTTGGCGGCAATTTTGGTATTTAATTGACTGCGCAATTAACCAGTGAATGTAGCCTCATATTTTCCTGCGGAGTCTAATAGACCTCTCACCAAAACAGTCATAACTTCCGCATATAAATTCCAAATTTGGAATATAAATATGTTTTGGAAAGATAATTGCAAGTTCTACAGGTAAAATATATTTTTAAACCTCTTCTGAGCGTTTTAAAAAAGATAAATATGTTTTAATGTCCAATAATGGAAATCTACAAAACATACTAGTGAGAGCAATCAAGGATTGACTATCATTATTCTTTTAATTAAGTCTTTCCAATAGCCGCAAACTCTTTGTATTATCTTAGGGCTTCCTCCCATCCTTCTCCTATAAAAGGAGGGGCACTTCCTCCTCATTTCATCATCACTCTTTTATTCTTCTGATTCAGCAATAAAGTAGTTTATTTTTTTAAGCGTTGTTCGTTCTTTAGATTGTTCCTTAATTTCTTTTTATCCAGCTATTAGATCTAGATCTCTTCTTCTCCCTTTCTTTAGTTCTAGAGCAAGGAATTAAGAACCTGGCCATTTCATTATCTCTAGCATAAGGATTGATTTCCTATTTAAGCCTAGACAATGGCCAAGGTTCTTTCTTCCTCCATCTCCCCCTTATCCTCAACCATGAGCGAGTAGTTCCCTATCGATGCAAGGGGAATATCCCCTTAGCCATGGTTTGATCGAATCAGCTTTAATCGATATCTATAGATGGAGATTGGTTTATTCAATCGATGATCTAGCGAAGTAATTACTTGCTTAGATGCATATGTTAACCCAGATGGAAATGACCATGGAAATCCGAGTTTAGAACGATTAAATCAATTTGCATAGAGATTTTGAAGTGATCGTGGATTTATCTCTTTTCAGATGACAAACTAGGAAACATGAGCACCAGGACTAATGTGCTCATGTGGAGTTAATCTTTTGTGGATTTTTGTGACTCACATGTCGTTGCCTATTTGTCGATTAATCTTTAATTCATTTTCTTGCTATGGATGAGGTGGTGAAAACCCCTAAAGCCTCGATTCTTCCTTAATATGATTTCAACTGTCTTAAGCACCATTGATTCATTCTTCTAGTTCCTTTTCATTTACAATCTTATTTATGCTAACAATCTTTCACCTTTTCCTGTGCTAGTGTAATCTTTTAATTCTTGTTAGTATAATCTTGTTAGCTTACCTTCTTGTTCTAGATTAACACCCAAATCCAAAACCAAAATTTAATGTTGTTCTATTAAAGCAAAAACACCAAAAACAAATAAAGATTCAATCGTTAAATTGGGTATAGATTAAATAATCTTAAAAAGTTGTCATGTGGGATTCTACCCTTTCTATACTAGCCTTAATCGGAAAGTTAAAAAAGGTTTAAACTCTAGGATTAACAATCTTAGTGATTGGTGTGCTAAGAGACGCATATCAATTTGGCGCTATTGTCGGGGACAACGTATTTTTTTTTTAACCCAAAAAAAAAACTTTTGAAAAACTTTGTTTCATTTTTATGCCTTTCGAGCAACATTCCGGAACTGCTACTCCTCTTTCTTCTGAGTTTCCATTTCGGCGATACATTTTTTTCTACAAATGTGCTAGTTTGTAATATATATATATATATATATATATATATATATATATATATATATATATATATATATAATTTTAGTTAGTTTTGTAAATTTTAACCTTCTGTCGTAAACCCTTAGCTTTTTTTTTGTAATTTATGGTCTTGTATAAATCTTTAGTTATTTCATGAATTGTGAAAAAAAAACATTTTCAAATGGAGTGGTCAACAAATTATGGCTCAGAAAACTGATCAAATGGTTATCACAACCATCCATCACCATATTGTCCCAATGTGTCCCCTAATTACAGTATCACCTTATATAATCTCGAGTCTTCCTATCCTAGTAGGTATGATGAAAATCCTAACCCAAACTTTTTTGATAACCATTATCAGGAACCAACAACATTTTGGGGAATATAGATATGATTTTGAAACCCAAAAGAAACTAGACACACATCAACTCTTGATAGAGGCTTTGCTAGATGCCAAGTCAGAGAGTCAAAATTGTCAAAATGTGTCTCATCATGTTATGGTGACACCTTGTAATGTCAAGTCTTCCAGCCAAGGTGGATATAATGGAAATTACAATCCAACATCTCCTGAAGACTATTATGAGGAGCAATGCCACAATCAATATGAGGGGTACTATGACCAAGATCGTTATGGGGGGTATGGTGGGGGTAACCAAAAAAATTATGAGGGTTATGAACCTTATTATGAAAATGAATTTACATCTCAACAGGAGGAATAGATTAAAGCCTTGGAAAAAGTAGCAAAAGAGAAACAAAAAATATTACAAAATCGACAAACCCTGCTAGCTATCTTACTAGAGGCCCAATCACAGACTCCCCTTGTAGATCTCAAACAAACCAAGATGGTTCTTCCCGACGATGATGACGATGATCACGTTTTGTGTCATATATGTCGGATCCTGAGGAAATAGCACAAAACATGGAACCATATTTTGCGTGTGATGAGGACGTTGGTATTCCTACCTTTCCTTTAGAGACTCTACTACTTGAGTATGAAAAGTCACAACACAAGATTCATTCTTATCTTGAATATCCAACAAATCCTCCCATCCTTGACATCATTCTAGATGTTATCCATGACCAATCCCCTTTGATTGAACCTATTCTAGATAAGGAACCACCAATCCCCGATTACGAAATAATTCATCATATTTTATCACAGCAAAATCTCATTCCACCATACAACTGATCTAGAAGGGGAGACACCACCCTTAGAAGAGGTCTACATGCCCCCTTCCGCTGGCTGCAAGGAATATGTCCCCATTTGTATCCCTCATGAACCCGCGGGAACTCCTTGCATAGAGGAACTAGAGTTACATGCTATATCAACCATGAATCCCATCTATCCCAAGGTTGATTGCATTAATTTTGAGTAGAGAAAAAATACTTATCATGATGATTTATATGTAGTTGTCTCTTTCATATCACCACCAATTCTCCTATATGCAGGTCAATATGATGGGGGAAACCTGAGCCAGATCCTCCTCCTGACCTTGGACATCTGGAACTGCATGTGTTACCAGTCGGGTACCCACCAACCTCCCCCAATCCACATCCATCTTTGACATTTCCTTTACATCTAAAGAAAGATGTGTGGATCCTTTTGGAAGGAGTAAGAGGCAAAAGATATTATGAAAGCCTCTTTAAGCTGCCATGACAACCCATCTGTTGGGTCTACCATTAAGCTCCTTTGTTCAAAGTTACAACCATCATCAACATCCCCTTCAGCTAGACATTTTTTGAGCTACCAAGACCTCCTGGTGATCCCAATGATTTTCTTCCCTCCATTCTAGATTTAAGTTTTGCTCAGGATGAGCAAAATCTTATGTTCGGGGTGGAGGTGGGTGGTATGTACTCCTTCCACCCACTCTGTCTTACTTTTTTACAAATTCTCATCATGTTATGTAGTTTAGTTTTAATTTTTCAAAAATTTGCTAACATTTTCAATTTTCTAGTTTGGCCTTTATCTAGTCAGCCTTGATATGATCATTTGTCAAAATACTCCCCATAATGATGTGACTGTCTTGCAACCAAAATTTTCAAACTTTCATGACTAGAAATCCTCCTGTCACTTAGGACCTCAAATAATAATCACTCTTTGGGAAAGATGGCAAGCTATAGAGGACTGATAGGATTCAAGAGTGATGCTTCCTTATCATGTACAATTTGTATAAATTTTCTTGATTTTTTGCATGATTCGGTAATCGTTGAACCAATACATCGTACTCTAAAAAAATATGAAAATAAAAAAAGAGTTTCACAACAACAACCTCTTCTACTCTTCTTCCACCACTTCTAAATCTTTCCATTTGTCAAAAAGAAAATAAAAAGCCAATAGTGCCTAAAATGCTAAGTGTGGTGTGGAACCTCTTTCGCTTCTTCCATACCCACACAATTGGGTGTATCACCAAAAATCAAAGAAAAAAAGCGGTCAATGTAACTGCATGTCCACTAAATAAAAAGGACTCGAGTCAAATAGAGGAGAGACTGTTCTTCTTCCATACCTCCTTCACTCCAATTTTCTACCCAGGAAAAAACTACAAAAACCCCAACCATCCAAAATTAGATATATTATTGTGTAAAACTTTAAAAAAAATTATGAAGTACCAAATGCAAAGATGAAATGAAAATCTATTTTATTGCAGGTCATTAATAAATGCAAGTTTGTGAAGTAGGAAATATAAAAGTCTATTTTCGTGAATTTAGGAAGTCAGGATCGCTTGGCCATATTTTGGTGGAAGGAACCAAGTGGTTGTTAGGAGAGTGAGTATGATAGGTTGAGAGTATGTGTTGGAAGTATTTTTTTATTTTAATGTTGTTCGGGAAGAGAAAAGTTTAAGTTTGGGGTATTTTGATGAATGCATATTCATCTCTTGTTTTTGCTTCATTTAGAATAATTAATTATGACTTTTTTGTTAATTTTATCTTAATTCAGAAATAAATAGTACTTTCATCTTCTCGATATTCTCTTCCTAAATTTTTATGAGGTTTCTCTTAATTTTCAAGAATTATCTAAGTATTTAAATTGAGATAATAAAAGATGAAGATATGAGGCTTTTCAAATATTCCCGCAGTGCCTGAGATACCTGTCACCAAAATAGCCATATCTTTTGTGTCTAAAGGTATAATTTTAAGATCAAGCATGGAATGAAAAGATAATTTTTTTGGCTATAGAAAAGGCATATTTTGTGGTGATTTTATCATTTAATTGACTACGCAATTTACCAGTGAACGTATCCTCATGTTTTCTTGTAGAGTCTAATATACCTCTCACAAAAATAGTCATAACTTCCACATATAAATTCTATTTTTGGAATATAAATATATTTTGGAAAGATAATTGCATGTGATACAGGAAAATATATATATTTTTAGACCTCTTATAAGAATTTTACAAAGGATAAATATGTTTTAAAGTCTAATTATGGAAATCTGCAGAACATACTAGAGAGAGTAATCAAGGATTGACAATCATTATTCTTTTAATTAAATCTTTCCAATAGCCTCAAACTCTTAGTATTCTCTAAGGGATTCCTCCCCTCCTTCTCTTGTAAAAGGAGGGGCACTTCCTCCTCATTTTATTATCACTTTTATACTGGAATTCTCAGAACAACTTTAATCTTGTATTCTTCTAATTCAGCAATAAAGTAGTTTATCTTTTGAAGCATTGTTCGTTCTTCAAATTGTTCCTCGGTTTCTTTTTATCCTGGATGGAAATGACCATGGAAATCTGAGTTTAGAACGATTAAACCAGTTTGCATAGAGATTCTAAAGTGACCATGGATTTATCTCTTTTCAGACGATGAACTAGGAAACATGAGCACCAGGACCAATGGGCTCATGTGGAGTTCATCTTTTGTGGATTTTTATGATTCACATGTCGTTGCCTATTTGTCGATTAATCGTTAATTCATTTTCTTGCCATGTCTGAGGTGGTGAAAACTCCTAAAGCCTCGATGCTTCCTTAATCTGATTTCAACCGTCTTAAACACCATTGATTCATTCTTCTAGCTCCTTTTCTTTTACAATCTTATTTATGCTAACAATCTTTCACCTTTTCCAGTGCTAGTGTAATCTTTTAATTCTTATTAGTATAACCTTTTTAGTTTACCTTCTTGTTCTAGACTAACACCCAAATCCAAAACCAAAATTTAATTATGTTCTATAAAAGAAAAAACACCAAAAAGAAATAAAGATTCAATCATTAAATTAGGTTTAGATTAAATAATCTTAAAAAGTTGTCATGTGGGATTCAACCCTTTCTAAACTAGCCTTAACTAGAA
The DNA here is from genome assembly GCA_963693085.1 of Alisma plantago-aquatica. Classification (NCBI taxonomy): domain Eukaryota; kingdom Viridiplantae; phylum Streptophyta; class Magnoliopsida; order Alismatales; family Alismataceae; genus Alisma; species Alisma plantago-aquatica. The sequence goes on from OY856411.1 coordinate 410,209,765, forward strand.
AGTTAAAAAAGATTTAAACTCTAGGATTAACAATCTTAGTGATTGGTGTGCTAAGCGACGCATATCACTCACCAACCCTCACAAGCCTACAGACCCATAAGGGGTTGACAATTTTTTTTTTAAAATATTTGGAACATCATAAAAGGTTCTATGATTAGTAGGATACAACAAGCTTTGCAAGGCAAGCAAATCACACTTTGCATTTATAACTCTTTGGTCATGTTTATCCCCAAAGTGAAATGCCCAACCTCATGTAACCAACTAAGGCTGATATCCCTTATGAATACTTAACTAAAGCTATCATCAAAAATTATTGTGGAGCAATTGAAATTCTACCTTCCTAAATGGATCTCAACAACACAATCTAGTTTCATTTCAGGGTGTAGAACATCTGACAACATAATACTCGCTCAAGAAGAAATACAAAGCATGAGAAGAAAGAACGGTGCATAAATCATTAATAGTGAAGTAGATTTCCATAAGGCTTATGGCATGTTGATATGGGACTTAATTAAAGACACTATATAAAAAGTCGAATGGCCTCATAACATCATAAATCATGTTATGAATTCCATCATGGGGGGAACATGGTTGTTATTGTAAATGGTAAGAAACTTGAGCCTTTAAAATCTGGCCTAGGTTTTTGACAAGGAACCCCTTGGCCCCATATATATTTGTGGTTTACTTGGATAGACTACGTCAATTGATTAATAATTCTATGAATAAAGGCACATGGAAACTTCTCAAACTATATGCAAGAGGGTCAAGACTTTCTCATTTCATGTATGTTGACAACCTTATTTTGTTAGGTAGAGCACCTACTAAACAAATGTTGACAATCTTAGACATTATGGATGTGTTTGGAGAGGCATTAGGAGAAGTTATATCCAAAAAAGCATATATATATATATATTTGAAAGCATAAACCCTAAGCTAAGACATGATATTGGTAACATCGTAGGTATCGAGGAGATTTATAACATTGGAAATTATATGGGGATATAGGTTCTTCACTCTAGAGTTTATAAAAATCTTATTCATATCTAATAAATTATTTCGAGAGTAAATAAAATGCTTGGATTGCTCAGAAACTACCTCTTGTTGGAAAAATCTATCTTTCTCTATCCACTTTGGTGAATATACCTACTTATACCATGCAAGCTACAAAACTTTCTGGCTAGCATCTGTAACAAGTTGGAATCCAACATTCAAAACTCCATATAGATTGGAGGTAGGAATAAGAAATCATCTATACCTCTTATGGCATGGAATGAAGTGACTATTAGGAAATGCAATGGAGGATTGGGAATTAAGAGCATGAGAGAGTGGAAAGATGTTCTCATCCTTGAATCTTCTTGGGAACAGTTGAGTGGTAGAGATACTCTTTCTAGGGAAGCTAGTATGGTTAAGTAAATTGGTGACAAAGAAGGAAGGAAGAACTCTATGATCCCTCTTGCTCATAGAGCATTTGACCTTTGACAGTTCGCTAAGGACAACTATCTTACTATCATTTGAAAAGGAGAAAACACTAATGTGTGGAAGGATAGATGGATCCCTCATAATGGGCATGTTATTAATTTGGTGTTGAAGTATATCCCATCTGAGATCAAGGATCTCAAAGTCTATTATATGGTGACTACATTCAGAGGTAGAGATATTGATTTTATGAAGTTGTACTTTCCTCAAGATACAATTAGAAACATTAGGAATATGACTCCCTCTGCACCTGAGAAGGTTAATGTTATGATCCCACCTCCCGATAACCCCCAATTAAGGGAGACCGAGAGGTCAAATCCACACCCATAACTTCCAGATCAAAGGTTCGACAATTAACTAAGAATAATTATCAAATTTTAACATACTAAATGGGAAAACTGTAAGAAAATAAACTTGTGCATACCTTTTTGAAAACTAGGATCTCTAAACTTCTATCCACTTATGGATTCTATTCTAACTAATCCTACTAGTATTTTACTTCATGTATTTCACAATATGATGATTTACTGTTTGTCCTTTTGGCTTGTACCTAAAATGCCGACAAACAAAACGTCAGTCAGCCGAAGCTGGTATGTGGGGGAAACAATAAACGTGCAACTATGATAACATCGTAATCATTCAATTAATCATTTAACAACCAATATTACGTTTTAAATATAACTTTGTGATCCATGAGTACCCTATCCTCTGTGTTATCCTTGCAGTGGACCTGAATACTACCTTCCTTATGGTAGATCCCCATTAAACCCCTCATGGTCCCACCTATAGGTGAACCAATTTCTATGGTTGAGTCACATGGCACTACTCGTAAGTAGCCCACTCCTTAACTCATGGCATGCTAATGGGTCTCATGGCACTACACTTGGTAGCCCAATTTCTAACCCACGATAACCTAGACCTTACTCTAGGTTACCCCTTTTTAGCCTTTACAAGCCACAGAGGTGGACTCAGATCTAGCCATTTATACATGTATATTCATAGTGATAGTCATAGTCACTCTATAGTTGCACGAAATAAAAGCATCCAACAGTTATTTCAAGCCATGAGGGAAACGTCGATAAAATCCTCGAAAAACTAGTCGGGATAATAATAAGCGTAACCACATACCTGATTTGATGATTTCACAAGCATTAAGCAAATCCTACCAAGAATGCAATCCAAGCAAGCAATTCAATAATCACATAATTCCTGAAAAGAATATGTACTCTATTTATTACACACTTTATCAAGAATCTACTTTATTGACTTGGATTCACTTTCTAGGGTTTTTGTATCCATTTTAGGGTTTCATTTTGCAATTAGGGTTTCCCTTCATCTTTTACCGTATTAAACCCTAATTTTATGCCATTACTCATAAACCCTAATTATATCATCTATTCTTCAATATTAAGGTTATCTTAACAACATATAACTCTATTTTCATATTACAGGCACATTAATCATGAATTAATTTCATTAAGCTTCTTTTACATTAAAGCTATTATTTTTATCCTTTTAATCCATGACAAGATCATTATACACACCTATCATCAATTAACATATGAACTCGTTTTACCATCATTTCCACCTTTTATTCATGAGAAAACCCTAATTACTACATATAGGGTATTTATCCAGAATTAAGGACTTTTATGTACAAAAAAATTAGAACCATCATTTAACAACATATTTTCACATTTTTCAAATTAAATATGATCTTATCCTCTTTTACCCTAAATTAGGGTTTCTAAATTACTTAATCATTCTCATATGAGGTAAAAACCCTAAAGCATGCAATTTTACATCTAGATCAGGTTAGAATCTATCAATATCTTTCAATAGGTTATTAATACTTGAATTAACCCATTAAGCATACTAGATTCAACCTTAAATCACAAATAGGGTTTTTAACTTAACTTTCATGTACTTTTCATCAACTTATTGTACTTTTTCAATTACGAACGGAATCAATCTTTTGTGTCATTTTTATTAGATTCCTCTCATTCTCCTGATCAAAATACATATATTATTCATATTTATCCGAGCTACGGTTTATTAGATATGAATTTTGCAAAGTTACTTACTTGGGCCAATAGGAAGGTGCCACGTCACCTCAAACTCCATGCAACGTAACTATTTGGAAACATAACGCAAAGACGACTTTGCCCTTGACTTAAAGTCCAGTTCTTTAGCACATCGAGGGGTAGAACAGTCAAATGCCGCCAGTGCCTTCTTCAACCTTGCGCAGCCGACGACTGTTGTCGTAGTTGCTTCATGGCGCGGCTCCACCTCCCGGATCTGAACCCGTCGGTCACCATGTACTCTTCCCCCTCCTCCGATGTGCCCTTGCGTAGGTGAGGGTGCCCCTGCTACATGGCCAATCGGTCATAAATGAGCATAACAGGTTCGGCACCATAGCTGACCTATGGTCAACTGCAGCGTCGCACAGGTGCAAAAAAACCAACATATCGTCGTCAAGAAAGGTCCTCCTCCCTTCATGGATCCTCCACACTTCTGGTGGTTCCCTTCGCTCGCAGCCAGGGCGGCTGACCCATGTTGGTCGGGACTGCAACCCGCGGCCGGCCTGGCAATGCGCTGCAGGTTACTGCACGATGGTGGCGGCCAGGGAAAGGTGGAAAACCACCCTAAATCCTAGGAGCAGCTTCATGCTTCCACCATGATCGCGCCACAGCCGCTAATGCCCCCGAAACCGCCATATGCTCTCTTGGTTAGGGTTAGCACGGAAAGAAGAAGGAGAATAGGTTAGAGAAATGTGGATTTCTTCTTCCCTTAGAACCAGGACTCTACCCCTTATATAGGGGTGAGAAATGAAGCCCTAGGTAGGCTTATACACGACACAAAGAGTCCCTTTCCCAAAAGGGATCAAATTCCTTCTAGGAGATGTATTCTTCTCCCTCCTCATTATCCTTTTGTTATGCTTTATTTCATGGATAATTGGAAATATGAAAATCCTCTCCCTTACTCTCTATATTCTTGGCTTTTAACCTATTAGCCACGAAATTATATTTCCTTTTAGTAGAAAATACCCTTTCTTCAACAATACCATGAAATTCATTAATTAAGCATCATACCATCTTCTTATTTTACTTTATTGGTATTTTCTCTTTCTTCTTTCTTCATTGGGACTCCTTGGACCCCAAGAAACTCCAAGATTTCGAAATTACTTTTTAAGGATACTTATTATCCTTCTAGATGCATCTAAATGCATTATTTCACATTATCTTGTTTATTTCTCATTAAAATATCTCTTTTTGAGGATTTATCTTTATTTCTATTTTATTTTCCTCATTGGTATTCCATTTAACATTAGGAATCCTTGGGATACGAAATTCCACCAAGGATAACTCCATTATACTTTTTCCATTTATTTTCCACATTTTCATTATTTTCAATTTCTTTCTTAATAAAGAAATACTTAATTATTCTTTTCTTTTCTTATTGTACTCTCTATGCAACTTTGGACTCCTTGGAACCCAAGGAAGCCAAGAGGCAAGAAATCCCTCTTTGGATTTGCCTTCTAGAGGTTTCCACATTATTCTTTTCTCAAAACCTCAATTATTCATTTACTAATTTAATAATTGAATTTCCTTTGTTTATTTCCTTGTTATTGGGCCCAATAGCCAATAAAGCACACAACACAATCATCAAGGCTATTGTAAATGAAATCTATTTATTCAAAACAAATTATATAATTATTTGTTCAATTATATTTAATATGAGAAATTACATTTCTCACCAATTGAACCAAAAAATTGGGGTTGCAACATCCTTCCCCTCTTATAGGAATTTTGTCCTCAAAATTCTATCAAGCAAACAAACAAATCAGGATAAGACTTTTCCATGTCCATCATTGGCTCCTATGTGGCTTTACCGTATTCATGGCGCTTCCAAGGAACCTTTATCATCACATATTCTTTCCTCTGAGTTCTTTCACTCTGGCGTCTATAAACTACACAGGTGACTCATATAATTTCAGCCTCCCTTGGGCTCACTAGGTTCATTGCTCAACACATGGTCTGGGTACCTCACATAGTGCTCTAAATTGGACACCTAGAACTTATCACATATTACTTTATCCTGAGGGGGAAGATCAAACTTAACCCTCTCCACCAAACTATGAAAAAAGAACCCATGCATCGGGGACTCAGCTCTCTTAGCTATAACTTAGAGGGGTCAGATTTTCATGTCACATATTCTCCCACAATGAACTGCATGTTAGTCTACTTTGCATCCGCTCATGACTCTCATCGTCTCTAGGCTCCTTTCAGCCATTGCACGATCAAAGAGACTTCATCTACATGCACTATGACCCTTTTCTAACCATCACATGGTCCTTTCACCAACATCACCTTACTGAAGTGGTGACCGAAACTACCTCCCTTATAGAGCTTCTTTAAATCCCGATACTATTTGTGGTGGTCATCATCACATCTTTCATAGGACAAGAACGGTCTCTAGATATCACCCTGAATGAGCATACATGCTCTCATCAGACCCTTTAGTCTGGATAATACTAACCATTAGTTAGGGGTGATGAACTATACTAACATCGAGTCCTCCATGTACCTATTTCCACCTTTAAGAAGGGAACCTTTAGGTCATACTCAAGAACCTTTGAAATCGCATCTTTGTGTAGTTGAACCATCTTTCTCATGTATTGTTTGACCAGATCTATCCCTTGACAAAACTCTTTCTTTCTCATTTCATATAGGTAATGCGATCCACCATAACCCATATTGCATCTCAACCTTCTATGGTCTAGGGGAGACTTACAACATCCATAGTGATGAACTTCCATTCCCTCTCAAGAACTCTTTATACTTTATATCCATGCAATGGGTTACTAGTGTTCGTCCTTTACCTCCTGGCTTGCATGGCCACATGCCACATGCAACTTCATCTTAGGTATTCAAAGTACTACTATCACTTATTATCCTGGTAGCACCATGGTATATGGTAATCTTAAATCATAATCTCCTATATGTCATGATTCCTCAAGATCGATTCCTCATAAACCCTAAACCACTCTAGTCAGGGTTTCATCACCTTCCTATCCAAAGAAGTGCATTTGAGGTTCTACAACCATCCTTTCATTTCATCAAGACCTAGGCTGGCTAACCAAACAACCATTAACTTGTTCAACAGATCTCATAACACCTGAGTATTAGCCAAACATATCTCCTTTCCAAACCTAGGGTTAGCCTAACAACCTCTTCTAGCTTCTAGCCAAATTAGTCAGATATATCTCGACCAGGGAATCCATTACCACTTCACATCCTTAGGTATTAGGTAGCTTTGAACACATACACTTCCATGTATTTCACTTATCATCTCAGACTTGAACTATATTGAAAACACTTTGATCTCATCCTATGGTGATCAAACTCAACCTTGTATGACTCACCTCTCATGATAAAAACATCCTCATAAGGTGACTACCTCATTCCTTGTAGTGTTTGCAAACCATCCATGTATCATTCCCTTTACCAGGGTATGTTATCTTCTCTATTCCCATATCTTTTGGCAACGTTCCAACCCACATCATCTTTATCCTTGGTGTATGGCATGCGTATTGTCCTGTCTCTCACTCCCATAAAAAAAGGAAATAAGCATTTGGCTGCAGTCCAAATACAGAGTTCTTCTTGTTCGAAAAGTAGAGATGGTACATCCCACCTTGCCAGTACACCTTTAAATCGAAACGTGCATCTTATGTCTTGACATCACAACCACCTGGATATCAAAGTTTACTTCCATGAAAAACTAGTCTTGAACCTACTGAGGTTTACACACATCCCTTGATCATCTCCTCTGGGTCTATAGGGTGCCGACACGTTTGGGGTCATCCCTCTTCCCTCATGCATCAAGAGAGTGCCCTACTCATCTGCCCTTTGGGTCTCATGAGTTCATGAAGGTGATCAATCTCCTAACCCATGGCCCTCAGACAATGATAGTTGTTACCTCCCAACCCTATGGTCATGTGCAACTAGGGAATTAGGCAACTCCGACTTCCATCGGTCTTATCCCTACCTGACCCTAGGATAGACTTAGGATTCTCTTATAGTACATGTTTAACTTAGAACCTTACCCAAGCCTTCATCATCTCTCTCTCTACATTCATGGGTTGACTTTCATTCTTTCATAGGGGTCATGGTGACCTACCTACCTTGGTCAGGCCCCATACCGGTTACCTCCATGGTAACACATCCACATGCACATAGAGATGGATATCTATGGGTCTACATGTTCATTTTCATACCATGTACTTTTCACTTAGCTTCTCATGATCCTATGAGACCTCTTTAGGTTACTCAAACCAACAAAACTGGTAAACACCCCACCAAAGGATCCCTCTCCCAGGATGGGAGGAAAACTTCACCACGCTAACAAATTTCACAAACATCCTTATGCGTCGGGTTTACATCCACATGAGTATGCTTAACCCTAGCAAGCTACTAAGGAACAAGATGACCACCTACTAAACCATGTTGGTTCATACTTGTTCTCATCCTCAACATTGGATCACGATCATACCTTCCCATGTCATCCACTTAGCTGTGAGGGGTTCATCACACATACCTTTAATCTTAAGGGGTTTCCCTTTTCCTCTATACATGAGGAGTACCATGCTCACATCTATAGAAACTCAAATCTCATCATGAGCATCGGGTACACCACTTCCCCTCTTAGGCCTAGGAACCCTAGATTCACTTTTGGGTGTCCAACTGCATGCTCAATCTCTCAAACATATATAAGGCATGACATGCACTCCCTGTCACCCTTCTACTCGAGCAACATATCAGGGTTGAGTCCTCCTCAAGGACAACCAACAAGGTACAAGGCCTCACAACTTACTACTTAAACCTCCTTAGGGTTTAAGGCACACTTTGTCTCATCTTGGTAGGTAAACTCTTATACCATAGGCATATAGGTTCCAGAAGCCCCATATCACTTTAGGGTTTGGCTCCTCTCATGGAAACAAAGACATCATCAACCCTAGGGATCAAGCATGTGGAAACCACTATCATCCACTTAGGTCGCATCATCCTCGACTCCCCACTGTTCCTCATATCTTAGGGTTTAGGCTTCCAACCTTCTTGCTTAGTTCCTTCTCTCTCTAGAGCTAACTCCACATTCAACCTTACTATGAGAGGCTCTCTCTTCAAGAGGGATCAAGCTCACAAGCATACCTCTACATGGGTGAAGCCTAGGCTTGAACTTATGTTTTCTCAAGATTATCCATAACTCTATATCTCATAAGCCATCCTTCATACTCTCCTGGCCAGGGTTTCAACCTATTGCTCGCACTACTGATACATTATGGGTGCATATTATGTCATGCTCATATAAGCTCATAGGGTTTCCATAGGTTCTTCTCTAACCTCCTCAATGAAGGAGTTGTCCTTCACTCTAACATGCACGCCCCTTCACAGGGTTGGGTCGCCAGAGGTACTAGGTCATCCAAGGCATGTCCATCCAAACACCTGGTCTAACTCATCATGCCATCTCTATCTCTAACCTTCACTTAGGGTTAGGGTTAACATCATACTCAGAGGATGTGTCAGGTTTCTACTTATAATGGAGGTCTCTATCTCCAAGACTAACTCTCTTTATTTATCCTCGTTACTAGAAGGTCTAGCCTCAGGTCTCTTCTGAAGGCATGACAACTTATGTCATACGACCTAAGCATGTATCTATCCTTTAGTTTCCACTTAATCTATTAAGCTTATGTCCATGACATCTTATTTACATACTTTTTCATTAATTTGGTGGAGGATTCCTTAGACCTTATTAACCTTACCCATACCTCAAGAGGGTAAGGAGAAGAGAGAAAACCCTAATCCTTAAGGTCCTTAACAAAATTTGTGATGAGAAGGGATGAATAAGATGAGAAAGTCCTAAAGGTATCTTATTTCGATTCATACCCTAAGACTTTGGTCAGGTAGTCACACAGATCCAGGAGTCCTCGTATTCCGACTAGCGGTGTGGAGGAAAATATTGCCAGCCCCCGGTCGTGATCCTTTTCGAGACACCTCTATCTTTCGGATAATCCTCTTAATAACTCCCTTGGGTTCTATGGATTTTGTAAAATTTAATAATTATTAATGGTTAAGTGAGGAACCTATGCTCTGATACCAAATTTTATGAACCCACCTCCCGATAACCCCCAATTAAGGGAGACCGAGAGGTCAAAGCCGCACCCATAACTTCTGGATCAAAGGTTCGGCAATTAACCAAGAATAATTATCAAATTTTAACAGACTAAATGGGAAAACTGTAAGAAAATAAACTTTTGAATACCTTTTTGAAAACTTGGATCTCTAAACTTCTATCCACTTATGGATTCTATTCTAACTAATCCTCCTTGTATTTTACTTTATGTATTTCACAATATGACGATTTACTGTTTGTCCTTTTGGGTTGTACCTAAAACGCCGAAAAACAAAACGTCGGTCATCCGAAGCTAGTATATGGGGGAAACAATAAACATGCAACTATTATAACAACATAATCATTCAATTAATCATTTAACAACCAAGATTAAGTTTTCAATATAACTTCACGATCCATGAGTACCCTATCCTATGTGTTATCCCTACAGTGGACCCAGATACTACCTTCCTTATGGTAGATCCCCATTAAACCCCTCATGGTCCCACCTATAGTAGAACCAGTTTCTAGGGTTGAGTCACATGGCACTACTCATAAGTAGCCCACTCCTTAACTCATGGCATGCTAATGGGTCTCATGGCACTACACTTGGTAGCCCAATTTCTAACCCACTATAACCTAGACCTTACTCTAGGTTACCCCTTTTTAGCCTTTACAAGCCACAGAGGTGGACCCAGATCTAGCCAATTATACATGTATATTCATAGTGATAGTCATACTCACTCTATTGTTGCATGATATAAAAGCATCCAATAGTTATTTCAAGCCATTAAGCATACTAGATTCAACCTTTAATCACAAATAGGGTTTTTAACTTAACTTTAATGCACTTTTCATCAACTTATTGTAATTTTGCAGTTAAGAACGGCATCAATCTTTCATATCATTTTTATTAGATTCCTCTCATTCTCCTTATCAAAATATATATATTATTCATATTTATCTGAGCTACGGTTTATTAGATATGAATTTTGCAAAGTTACTTACTTGGGCCACTAGGAAGGTGCCACATCACCTCAAACTCCATACAACATAACTATTTGGAAACATAACGCAAAGATGAATTTGCCCTTGACTTAAAGTCCAGTTCTTTAGCACACCGAGGGGTAGAACGGTCAAATGTCGCTCGTGCCTTCTTCAACCTTGCGCAGTCGACGACTGCTGCCCTAGTTGCTTCATGGCACGACTCCACCTCCCAGATCTGAACCCGTCGGCCACCATGGACTCTTCCCCCTCCTCCGTCGTTCCCTCGTGCAGGTGAGGGTGCCCCTGCTACATGGCCAGTCGGCCGAAAATGAGCATAACAGGTCGGGCACCATAACTAACCTGCGAGCAACTACAACGTCGCGCAGGTGCAAAAAAACCAACATACTGCCGTCAAGAAAGGTCCTCCTCCCTCTGTGGATCCTCCATGCTTCTGGTGGTTCCCTCCACTCATAGCCAGGGTGACTGACCCATGTTGGTCAGGCTTGGCAATGCACTGTAGGTTGCTGCGTGATGGTGGCGGCCAGGGAAAAGTGGAAAACCACCCTAAATCCTAGGAGCAGCTTCGTGCTTCCACCAAGATTGCGCCACAGCTGCTAATGCCCCCGAAACCGCCATATGCTCTCTTGGTTAGGGTTAGCACAGAAAGAAGAAGGAGAATAGGTTAGAGAAACATGGAGTTCTTATTCCCTTACAACCAGGGCTCTACCCCTTATATAGGGGTGAGAAACGAAGCCCTAGGTAGGCTTATACACGACTCAAAGAGTCCCTTTCCCAAAAGGGATCAAATTCCTTCTAGGAGAAGTATTCTTCTCTCTCCTCATTATCCTTTTGTTATTCTTTATTTCATGGATAATTGGAAATACAAAAATCCTCTCCCTTACTCTCTATATTCTTGGCTTTTAACCTATTAGCCACGAAATTATATTTCATTTTAGTAGAAAATACCCTTTCTTCAACAATACCGTGAAATTCATTAACTAAGCATCATATCATCTTCTTATTTGACTTTATTGGTATTTTCTCTTTCCTCTTTCTTCATTGGGGCTCCTTGGAACCCAAGAAACTCCAAGATTTCGAAATTACTTTTAAGGATACTTATTATCCTTCTAGATGCATCTAAATGCATTATTTCACATTATCTTGTTTATTTCTCATTAAAATATCTCTTTTTGAGGATTTCTCTTTATTTCTCTTTTATTTTCCTCATTGGTATTCCATTTAATATTAGGAATTCTTGGGATACGAAATTCCACCAAGGATAACTCCATTATACTTTTTTCCATTTATTTTCCACATTTTCATTGTTTTCAATTTCTTTCTTAATAAAGAAATATTTAATTGTTCTTTTCTTTTCTTATTGTACTCTCTATGCAACTTTGGACTCCTTGGAACCCAAGGAACCCAAGAGGCTCGAAATCCCTCTTTGGATTTGCCTTCTAGAGGTTTCCACATTATTCTTTTCTCAAAAACTTAATTATTCATTTACTAATTTAATAATGGAATTTCCTTTGTTTATTTCCTTATTATTGGGCTCAATAGCCAATAAAGCCCACAACACAATCATCAAGGCTATTGTAAATGAAATCTATTTATTCAAAACAAATTATATCATTATTTGCTCAATTATCTTTAATATGAGAAATTACATTTCTCACCAATTGAACCCAAACATTGCGGTTGTAACAGTTAAGGACCATCTAGCATGGGCTTTGTTTGAGGAAGGCATCTTTTCTACTTCTACAAGTTCTGAAGCACTATGAAAGGACAAATATGTTTTGAAAACATGTCCTTTGAAGGACATCTAGAAACTAAAAGTTGATAGAAAATTAAATGCATCTTGTCACTCATGAATCACAATGGCTTGTAGGCTATTGGAAGAAGAATCAAATGAAGACTTTTTTAGAATGATTCATGCAATAGATGTAATACTACTTACGAGACTCTTATTCATGCCATTGAAGATTTTCCTAAATCATATCATGTATGGGATAGTCTTTATGAATGGAAGAATGATAACTCTTTGTTTGTTAGTGATTTACCCTATAGGTTTAAGCATGGCTTGATAAATCTTTGTTTGTTGATGATTTACCGTGTAGGTTTTAGCGGGATTGATAACTCTCTATTTGTCAGTGATTTACCCTATAGGTTTAAGCGGGATTGAAACCACAAAATATTGTGCTTTTTCCATCACATGTCAGTGCAACTAGAAGAATAGAAATAAAGAGATTTTCTAGGATATGGAAGAGTCCATTATTTACCAATTTACGAACATCAAAAGGCATACCTCCAAGATTCACCAAATCTACTCAGTGAAGATGCTAATGAGCATTCAAGGAAAGTATATGCTACTAGGATACTCATCATTTGAATGGTTATATCAAGATCTACGTATATGTTGAATAAAAACTGGTTGTAGTGTCATTCTAGTTATTGAAAAAAATGATGAAGCAAGCATTGTGATCAGAAAAGCTTTTATCATTTTTGTTTATTTTCCTTGGATGTTGAGGCCACTACTACCATAACCAGTCTGAAGATTGCATGGGAGTAGGGACACTGAAGAGTTCACGTGCTAAATTAGTAGAAAATTTTACAACTGGTTGAATGGGAAGGTGAACTGGTGGCCCACATTAGCAAAGTGGTATGATGAAATTATCAAGATGAAACTACTTGATTGGGATTGGCATGTCAGTAAAAAAGGAAGAGTGAATAATGTTGAAGCTGATCGCCTAGCTAAATCAATTCTAAAAAACCATGTAAATACCTCATGTATCAGGCCTTATTAAAGTGTTGCCTCCATGTGTACCTTCTCTTGTTCTTATTCTTTGAATGTAACTGCTATTTTTGTAAAGGTTCTCATATAAACTATGTAAGTCTGAATGTTGTTGCTAGGAGAGGGCAAGGTGAATAAATAACCCCTATCTCCCTCCTCCCTCCCCAAAACAAACATACATAGTGGTTAGGTCCCTTTAGGACATCTTGGATTCCATCACCAACTGTGTATACATGATGTGGACTAACTCCTCTATTTTAGGACATTTTAGCTTAGGAATTTAATCATCTATCACATTATAACTTGAGGTTTGGATCTCTAGCCCAAATAGCTAGCCTCCCATATGCATGCTTAAAGTTTTTCCTCCGCAAGGCTACCTTTCTCCAGGGAGACTAAAACTAAGTCTTAATACTGGCTGACCTCCTCTATGGAGAGTTGATTTGTCATGTTGGTGGTGTCATATGAGTCAAATCAATGTGTGTCATATCAGTTAGATAAATGTATGTCCAAGTGAACATGCATTGAAATGGTAAAAAATATTACCAACAAGGATAAAACCTCAAGAATATATCACATGTTTTTAGTTCATAGATGGGTATCCAACCTATCTAGGGTTTCAACATGTAGTATGTATGTATTTATGTATATATATATATATATATATATATATATATATATATATATATATATATGTAGAGAGAGAGAGAGAGTCAAGCTAGAATACACTCGAGTGTATAGATCAAGCCGTACACCCCAATGGTGTTTGCCTATATAGACCATGTTTTTGCAACATCTAATCCATTGATCTTCATAGTTACAATAATAATAGGCCACATGAAAAATTTTAGCCAATTTGGATGAGTGTAAATCACTCATCTAAGGACAACAACATCAATGTACAAAACTAAATTGAAATGCATTATTTTTGCCTCTTTTAGATGCATGATCTATAGGTGTCCAAATGAGCTGAAATTTATTATATAGTATATTCTTAATATATTTAACAAGATCAATGGTTTATATTTCCAAAATAATTACTTCATAATGGAAAATCATTGAGGTGTATAACGTCTCTGGTACACTTGAGTGTATTTCAACTTAACTCTCTCTCTATCTCTCTTTATATATATCTATATATATATGTATATATATATGTATATATATGTAAATATATATGTATATATATATGTATATATATATATATATATATATATATAAATATATATATGTATATATATGTGTGTATATGTATATACATATAAATATACATACATACATACATACATACATACATACATACATATATATATACATACACATATATATATGTAACTTATTAAAGCCCTACAAAATATTAGAATGGGAAACAATTTGAACTAACTCCTAAGATGAAAACCTTAGACACCTATCGTACCACATAATCAAATGACACAATGATTCCAAGCCATATAGTGAAAAAAATTCCTCTGCATTTGTGGATCTTTTTCTTTTTATTTAATTATTGGAGTTGAATGCTTTAAACTCACAGTCTTGCATGCTTTGATACAAAGGTACATAATTTTTATTTCAATATGGAAAGTTATTTTCCTCATTGATTGCATGGATAATTAGATAGGTTGGTTGGCTTAAGATTGTTGTAAACCTTAGCACCCCTCCTTGAAATCCACCAACAATAAGTCCTAGAAAATTTTAACACACTGTTTAAACATTAAAAAGGGTAGCCTAGTGCCCATAGATTAGTGGAATAACACTTCCACAACTTTACACAGAGTTAAGGACATGAGGTCCCTTAGTATACTAGGAAATGCAATTGGTGTGTTGTCATTTTCGTGAAGAGAACGTCTGGCTTCCCCAACAACATAGACATTGACATGTGTTATCTATTAAAAGTTGAATTACTAGTTTCAAAAACGTGATATTAAATTATATTGAATTTGAAAACCCATTTCTACCTTTAATAATTGCCTATATTATTTATTTCTTTGCATTGTTTCATAAAATTCTTGTGTGGGAAGCTTCATATTTTTTAACTTTCCAAATACCAATTTTGTACCAACTTTCTTGACCCAAGTTTCCCAACATTGGAACTGATGGGTAGGTAATCAAAGAATACCTACAAGATACATGTAACACTTGCCCTATGTTGAAGAGAATATAGGAATGAATGCCAAATTTTGTAATATTATATAAATCTACCAAAACTCTGATGTAAAGCATGTTTATAAAAAGATTTATTTAGACTTTTTGATGCAATTTTGTAAATATTAGATCATAAAGATATGTTCTTTACATATGCCATTTTTTTATAAAGCTATGAACAACCAGTACACCTTATCCATTTTTTTATTTTCTTTCTTGCTACTAGCCTTTATATGTTATTATTTCCAAATTGGTTTATGATTTATGGTTTAATTGGGTAGTCAAACCAGTTATATACTATGATATAAATGCGACTTGATTGTAAACTCAAATCCAATATTATAGACAACCACCTATATTAGGAAATTCTTTCTTGGAAATGTTGACTTGCAAGACTTGTATATATTCAAACAAGGATAAATTTTGTTTCTTTTCAGGACCATGAGAAATGATAAGATTTTTATTAAACATGCATGATACACACATTATTTTCATTAGTGTAATTGTCGTGGTAATTTATTTTTGTGGTAAAATAGTAGGCAATATGGGAAACCAATTATGATATACAAAAAAGTTCAAAATTAGATACTTTTTGATAAACAAGTTATATAAATTTTAAAAAAAATAAGGATTAAATTTTCAAGATGAATACTTTTATCTATATGAATGACAGATGACGATAATTTATAGCATAATCAAATTGTTAATAAAATGACCATTATGATACTACCATTTAAGGATTTATAATTAGGAGAAAACCTTGTTGCACTACATCTAGTGTGAATGTTGGATCACACATATGAACATGACTTCACTATTTACTTAAACAAGTGAGAGGATACATTAATGGTATCCACCTTAATGACTAATATGATTTATGGGAGGCATAATAAGGGATAGTTACACATCAATGTTACAATATTATGTTTGTTTCATTGTTAGATTTTACTTATTTTTCTAGGTGGGAAGTCATAGGCTTAAATTTACTATGGATAGAATTTTGTCAACAAGGAAAAATCATAATAATGTGTATGTTTACATAATATGTTGATGAACCTAACAACATTGACACAAACCTATTCTTCCATACACCAATAAATGTAGAGAATTTCTAGAGTCATGTCTCTAAAGAAGCAAGTAGACCTACACTACATCACTCATAACATACATTGTTATATAATAATTTTTTGATATGGATCACCCCATTATAGAAACTTCCATTTTTTATAAAAATTATCTCACCATGTTTCTCAACAAGCCATTTCTTCACTATCATACGTTGAAATTCATGGCAATGGTAACATTCCAAAGGGTGAGTTTTCACTCGCCTAGAATGCTACTGAGGGGCTGTGGTTTTATTGAGAATATAAAAAATGAGGTGTATGCAGATTCTTCTTATGGTACTCCATCATCTCGAATACCCCCTTAACGTCAACATCAACCTCTAGTGTCGGAGACTCACATTTTAGGATTAGGAGTTTAGACATGAAAATTGTCAATTCCAAAGGTGATGGAAGAAGAACCACACCTACTAGAGGTTTCAAATCAACATGTGCACAGAGGCACACGAAACAAATTGGACTTAGCAATGAAGTTATCTTATAGTTCCTGCAAGATAACGAGAGGGTGAATGCATCAGAGAATGAAAATATCAGGACATACACTGGAGCAGATAGAGTAGTTGATTATCTTAAAATTCTTTAGTGGGACATTTTAGGAAGTGTTGGTGATGATGAATATTGCATAAGTCCAAGCTATGAAAGAAGTAGAAGATCATTTATTTTAGCCTAGAATATGAGAAGGAGATACTAGTGGTTTGGTGGTGTGTCATTGTAGGAAGATACTATAGTGGGCCAATGCCTAATATGATTGGGTTTTTCGAAATGGGCCACGACATCAACTCATTCTAGGCATTCCCTCGATGGATCTCTCCTCCCATGGCATTATTTGGATCACTACCAACCCAGTTAAGTAATTTTTGCATGCTACCACCGATTTGGGAATTCCTCAATGTAGAAACAAGGCACGGTCAATGTTCCTCGGCTTGGCATTAGCATGACCCCTCAATAGAAATGTTACCAATATGACATTAACATGACCTAGCTCTAATGATTACCAAGGATTCTTGCAATTACTATTATTTCTCATGATTTTCCATGATAACCATGGTTTCCCATTATTCTCATGATATGCCATGTTTTCTCATTCCAAGATTCTCATGTTCCCATGATTTTATATACCATGGTTTCTCATAATCCAAATTATTTCCATGATTTCCCATGAATTTATTCTTATTCCCATGTGTTTCACGTGAAATTCCATGTAGTTACACACATCTCACTTGATTCTCATGAATTTCTCATAACTTCTATTATTCCCATGATTTTTGTGATTCCCATTGTTTTCCATTTTTAGCACACTATTGTTTTATTGTCTTAACTTTACCTTTCACGAACTTTATAAATATGTCCTCTTGAGTTGCTTTCAATTTCTATCATTATAGATTATAGTAACAACATTTGCATTGGTGAAAGATTGTAATATTTATATTTCATTTGACCCCTTGCACGAACTGACATGCCTTTCAGTAGGGAGAACAAACCCTCCGCATTCACTGCTTCTCCACTACCAGTTGTAGGTTTTGATAGAGGGGAGAACATGGTTGAAGAGAGAGGATAGATGAGTTGAATCTGGTGTTCTAGTGCCCTTCGTGGTTTTTGCCAGGGTCAACGGACCCATTTCAAGGTAGCAGAAGGGGGATCTTAAGCGAGGGCTTTACTGCATTTCTGAAAAATTTTGATGAATTGGTGAAATTGAAGAAGCCATTGTGATGCTTTTGGATGCATCAATGCCAAGTGTTGCCGTGAGGTCTGGTTTTCCCCTTTCACCGGATGTTGCATTAGCTAGAACAGGCAAGCTTGACCAAGGCAGAAATAGGGGAATGAATGCATCCTGAACGTGTAGTTTTTAAGTGTTGGGGATCCAATAACCACTAGACTGCGGAAGGTGATGGAAAGGAGGAGGAGATGTGCCCAATCACTCGCCGACAATTCCAGCCTCGGTAGCATCCTGAAGAATAGGGGGAGGCACATAGTAGGCACTGGAGAGCTTCTCACTTGCTAGGAGAAGCCGCACCAGAGCTTGAGAGGTCGGTGGTAGAGTATATGGTTAAGCAAGGTTCTTGGTCACAGTATCTCGTAGAAAGGTGGATGATCGCTTGCCAAATCTTCCCTCATGTGGCAGTGTAGGTGTCTGCAAGGTACAAAGATCACACCATCTCTGTGATCAGGAGGAAGGCGAGAACATGAGAAAGGAGACTCGCGTGAAATAGGAGGAAAATAGAGCTTTGAACTGGCCTTTCCCCAAACCAGTTCAGGTCCAAAAGTGAAACAAGATAGAATTAGCTCACAACAAGCAATGAGCTATGCCAACCCTAATTGCCACATGGCAGTTTGCTATTGGCCGAAAAAGGTAAATACTTCAGAAAATACTAGGATCTTTCATAATTCATAGTAGTTACCTCATACGTGAGAAAAATACAAACAAGGTATCATTTTTCTCATAAAATGCATAGTACAATGTGGAAGCACTATATCAGGATTTTGATGCACTAATCTCAGTGATATCAATTAAGATGTAAAATGGTCTTTTCATGTCTAATAAATAATAAATGTAGACCTAAAATATGAGAATATGTCACTAAGTCTTTAATCATGTTTAGAATCCATATGATGTCATTGATTATGATGTTGATGCACAAAATTAGGTAATTCACTCCATATGGCTAATTAGGGCTAATAACCCTAATTAATGTGCCATAATTGCAAAGATACTCAAGAAACCTTGAAAATTGTAGAGTAATCTTATATTAGTAATTGGAAGCTAATATGTAAGTTTGATATCACTTAAATGCACAAAATTCATGTTATATGAATATGACCCTTAATATTGGGGTTACAATCCTAAAATTAATAATGTATATAACCTAGGGTTAATATGTTCACATAATAAGGTGAAACTTGACTATTGTAATAATGAGACATAATGTAGAAAAACAACATTAGTAAGATAATTCTAAGACAAGAATGTAAGTAATGATGCACATATCTTAATGACTAAGTCAAACCCTAATGAATCAATAAGGGTTAAGATGATGAGAACCTGACGGTGATATGTATGATCTTGTCTTAATTAGGTTTACCAAGGATATAGTTGACATCATTGATGTGTGATTAGGATATCTCTTGGAAGGTACACCATTACCTCTTACTTGGCTTATTATACAATACGCTTGCATTATATGTGTAGTAAAATACTTGGCATATGATATTGGATGAAATAATTGTTTGTGATTGATATGTTGCTTGATTTTGCATACTTATAGCTATCAACACATGAAACATAACATATCTGATCCATTATAAGATGGCACTAAATCTCTTTGGTATAATAGTCCATTGATGAAAGTACTAAATCTCTTTGCCAGAATAGTACATGTGAGCACTAAATGTCTTTGGTAGAATAGTGCATGTGGTTGATCAACTGTACATATAATGGAAAATGAGCTTAAAATATGTGTTCTCTTTTGGTAACAAATATCTTTGTGCAAGTATATGCTTTTCTTATATTTGTTTATTACTGACAAGTTCTAGTTTTATCATATTTCTAAGCTTAGTAAGGAGGGGTATATGAAAAGACACGTAGGCATACTCAGTACAATATTCTTGAATATTGTTCTAATGTGTACCACATGTAATCTCTATTTTAGGTTGTGGACATGTGATCTTGAAGAACTTGACAGTTGAGAGTTGTTTGGCGAGCTGATGTACAGGTGGACCTACTGTCTTAAGATCCTATTTTAGATGTAGTACATGTATATGTAAAAGTTTACTATTTAATAAGTAATATCAAAATATGTAACAATACATGTTGTAATTATATGTTGAATGGTAAACATGTGTTGTATGGTTTTATTATTGTTCATGTTCATGTGCATGTGCTACTATTGTTTCCGTATGACTTCCTCTAATTTTCTTCCTCTTAGCCTAGTGTGTGAGTTTGAATTGGGATTCTCACCTAGGTGAGGGTTTCAATTTGAACGTCACACAATAGATTACGATTTAGAAAATCTGGGGACATCACAGGGTGTCTTACTGGAGTTGTCAATATAGGAGGACCATTATTATATAAGGGTTAGCTCTTGGTGATGGCCTTGAGTTCCCTTACAAATAAGGTTCGCTAATCTATAGCACCCTCACAGACTCTTGTGGTGGGAAGTTAGTCAAAAAGGCATTATGATATATCAGTTGTTGTTGTTGTTGTAACTGGAGTAATATGGCATAAAATGTGTGCTCTCATTTTTTTATGTAATTAAGTTGTTTACTCTTATTTGTTTATTTTTTGCAATTTTTTTGAATCAATATTATATATGTTTATCTTTTGCCCTATAATTAACACCTCATGAGTTGACCAGGTTGTTTCCCTTACATTTTATGATGGTTTGGTGAGCTTTGTCTAGGTGTAGTTGTTGTAAGATCTCTAGTGTACATGAATAGACTTCTAAATTTGATAGTAATTGGAACTATGTAATAAACAATGTTGCTGTTGATACACTTATGGATTGTTGAGATCATGTTGGTGGTTTCATTTTATTATATGTACATGTATTCTAAGTTTTTATTCTTTTGCATTTACACTTTGATAATACCATGTGAGGGATGGACACCTAGGTACTATCACCATTGACTTTTTAGTCATTTGGAGGTAGGATTTTGGTCATAAATATAATTGTGATAGATGGTACAGAGCATGAACAATAATTACACCAAACATTACTCACATGAAACCCAAACTAATTCAAATTTACATCTCAACACTAAAAACTTAATGAGTTGTCTTTTGTGGATTTTCTATAGGTTAAAACCTAGATGTTCCCAAACTAGGTTTACACTTGTTAACCCCTAGAGACTTTCTTTTATCCTCCTTATTTCTTGTATTATGCGTTGTAGGTTCAAGAGGGTGAGAAAGTGATGTCTTATTGAAACCCTAGGCATATGTTTGTAGCATGTGCTTTGCGTAGCTACACAGGTGTGCCCCATGTTATCTCTAGTTCTCTAGGTGTCATGGTAATGGAATGCCTAATGAGTGTGGTAACTTGTTAAGGTTTTGGTTCTGTTTGAATGGAATATGGTGGTTTGCATTGCATGTTTCAATGCTTGGAGAAAACTGATTTTAAATATTAATAGATATGTATAATAAAAAATGTTAACACACATAGAAAGGTACTGAGTATCCATGTAACCTAATAGAAAGAAATGAAACATCAACCTAGATGAGAATGATTAAATTATAGATGTTGTCTTTAGAGTTGTCTAGATCCAAGATAAATTCCAGTCTAGTAAATAGCCTATATGACCTAGGATGATGATGATGATGATGATGATGATGATGATGATGATGATGATGATGATGATGATGATGATGATGATGATGATGATGATGATGATGATGATGATGATGATGATGATGATGATGATGATGATGATGATGATGATGATGGTGGTGGTGGTGGTGGTGGTGGTGGTGGTGGTGGTGGTGGTGGTGGTGGTGGTGGTGGTGCTGATGATGATGATGATGATGATGATGATGATGATGATGATGATGATGATGATGATGATGGTGATGATGATGATGATGATGATGATGATGATGATGATGATGATGATGTTGATGATGATGATGATGATGATGATGATGATGATGATGATGATGATGATGATGATGATGATGATGATGATGATGATGATGATGATGATGATGATGATGATGATGATGATGATGATGTTGATGATGATGATGTTGATGATGATGATTTTGATGATGATGTTGATGGCAATGATTAAGATGATGTTGATAATGATGATGATGATAGTGATGGTGATGATGACGACAACAATGATGATGATGATGTTGATGATGATGATGATGATGATGATGATGATGATGGTATGAACTTGCTTCAATATGACATACATTTGCTTTTGGAAGGGTCAAGTATGTTTTGATGATATGAGATTTTTTTGACCGTGCAACCCTAGCTGAACCTAGAATCTTGTAGGGTACATGTGACTTGGTTGATGTGATAAATATAGCTAGTGAGTTAGCATGCTTCCTTATGCCTAGTCTTGTACATGTTGAGATCTGATATGTGAGATATGGTTTTAGAGTGATATAGGCCTCAATATCTTTACAAAGAAGGGACTATAACATCTGACATACAAAAAAGGTGAACTCTTGATTTGGTTCAACCTGACACAAGAGAAGGTCATAGTACCTAACCTTCAAAACATATGAAATGTTGAGAAATATGAACGATGAAATGATGATGATGAAACCCTATTTAGACAACTTTTAAGTATATGATTTGAGTCACATATTATGTGTTTCTCTTTAAATTGTTGAACCTCAAATAAAGGATGAAGATTTGAAATCATGAAATCATATGAAAATAACCTTGGAATCTAATCTTGAATAATCACAATGCTCAATCCAAGACCTAAGATGAATAGACGATGTACATAATTGATTAGATTTGGTAGAATTTTGGGTGGGGGAATCAAAACATGCATGATATCTATTACAATTATGAAATACACATTTCATGATAATCTCATTTCAAAGCCATGATGACAAACAAGTTAATTTGGAAAATTAATAACATAAATTTTGATAAGACAACTAAGCTTGTATGAATGCATGAACAAGGCCATATTGTATTAGGGATAAGGGTTATGGAACCCTAATGTCAAGATGAGTCCATAACTAGATTAAGCACCAAGTAATATGTATATCTTTAGGATATATCCTTTATCGTAACAACCTAATTATGCATCCTATAATGGTGGATGCCTTGAAACCTTGGTCAGGTTGCATAAAGACGATGAAAATGAACTTTGACCATTGACTATGATCATGGACGAATTTCAAGGATGAAGTTTCTTTTAAGGAGGAAATGATGTGACAACCTAAATTTTATCCCTACTCTATTGTTATTTTTATCTCACATAAAGTTACCATCTTACTTAATTTGATGTGAATTCCATAGTTTGAATGTGGTGATGCTCCAATGTAGTCACATCAATGATTTTTTTTTGAAGTTCAACAGACAAATTTCATTATGGAGGAGCCATACGACATCTACATGAGGAGAAAAACAAACAAAAATACCACACAAAGATCAAGAACAGATACAAACCACCACAAAAACTCATATCGGAATTTGATAAGGACAATGATGTATAGATCCCTTTTCTCCTTCACTGGCTAAGGCAGCTTTCTATGAGGAATACCTTCAACCTGAGTATGTATATGTGGTAGAGTACCTGCACCAAATCGGTGTTCCAAAAGGATATTTTTCCCGCACTTGCTGCCATACAAACTCCACAACAAAATTGACCGAGAAAAAAAAATCTACCACGAGAAGAGAAAGCAGCGCTGATTAACAGTGAGATAGACAAAAAAAGTGAACAATCTAAACAGAAAGTAGTAAAAGAGAAATGGGATAGGAAACTCATCGCAGTCGGGCTCAACGACAGGGTGGAAGAAGACCGTTGCCTCCAAAGACACCACCCTCACACACCTCCCGAAGAAGAGACCCTGCTGATGACGGGCGAGAAGAGGCTAAGGGGGAGTGGGGCACCACTTTGCGGCGGCCAAACCCCCTCCCCCCAGCCAGCCGCCTATGGAGAAAGAACCCTAGTGGCACTAGGGTGAGAGAGCGGGGAGAGAGTTTTTAGTCACATCAATGACAATTTCACCACGTGTGGCAAAAATTGGAATTTTTATCTAAGTTTCATAAGATTATGAATCACCATCTTACAGGATATTTTGAACCTCATAAATGTAATCACCTTTATCTCTAATGTATTTCATGTTTTAGAAGATTCAATTATAATTCCAATGGCACAAAAGTAACCCCAATCAAACATTCAAGCTCTAGATACAGCCTGTAAGGCCCTTGAACTTACTTAATGATTTCAATGAGCTTAATTACCATATTTAAATTCTTATAACCCTAATATAACATTTTTATATGTTTTTAAATCATAAGACAAGCTTAAGTTTCAAATTTGGTCCAATTTGGACACTGTTTGATCAAGTTATGCAATTTTCTATACATTTTGGACTTTTCCACAATTTACCCAATTGAGGGGTTTTCTTTGCAATTTATCAATACATTATGTTCCTTATATGTTATATTATCATTCTTGAGATTTTTGAGCCATGGGGCTCCTAGTTGAGCCATGGTTTGAATGTGTTTTCTTCAAGGGTATTTTAGGGTTTTTCCCTTCATGGATGAGCTACCTTTAGTAGCTATCAACTAAGGAATTATGTGATTGGCTGGGAATATCGACAAAGGAAAGATAAGAAGGTCTAGAGGGATGGTGGTAGAGCTTCTTGTATGTGTGCTTATGTATTCTTAATAATTTAAAGCCATGGACACTTCGATATATACTAGAATTTCAACTTTTTCTTTTTCTTAATATTAAAGTGTCATATACTTATCCCCAAGAACCAAAATGAGTCACTTTCTCTCCACCACCTCTCTCCTTCTCCCAGATTCGTTCTCCCTCTGTTCAGCTGTGAATTGTGATGCCCAAGGAAGAAGAAAGTGGGGATCTTCTTGGAAAAAAATTCTAGGGTTGCAATTGATTCCCTTTTTGGGTCTATAAAGCTTCTTCCTAGTGATATTGACCTAAAAGTGTAAGTGTTTTTCTTATTTCCTCCATTTAATTCTGTTCTCTTCTTCCTCCTACATCTCTCCAGGTCGGAACCCTGCTGTTCCATGGTGAAAATGACTCTAGAACTCAAAAATCCTTCCTTCTTGTTTCTTTTTCTAGGGTTTTACTTCTTTGTGGAGAGAAGTGCCTATTTGGCCAAATTCAGATCTGAATCTAGGGATTCCTTACCTTATTTGGTCGAGATTCTTTCTGTTTGATATCGGACCTACTCTATAGAGGTGATTTATATAACATTCCTCACTTATATTGCTTATTAGAAGCTTGTTAGTTCATGTTTATGCTTGAATGTGATGATCTAAGCATAGAGAAACCATGCTTGTTTAGAATTACGAATTTTTGTGGTGTTCCCTGTTTTGTTACAGTTCTATATGAACCTATAAACATGTGTACAACCTTTATAATTTGTAACCTGATCTGGGACAGGTTGATGGCAACAACCTATAGTGCTATGTACAAAACAATTGATGGTTCACATTAGGGTTTTCAAGCTATTTCCTTCTCTATCACATAACCTATGGACATACCATTCAACAACCAATGGTGTTGCTATCTTGGCAACTGATTTTCATTATCAAGGGTGTTAAATGTATGGTGACAGCCTATGGTCACCACTTAGGTCAGGTTTAGGCTCAATTAGTCATTTACTTATCATCCACTAAGTATTCTAACGATGTTATCAATCGATCATGATATTGACTTAATCTTTGATGGTGTTAACTGAATGTATTACTGATCTAGCAACCAATGGTGACCTAATGATCACAACTAATGGTGTATTAGGTCATCACCATAGATGATGAATTAGGAATGTAATTGTATATTTGACTAAACCTTGATCCAATGATTCCTTGGTTCAATTAATCTAATGGTTAGACCTATACTTCAATTAATAACCTTGAACAATGAACCTGATCCAATGAATAATATTGGATGCTTTAACATCCAATGGATTAGAATAAATCATATGGTATTATTTGTGGGTCCTAGTGATGATATTTCAATTCTTCAATACCATTAATTGGTAGTCTTACCTTTGCCATTATATAGTTATATTTGATAAATCACTATAATTGAATATCATAGTGCCTTGCCATGTTAAAATCTATGCACATACATCTGCTAATGATCTTTTGAGCCTTGTTTAAGGCATGGAATGATGATGATAACCTTACTATGAATAACGTGATGGTCTTAAAGACCTTTGATCATGTTTGAATCCATGATTGAGGTGAAATCCTCTGCATGTTCTAATAAGGGTGAAAACCCTGGAACTTGTGATAAGATATTGGTATCTTGCAATAGTATGATGATAAGTGTGGTCTGTTAATTTGCAAAGAATGATAGATGTGGTAATGCGATTAAGATTTATATATCAAATGTTTTATATCTTTTGAAGTTGTTATACATATACTCTTGTTAGAAAAGAATTAGGGTTTGAATGTCCACTTGTATGATAAAGCCTTAATGCATTCAATTGGCAGTAATTAATCAAGTGTAACCTTAATCATGTAGAGCCTTGTGTCGTAGAGCCATCTTCAGTGTCAGAACTTACTGGATGGTGAAATGAGTATTCCCAAGGGAAAGTTGGAGTGCATACAGTTGAGTATGTGGGGGTGGAAAATTGAGGATATATCCTTGTCATCCACAATTGCAGGTTATGGAGGATGGCTATGGTCATGCCTCATATATTTGATGTGATTGAGGACAGTTGCAGTTGTACCTCGGATTAGACAGTTTTGTATACCCTATTTTCTAGTGTCGTAACTTGTACCAAGTATGGACTAGTTGTTATTAGTTGACTATATGTCACTATTGGTAGTTTGACTGGTATGTCACTGTAGTTTACTCGTACTGACTGAGGGGAAGAGATCTTAGGATATCGACACTCCTAGATCTTATACGGAACTGAATAGCACTTTGCAGTGGTCAGTAGGACTTTGAGTGGTATGACTCAAACTCCCCAGGGTATAATAATAAAAGATATAATACCAATCGTGTAGTATAATTGCTAGGGTTTAATATGTATCACATTGGTTGATTAACCTGTGTCTTGTCTTTACACTACATAGTTCTTACATGATGCAGACTTATGACAATTGTACAATTCTACTTGATGTTACAACTTATTTGCTTAACTGCTTAGTATGCTTAAACTGTTCAATCTATTCATATTGTTTATTCAATATCCTAACTGCTCAATGCATTTACTGTTAATTAATATGTTACAATAAATATATGTTGGAGAGAGTTATATCTCTCATTGGGACTGTGTCTCACCCGTGGGTCACCACATTTTTTTTAGGTGGGTGCGGGCAACGAGGTCGTGTTGTAGAAGAAAACTGACCTGGTGATCAATAGATTCAGAAGGTTGGTTAGTTGCAGATGTTAGTAGTAGAGTCCTAGTGTTATCCCTGTACTCTCATGTCCTAGTATGAGATGTGTTTTCTAGATGATATACTCGTATCGACACAAGATTTTAGTAGTGTGCTAATGTTTGTAAATATATGGCATGTACATGTGAAATATCTTTTGTATGCAGGATGTGACTGAGGTCTTTGGACCCATATGTAAATACTTGTTACAGTATATGAGAATGGAATGATGGACCTTTTGTAAATGTTCTAAAGTTTGTTTACATTGTTGGAAATTGTTTTAATTATCCCACATTTTGACTATGTGATTAATTAGTAGTTGATCATGTTTTGTGTTTTGAGTAATCTCGTTTAGCGTGACGAGGTGTCACAAGTTAAGTTGGTATCAGAGCTATAGGTTTATTGAGTCTACAGGGACATAGGACTTAGGTTTGAGTATGTTCTTATGTATCCAACATATCTGATCATAGTTTATGCTTATGTAGATATGTTTGTAGGACATGAAGAACATGTTGAGAGTATCTATGTCGCACCAGGAGGAGGTGCAGGGAGGCATGCATGCTATGAGAGAGTGCCAAAAGTAGGGCCAGAGCAACCCACAATGCCTCATCTAGACCCATCAATGATGTCCAATCCTGAGTTTCAGTCTATGTTTAGAAAGATGATGGCCACAATTACACATATTGCTGACAAAGCGCCAGCACCTCAAGCTAGGGCAGCTGCCTCTAATGTGGAGTCCCAAGGTGTCAGGAAGACATTTGAACGTCTTAGATGTGTTGGGGCAATTGAATATGTAGGTACTTCTGATCCAGCAGACGCTGACATGTGGTTGACTGAGCTAGAAAAGGCACTCAAAATCCTATACATCACTGAAGAAGACAAAGTTAAGCATGTAGTATACTTGTTAAAGGGTAGTGTTGGCCACTAGTGGGCCATAGAAGAGGATAAAAGGCCAGTAGTTGTGATAAGATGGGAGGAGTTTCGGAGGGAATTTGTTAGTCGATATTTTCCAGAGACCTATCTAGATGAGAAAATATCTCAGTTTGAGAAGATTCGTCAGGGAGCTATGACTACCAATGAGTATGAATCAAAGTTTATGGAACTTCTGAGGTTCTGGCCGCACATGGCAGCAACAGACAAGGAAAGGATTTATAGATTTTAGAAGGGTCTGAGTATGGAGTTGACTACTACAACATCAACCTTGGAGAATAGGGAAAGGTTTTCCACCTTTGTGGAATCTGTCAGGAGGATTGAGAGGTCTGCCATAGAGAAGCGTGAAGCTAATGCTAAGAAGTGACCTATGTAGTTTCAAGGGCAATCATCTGGAGGCTTTAAAAAGCCAAGGTTTTCCCCACCGCAGTCACAACCAAGGTCAACCTTCACTGAACCAAGATCACATGCACCATCACAGTGGACCCCGAGTCAGGGTAGAGATCACAATTTTCCACCGACCGGAGCCCGCAATACCTCATCAGTTTTAGTGACATGGCCTTTTAGGCCATATCAGGACACTAGAACATGTTACAAGTGTGGGAAAGTGGGGCATACAAGACCTTATTGCCCTATGAAATATGAGGGGGTGACTCAGCAGCCAAGGCAAAGTCAACAAGGTCCACACAAATGACAGTTTAGTAGTGGTAGTGGTAGAGGACATGGTCAGACATCCCAGGAAGGATCCTCTGGACAAGAAAGCAGAGAATGTGGATGACAGTAGATGATAGCAATGTTATATGCCATGACCCATCCAGAAGCAGTGGTCAATCCTTGAATTGTGACAGATCAGATGGAGTTATTTCATTCTGATATGTTTGCTTCTTATTTCGTATCTGTGTTAGTAGACCCGTGTATGATACACTCTTTTATCACCAGAGAGGTGATAGATAGTTGTCATCTACCTGTTAGTCTTAGATCTGATAGCCTATGGCTAGAGACTCCTTTGGTTGATTCTGTCGAGTTGCAAGAAGTGTGCCCTTCTTGTGTTCTTTCTTTTTCTGGACACAACATTCAAGTGGATCTTTTACCACTTGACATGCATGGTTTTGATGTAATCCTAGGAATGGATACCTTGGAAAAATACAAGGTAGTCTTGGATTGTAGTACTAAGGTGGCGACGTTCCATGATGGATACGTACAGTGGATTTTTTAGGGTGATAGAAAGATTCTTCCTACATGTTTGATGTCAGCTATGAAAACTGAGCGGTTGATGAGACAATGATGTGAGGCTTTCTTAGCTCATGTTCTGGATACCAAGGCAGTAGATCCTAGTATCCAAGAGGTACCAGTGGTGCAAGAATTTGAGGATGTCTTTCCTGAGGAATTTTCTAGCATTCCCCCTCCTAGAGAGATTGAGTTTGAGATCAATCTTCTTCCTGGAACACAACCCATAACACAGTCAGCCTATAGAATGGCACCAGTAGAGATGCAGGAGTTAAAGAAACAGTTACAAGAACTGTTAGAGAAGGGTTTTATCAGGATGAGAACTTCCCCTTGGGGTGCTCACGTGTTGTTTGCTAAAAAGAACGTTGATTCAATGAGGTTGTGTATAGACTACAGATAGTTGAACAAGGTGATAATAAAGAATAAGTATCCTTTGCTGAGGATTGATGATATTTTTGATCAGTTGAGAGGTGACACTGTGTTTTCAAAGATAGACCTGAGGTCAGGTTACCATTAGTTGAGAATTAAGGCTGATGACATACCCAAGTCAGCTTTTAGGACTAGGTATGGCCATTATGAGTTTGTGGTTATGCCGTTTGGGCTAACCAATGACCCTACAGCTTTTATGGATCTGATGAATAGGGTGTTTAGACCTTATCTTGATCAGTGTATGGTTATGTTCATAGATGATATCCTGATATACTCCATGGATGGTCAACAACATGAGCAACACCTTCGTCAGGCGTTGACATTGTTGAGGCAACACCAACTATATTCTATGTTTAGCAAGTGTGAATTCTAGTTATCTAAAGTGTCTTTTCTGGGCCATGTTATATCTACAAAAGGCATTTGTGTTGATCCCAAGAAAGTGGAATCTATACTAGAATGGGAACAACCAAAGACATCGACAGAGATTCGTAGTTTCCTAGGTCTGGCAGGTTACTATAGGAGGTTCATCAAAGAATTCAATTCTATAGCGTTACCCCTAACTAGGTTAACCATGAAGAATGTTCCTTTTGCTTGGAATGACAAGTGTCAACGTTCTTTCTAGTTTTTGAAAGAAAAGTTGACTAGTGCACCAGTGTTAGTACTGCCAGAGCAAGGAAAAGGCTATATTGTCTTTTGTGATGCTTCAAAGAATGGGTTGGGATGTGTGTAGATGCAAGATAAGAATGTGATTTCTTTTGCTTTGCGACAACTTAAGAAACATGACGAGAATTACCTAATACATGATCTGGAGCTTACAGTAATGGTCCATGCCTTAAAGATCTAGAGACACTATCTTTATGGAGAAAAGTGTCAGATCTTCACTGACCACAAGAATCTACAATATATTTTCTCAAAACAAGAGTTGAATATGAGGTAGAGGAGATGGATGGAGTTGATTAAGGATTATGATTGCACAATAGACTACCATCTAGGGAAATCTAATGTGGTAGCTAATGCATTAAGTAGAAAGTCATTTTCATCATCAATGGTAGATAATGCACAATTAAATTCCTTTATGTGCCATAAGAGAGATATGCTAATGTCTGTTCGCCAGATGAATGTACAACTAAAAGTTTCCTTGCTGGAAGGATTGTTGGTACAATTACAAGTGAAACCTACCTTGAGACAGTAGATTCATGATGCACAACAAAATGATACTATGATACAGAATATCCAATCAGGGATTGGTAGTGAAAAGTATGATGGCTTTCACGAGGCAGATGATGGTACAGTTTGTTACCATAATAGGACAGTAATTCCTAATGTTGATGGGTTGAGGAAGATGGTACTTGAGGAGTCTCACTCCTCCATGTATGCAATGCATCTTGGAAGTACCAAGATGTAACAAAATTTGAAAGACATGTATTGGTGGCCAGGTCTAAAGTGTGATGTGGCAGAGTTAATTGCCAAATGTCTAGTTTGTTAGCAGGTGAAGGCTGAGCACCAGAAGCCTGTTTGGGACATTACAACCCTTACCAATACCACAATGGAAATGGGATCATATTACTATGGACTTTGTGGTTGGTCTTCCTAAGATAGCCAAGGGTCATGATTCCATATGAGTGATAGTAGACAGATTGACTAAGTCATCTCAAATTCTACCAGTTAAGATTACATTTATAGTAGAGAAATTGGCACAAATATATGTTGATGAGATAGTCCATTTGCATGGCATTCCAGTGACTATAGTTTCTGACAGAGGTCCACAGTTTACTAGTCATTTTTGGGAGCGTCTGCATTCAGTAATGGGAACACATCTAAGATTCATCATAGCTTTTCATCCGCAGACCGATGGCAAGTCTGAAAGGACAATTTAGACTTTAGAGGATCTCTTGAGGGCATGTTTGCTGCAATTTCTTGGTAGTTGGGATGTACATCTGACTCTGATAGAGTTTGCATAAAACAGTAGCTATCAAAGAATCATAGATATGGCTCCTTATGAGGCTATGTATGGGAGACGATGTCAGTCTCCTCTTTGCTAGTATGAGATAGGTGAATATCAGCTTTTGGGTCTTAAGCTAGTACAGCAGACTATAGAAAAGATTAAAGTGATACAACAATAGTTGAAAGCAGCCCAGGACAAGCAGAAATCTTATGCAGACAACTGACGCAGACCACTTGAGTTCCAAGTGGGAGATAGAGTATATCTTAAGGTTTCTCCTTGGAAATGTATGTTGAGGTTTGGAAAGAAGGGTAAGTTGGCTCCTAGATTTATGGGACCATACCCTATCCTAGCTCATGTTGGAAAGGTAGCATATAAGTTGGATCTACCACCAGAGCTACATAGATTGCATAATGTCTTTCACATCTCTATGTTGAGGAAATGCCATCAGATACTGACCAGAAAATCCAACCAGTAGAGGTTGAGTTAGATGAGGATATCTCCTATGTTGAGGGTCCTATGTTGATCCTGGATAGAAGGGTGAAAAAGCTGAAGAGAAAACTTATAATACTAGTGAAAGTTTTATAGAATCATCGTGGCATAGAAGAAGCCACATGGGAACTAGAGAATGAGATGCGTAGAAAATACCCATCGATTTCAGGGAAAAATCTTTGTTAGGGGTGTATAGTTGTAAGGCCCTTGAACTTACTTAATGAGTTGAATGAGCTTAATTGACATAATTGAATGCTTAGAACCCTAATATAACCTTTTTATATGTTTTGAAATCATAATACAAGCTTAAGTTACCCAATTAAGGGGTTTTCTTTGCAATTTATCACATACATTATTTTCCTTAGATGTTATATTATCATTCTTGAGATTTTTGAGCCATGGGGCTCCTAGTTGAGCCATGGTTTGAAGGTGTTTATTTAAGGGTATTTTAGGGTTTTTCCCTTCATGGATGAGCTACCTTTAGTAGCTATCAACTAAGGAATTATGTGATTGGCTGGGAATTTCGACAAAGGAAAGCTAAGCAGGTCTAGAGGGATGGTGGGAGAGCTTCTTGTATGTGTGCTTATGTATTCTTAATAATTTAAAGCCATGGACACTTGGATATATACTAGAATTTCAACTTTTTCTTTTTCTTAATATTAAAGTGTCATATACTTATCCCCAAGCACCAAAACGAGCCACTTTCTCTCCACCACCTCTTTGCTTCTCCCAGCTTCGTTCTCCCTCTGTTCAACTGCAAATTTTTCTACCCAAGGAAGAAGAAAGTGGGGATCTTCTTGGAAAAAAATTCTAGGGTTGCAATTGATTCCCTTTTTGGGTCTATAAAGCTTCTTCCTAGTGATATTGACCTAAAAGTGTAAGTGTTTTTCTTATTTCCTCCATTTAATTATGTTCTCTTCTTCCTCCTACATCTCTCCAGGTCAGAACCCTGATGTTCCATGCTGAAAATGACTCTAGAACTCAAAATTCCTTCCTTCTTATTTCTTTTTCTAGGGTTTTGCTTCTTTGTGGAGAGAAGTTCCTATTCACCCAAGTTCAGATCTGAATCTAGGGATTCCTTGCCTTATTTGCTCGAGATTCTTGTTGTTTGATATCTGACCAACTCTATAGAGGCGAGTTATATAACATTTTCACTTATATTGCTTATTAGAAGCTTGTTAGTTCATGTTTATGCTTGAATGTGATGATCTAAGCATAGAGAAACCATGCTTGTTTAGAATTACGAATTTTTGTGGTGTTCCCTATTTTGTTCCAGTTCTATATGAACTTTTAAACATGTGTACAACCTTTATAAAGTGTAACCTGATATGGGATAGGTTTATGGAAACAACCTATAGTGCTCTGTACAAAACAATTGATGGTTCAAATTAGGGTTTTCAAGCTATTTCCTTCTGTATCACATAACCTATGGACATACCATTCGACAACCAATGGTGTTGCTATCTTGGCAACTGATGTTCGTGATCAAGGGTGTTAAATGTATGGTGACAACCTATGGTCACCCCTTAGGTCAGTTTTGGTCTCAATTAGACATTTAATTATCATCCACTAAGTATTCTAATGATGTTATCAATCGATCATGATATTGACTTAATATTTGATGGTGTTAACTGAATGTATTACTGGTCTAGCAACCAATGGTGACCTAATGATCACAACTAATGGTGGATCAGGTCATCACCATAGATGATGCATTAGGAATGTAATTTTATATTTGACTAAATCTTGAACCAACAGTTCCTTGGTTCAATTGATCTAATGGTTAGACCTATACTTCAATTGATAACCTTGAACAATGAACCTGATCCAATGAATAATATTGGATGCTTTAACATCCAATGGATTAGAATAAATCATATGGTATTATTTGTGGGTCCTAGTGATGATATTTCAATGGTTCAATGCCATTAATTGGTAGTCTTACCTTTTCCATTATATAGTTATATTTGATATATCACTATAATAAGTGGATGCATAACTCCAATGTGATCTAGCTTGTTATACCTAACCTTAATGTAATCATATGATGATGATTGGTTATAATCAGACCTCTTGAATGACTAATGTGATAATGAATTACATTCTTCTTATATTGAAACCACAATGTAGTATTATTTGAATATCATAGTGCCTTGCCATGTTAAAATCTATGGACATACATGTGCTAATGATCTTTTGAGACTTATTTAAGGCATGGAATGATGATGATAACCTTACTATGAATAATGTGATGGTCTTAAAGAACTTTGGACATGTTTGAAGCCATAATTGAGGTGAAATCCTCTTCATGTTCTAATAAGGGTTAAAACCCTGGAACTTGTGATAAGATATTGGTATCTTGCAATAGTATGATGATAAGTGTGGTCCGTTAATTTGTAGTGAATGATAGATGTGGTAATGTGATTAAGATTTATATCTCAAATGTTTTATATCTTTTGAAGTTGTTATGCATATAATATTGTTAGAAAACAATTAGGGTTTGAATGTCCACTTGTATGATAAAGCCTTAATGCATTCAATTGGCAGTAATTAATCAAGTGTAACCTTAATCATGTAGAGCCCTGTGCCGTAGAGCCATCTTCAGTGTCAGAACTTACTAGATGGTGAAACGAGTATTCCCAAGGGAAATTTAGAGCGCATACTATTGAGTATGTGGCGGTGGCAAGTTGAGGATATATCCTTGTCATCCACAATTGTAGGTTATGGAGGATGGCTATGGTCATGCCTCTGATATTTGATGTGATTGAGGATAGTTGTGGTTGTATCTCAGATTAGAGGGTTTTGTATACCCTATTTTCTAGTGTTGTAACTTATACCAACTACAGACTAGTTGCTATCAGTTGACTATATGTCACTATTGGCAGTTTGACTGGTATGTCACTGCAGTTTAGTCATACTGACTGAGGGGAAGAGATCTTAGGATACCGGCACTCCTAGATCTTATACGGAACTAAATAGCACTTCACAGTGGTTAGTTGGACTTTGAGTGGTACGACTCAAACTCCCCAGGTCATATTAATAAAATATATAATACCATCCGTGTAGTATAATTGCTAGGGGATAATACGTATCACATTGGTTGATTAACCCTTGTCTTGTCTTTATACTACATAGTTCTTACTTGATGCAGACTTATGACAATTGTACAATTCTACTTGATGTTACAACTTATTTGCTTAACTGTTCAATCTATTCATATTGTTTATTCAATATCCTAACTGCTCAATGCATTTATTGTTAATTAATATGTTATAATCAATATATGTTGGAGAGAGTTATATCTCTCGCTGGGACTGGATCTCACCCGTGGGTCACCACATTTTTTTAGGTGGTCGCAGGCAACGAGGTTGAGGTCGTGTTGTGGAAGAAAACCAACATGATGATCAATAGATTCAGAAGGTTGGTTAGTTGTTGATGTTAGTAGTAGAGTCCTAGTGTCATCCTTGTACTCTCAGGTCCTGGTATGGGATGTGTTTTCTAGATGATATACTCATATCGACACAAGATTTTGGTAGTGTGCCAATTTTGTAAATATATGGCATGTACATGTGAAATATCTTTTGTATGAAGGATGTGACTAAGGTCTTTGGACCCATATTTAAATACTTGTTATAGTATATGAGAATGGAACGATGGACCTTTTGTAAATGTTCTAAAGTTTGTTTACATTGTTGGAAATGGTTTTAATTATCCCACATTTTTTAATATGTGATTAATTAGTAGTTGATCGTGTTTTGTGTTTTGAGTAATCTCGTTTAGCATGACGATGTGTCACATAGCCTTTAAAAATTGACTCAATTTACACTTGATTTAATCCATTTAATTTGATTTGAGATTTAATGGGCCCATTTAGGGGGCGCGACCCAGATGCAGTTGTTCCTTATACCCTTTATTTTTTATGTGGTCCACTCCTAGCCATTAGATCACTACCCATGGAATCTATCCCCCTAATCCAACGGTCCATGGTCATCTTAAAGTTCTATTTGTACATTGTACACTACTACTCTAGGAGCCTCTTTATAGTTGTGATACTACCCCTATGCACCAATTTCATAGAAATTGGCACCCCAATCCTCCTGGCCACCTCCTAATCCACTTGGACACCTCCCTCTTGGTCTTTTTCCTCTCTTTATGCAACTTTACATGCTTTGAAGCTCTCCCTCAAAATCTCTTCCTCCCTAAAAACCTAGAACATCATCTAGGCGTCGTCGTTGACCTCCTATTTTGGACTTTGGCTCCTGAATGCCATATCCATGACCAAGGGTGGCCAAACTTCACAATGTCAAGCTGGTTCCACATTTTTGGGCCACCAGATCCACTGGGCTTCCGACCCCTTACATCGACAAACCATGTCGAGCATGACTATTTCCATGCGCTAAGACCCACATGAAGGAAGGGGTGACTCATGGTCAAAGCCCAGGTCAACCAAGACCTTTGATTGCCAACAAAAAGTGGCCCCTTTAGTGGAGGACCTGCCACCATTCACACCCACTTTCACATTCAACATAGGACCAATATTATGGTCGTCAGATCGTATGTCAATGGCTAA
Source organism: Alisma plantago-aquatica (assembly GCA_963693085.1). Taxonomy (NCBI): domain Eukaryota; kingdom Viridiplantae; phylum Streptophyta; class Magnoliopsida; order Alismatales; family Alismataceae; genus Alisma; species Alisma plantago-aquatica. The sequence goes on from OY856411.1 coordinate 410,247,089, forward strand.
TGTCATGTCATGAATAATGAAGATAACAACATATATCCGTTTATCTATAGTTTTTATTTGAGCCTTGTAATAATGATGACTTTCCCCCTCCTTTGTCCAAATACAACAACTCTAAATATCATTTTTGTCAGCTAGACGAGACATAAGACTTGTGCATGGTTTCGAACTGTCAAACCAATTCCTATATCCATGTTTTCTAAAGTCACCAACTTTGACTATGTTGACCATTTTGAATGCATATTAATGACAAAAGTTGTACCTTTATTGCTCAATCTACCTATCAGTCATCAAATCAATAACTTATCAGTACCTTTGAACATGTTTGAACTCCTAATCACCATTTTTTCCTTGGATGACTTTAATGCATGGGTAGGGCTCAAATGGAACTTTAATGATGTACTTTACCCTAGAGTGGGAGTCTTGTTTCTAATTTCCATGTAGAACCATCCAAACCTTGAACATTAGTAAGTATGTGCTTCTCTATGACACTAATATTAGACGCTCATAAGTTATTTTTTCTATGTTTGATTTATATGGTACTAAACACATGAATACGACCCCTTTCTGGTGATTCATATGGATTATTTGAAAACAACAAAGTAAAATATATATTTTTTATTTAGGGAAATTGCATCAAAAGCCCAAAATTATTAAACAAGACATAGAAATCTGAATCTTTCTAATATGTCCTAGAAATCCATAATTTGCATCCAACCATGTATATAAGTACATGAAAATTCAGGTTATAACATCCTTTCCCCCTTACAGGAATGTTTTCCTGAAAATTTGACTTGGTTATCAATAAGATGGAGATGAGACTTTCCCATGTTCATCTTTAGCTCCCATGTGGCTTCATCCTCACCATGGTGTTTCCAAAGAACCTTTACCATCTCAATCTTTTGTATTTCTGAGCTCTTTCACCTTCAAATCCAAGATCCTCATATGCAAATCAGGGTATGATATCCTTCCTTAGATCTCTATAGGTTCGATGTTCAACACATGGGAAGGATCCTTCACATAGCACTTCAAATTGGACACATGGAACACGTCATGCATCATGCTATATTATGCAAGTAAAGCTAGATCATAAGCAGCCTCACCAATCTGCTCTAGAACCATGAATAGACCCACATATCAAGGACCTAGTTTTCCTATGTTTTTAGTTATAGGTTGGAGAGGTCGGATTTTCGAAAAGACTTGGTCTCCTATAAGAAAAAGGCATTTTTTTTTGCTTTGCATCAACATAAGACTTTTGCCAATTTTGGGCTTTCTATAATCTCTGTTTGATCAAAGAAACTTTATCAACATACAATTGTAGTTATTCTGACCTAAGAAAGGTCTCCACATTGACATCATCCTAGTGAAGCAGTGACTAGCATGGGCCCTCCCATAAAGAGCTTCATATGGAGGCAACCCGATAGTACCTTTGTAACTGTTGTTGTAGGCAAACTCAACTTATAAGGGTAGATATTGTTTCCAAACTCCACAACAATCTAGGATACATGCTCTTAATAGATCTTCTAGGGTCTGGATCGTGTGTTCAGATTGATCATCTATCTAAGGGTGATAGGTGGTGCTAACTCAATCCTTGTGATGAGTTCTTATGGGACTTATTTCCAAAACATGGAGGTGAACTTAGGTTCATGGTTGGAGACAGAACTTGGAACACCATGCAAATGAACTATCTCTTAAATGTACATCTTATCTAGGTCTAACACCTTGGAGGTAATCTTAGGGCGACAAAGTGTGCTGACTTGGTTAGGTAGTCCACCATGACCCATATAGCATCATGTCCTTTTATTGTCTTGGGAAGACCCACCAAAAAATAGATGGTGATATGGTCCCACTTCCACTTAGGATCTTGGTGGATTTACAGTAACACATTAGCTTAATGGTGCTCATCCTTCATTGATTGGCACGTGAGACAACTTGTTGCATATGAGGATAAGTTTTGCTTCATTCCTTCCCACCAAAAGAATCGTGGTAGGTTTTTGAACATCTTAGTGGTGTCAAGGTGTACAATGTACTTTGATCCATGAGCTTCTTGCAAAATGCAAGCCTTCAAAGGTGAATCCATAGGAACCCAGATATGATGCTTGTATCAGATTCCTCCATCTACCCCTACTGATGGGTTGGTTTGAGGCTTTTCTAATAGGCCTCTCATTTTCTATAGATTTGGGATGACTAACTGATCTACTACTAGCTCAGTCAATAGTTCAGGCTTGATTCAAATGTTGGCAAAATAGATTCTATCCACCAATGGTTTTGGAGTTCATCTAGCAAAATCTACTAGTCTCCTTCATTGGGTGGCCAGACCAGCCGCACAACTGAGTCATTTATGACTAAGGACATTTGCTACCACATTAGCCTAATTGGGATAGTAGGCTATGGTAAAATCAATATCCTTTAGGTGCTTCATCCAATGCCATTGTCATAAGTTTAGGTCCTTCTAAGTTAATTGGTACTTAAGCTCTTATGGTCGGTGAAGATGTCAAAGGTAGCACCACACTGGTAGTGTCACCGGATCTTTAAGTCATAGAGAACTGTTGCAAGATCCAAATTATGGGTCTGATAGTTCAACTCATTTGTATTGAGTTGTCTTGAGGCAAAGGTGACAATATGTTGATTTTTCTCCTACACACATCCTAATCCCATCTTCGACGCGTCAGTGAAGATGACGAATCCATTATTTCCCGATAGTTTGGTCAACATGGGGACTGAAGTAAGTTTTTTCTTTAAATCATGGAAGCATGCTTCACACAAGTCAGACCAAATAAACTTCTCATCCTTTTGGATTAGCTTTGTGAGGGGAAGAGAAATCTTTGAGAAATCCTTAATAAATCATTGGTAATATCCAATCAATCTTATGAAACTATGAATTTCTGATGGGGACTTTAGTGTTGTCCATTCATGGACTCCCTCTACTTTGGTAGGGTCCATTGATGTGGTTCCTCCAGATACGATGTGTCCAAGTAACATTACTCAATCTATATAGAACTCACATTTTGAGAATTTCCCATAGAACTTCTACCTTCTTAGGATATCAAGGACCTTAGATATGTGATCACGATGTTGCTCTAAGTCAACAGAGTAGACTAGGAGTCATCTATGAACACTATGAAAAAGGTTTTGAGGAAGGGTTAGAACATGTCATTCATGAGGTTCATAAACACACTGGGAGCATTGGACAACCCAAAAGGCATGACCAAAAACTCATAGTGTCCATAGTGGGTTTAGAAAGTGGTTTTGGGATGTCTTCCTTGTTAAATCACAACTACCCAGATCATAGACCAATCTTTGAGTATACCCAAGTTGTTTTGAGCTGGTCAAACATGTCATCTATGTGGGGAGCGAGATTCTTTTTTTTTAATTCTAGCCTAATTTATCATTTTTTAGTCAACGCACATCCATAGAGAACTATCCTTTTTCACTAAAAAATTGATGCTCCCCATGGGGATGTGTTGTGTCGGATGAAGGAATTTGGTGAGAGCCGTTCTGTAAGAGGCCTAGAAATTGGGTTTTTCTCAAGATATAGTACTATGTAGAAATTCAATTCTCTTTCCAGAGGTATGTCTGGAAAGCCATCCAGGATCACATCAGCATAGTACCTGATTACGTCTATTTTCTATAAGAGTTGCACCATAGGATCTAGCTTGGTCAATACATCTAGGAACACTAAACAACCTTTAGATACCATCCATTATATCTTCATGGTTGACATATATAGGCTGGTGATGGCATTCCTACCTCAAATTGGAAAAGGTGGATAATCCGACCTCTCTATTCTTATTTTCTTTTCCCTACAATTTATTTTTGCATTATAGTTATAATTCCAATCGATTCCTATAATGACATTAAAATCATTCATATCAAGGAGGATAAAGTTGGTCTAGAGTTTTTTATTCATACACTAAATAGGGATTATTGGTGTCCTTAAGAGAGATGAGAAGATATGAGCACTAGGGGTAGTGACTTCCAAAACATATCCTAATTCATTAAAATCAAAATAAAGCATGGTTGTGAGATTTTGCTAAACAAAAGTATTTGTAGATCTAGAATTGAATGAACATTTAACTATATATCCCATGATATCAACAAGTCCTACATTTTATTCATAGAATCAAACTATTTGTGTTTCTGGTATAAGATAGAAAACAAATTTATAGGTGTGGTTACCTTCTATTAGTCTTGGAATTGGCCTGATCTTCCTCATTATCAATGGAAAAGACGCGGCCATGTCAATGTTCTCCCACAACTAGGGTTTCCCCTGGTCAGGTTTTAGCTACTGTTTGGGCTACTTCTAGGCGTGACCCTTATGAGGTAGGGAGTACAGTTGTCCTGAAAGTATCCCTCTTGTTGGTAGAGAAAACACACTCACTTCTCCAATAAGAATCTACTAGGGTGCTTCATCCTACAAGTGTGGCCTATGTGGTTGCAATTCTCATGGCATGTCTTTCCCCTTCCTTAATTACTATTTGTGTTATGGTTATGGCCTTGTTCCCTTCTATTATCATTTCTTGGGGTGGAAACAACTTCATTAAGCCCTAGATATCCCTTGGGTGGGTTCTGGGTAGGCGTGACAATCTTCTCCATACCTAAGGGCCTTGGTGAAGTTTGGAGGTATGCTAGCCACTAAATGGGGTTTGAAATGGGAGTATAGGCACGCGATGAAGTGCTCCACTCAGTGCTCCTAGGTGATCATGTAGGTGAAGTGCTACAGGAGTCAAAATTTCTGAGAACAATCATCCATAGACATGTTTCCCTAATATACGAGCATGAACTATTTCTCCTTTTCTTTCTTGGTGGAGCTGGGGTCAAGCCTTGTAGTGAAGATGGTGTGGAACTCTACCTAGGCCATTGGCTCAACAGCCAGGCCTTAGTCAGATGTAGTTTTCCCACCATAGCATTTTTTCTCCTTTGAGGAGGTGAGAAGCGAAGAGGACCTTCTCGTGGGGTTGCACCTCTAAATGGCATATGCCATTCTTCACATCTAGGAACCAGGCATCTGCCTTGTCAATGACTTCCATCTTGTCTTCTCCCCAAAATTGTGGCATACAACTCACAAAAAACATAATTAACTAATGCAGAAGCGTTCACTAAGCAGCGGATTACCAAAAATCACTAAAAATTAAAACCTTTTTATCAAGAAATCCATCAAAGAAAACTTTCTCACATAGAACCAAAGTAACACATTTACATTCTATTTTCAAAAGTACATATCATATATCATCTCTTTCTGAAAATTACAAACATCAACTGCTATTGTTAAACTAAACACAAGCAGTGTAAAATCTCAAGGCACTAAGGCAAAAACTCGAAAGAACTAACTACTACTCCGAGGACCTGAGAGTACATACACGACAGATAGGACTCTATATATATCTATACAAGGCATAACGGCCAGTGTCTCCACCTGAGATTTCACTGATGTCCCTGCTGTTGTTGTTGTCCTTCTCCTACTGAAGTGTTACTGCCTCCTCGTCTACGTCCACCTAAAAAAATTTGGTTCCCACGGGGGTGAGACAATTGTAAATTTCCCCAGCAAGAGATATAACTTTCCGCCAGAAACATTATTATTGCATCTTAAGAAGATAAATATGAACAGAGGAATCATATTTGTTTGATAGCAGTTAATTCAATGTCTAACAGATTCGAATATTATTCTTATCTAAAACATTGCAGCTATAACATGAAAGAGCAACATGTCACTTATCCATTAAGGAATATGAAAAACATGTATAGCATTTATTTACTATAGAATCATTACCACAACATTAACTCTCTTGAGGCTTAGATCATATATCTAATGTTTGGCATTGTCATTGTGGAGTCATGGCCTATAGCCATACTCTTTACACAAAGTGTTGGGATCTTAATCCCTCAACTCATCAAGTACATTTCCACTTCTTAACAAGTTCATCATCATGATTATAGAATCTGGGTATTTGAACCCATATCTCATCATAGGATACATATTACCACTTATTAGGTAACTTAATATCTTCAGATCATCTGACCAAGGACATTATGATTCTTGTTAAACAATGTATTTCACATAGTACACAAAGCTCAATGATTCTTACTACACAAAGCATATGAAGGCTTATAAAGCCTATAAACATTCTCAATAAACAAAGCATCATATCCCATACCTGGTTATACTCATCTCATCATCCCTGCATGATTAATATTCATGATAACAATTACAATGCTTTCATATTAGTAACATACAACACTAAGTAATATCACTATTCCCTCTTTAGGGTTCATGATTTCTCTTTCATATCATCACCCTTCATTAGGGTTTTCCATAAATAACCACTTAGGCTCTTAAGATCATATTAATAATGATCAGCCCTATTTCAATATTTCTCATAGCTAGAATCCAATATTGATATCATAAGTATTCAAACATACTTATTTGTTCTCATCATTCATCATTGAATGTATTATTAACACAAAGTATGAGTTTCTCTCTCATATTTATCAGAATATAATTGTATCATAGTCTATTAATTTGGATTAACCTTTTCATAAGGCATATTATCCTACATTCATCAAGATGCATTACATCTCAATGTAACAATGGACATGACACATTTGATTTGCCACTTATCCAATTATATTGGATTTAAGTCACATCAAGGTAATTCAGTATAGAGGTGTTGGATGTGATATCTATCATGTCTTGATGTATCACTTCCCTCAACACCTTTATCTTACTTGAGTTCATCCAATTAGCTTGTATTAGGGTATTTCCCATCCTAATACTTTATGCACTAGTTTATCACATTCATCATGCAATGTATTGGTCATAAATCATCTATTTAGAGCATACAACCATTGCCAAAGATATGGACTCACCCTTGAGTCAGGAACTATTAATGTAAGGGTATCCATTATCAACCCCTCTAGGTGTTACATTTGTCAAAACATGAATCACTATTCCATTAATAGGAATAGGGTTTCCATAGTTATAATTTGAGGTTCACTTAGCATCTCACATATATATATGGATTTCACCAAGGCTTGCTCTTCATTAGAGTTTCACATAACATCCTTCTATATCAGGGTTTCACCTAGTATTATGTGAAATTATGATTTCACAACACATCACCCAGTGATAGGACTTCACCTAGAATTAATAGCGCTACCCTATATTAGGGTTTCATGCACCTTTACCCCATTTTAGGGATTAAGGTTTACTATTCACATCCATATAGGGTTTCTCTTACCTCATACCCAGATTAGGGTTAGGATGTACAATTCTCATTAAATTAGGGCTTCTTGCATTGTTACACTAAGTTAGGGTTACATCATCACCCTAGATTATGGTTTCACTGAGATTTGCCCTTAAATTAGGGTTTCACATATACCTTCACCTTATTTGAAATTAGGGTTCACTATCCACATCACATCACCCTAGTTTAGGGTTTATATTCAACAATCCACAATTAGGGTTTACTATTCACATTGCATCACCCTAGATTTGGGTTTAAGTTCAACATACCCTGAATTAGAGTTCTCATGGCATTACCATGAATTAAGATCATATTATCATCATGTATTAGGATTTCACCTATCAATGCCCTCAATTAGGGTTATAATTCACTAACCTTCACAATTAGGGTTTCACGATCTCACTATTAAGTATCATACCCCAATTAGACATTTATTCATATTGTAAGTCCACTACATGATTATCATTCATGTAGGAAGTATTTTCTCTCTCATCCTATATAGGATGATGTTTACTTCAGCCTTGATAAAGCTAAGTCAACTCAACTTGAAGAAGAATTGACACCATGGGTTATGTCATTATCACCATGATCATTAAATCTTAATTATTTAAAGGGTACTAATAACCCTATCTCATTAAGGGTACCATTATTATAATCACCCTTGGTTTACATCATGTAATTGTTCACTTAAACAATTAACCTTTAACACTTTAAGTGTTCATACAATTTGATTAATTACCTTCCAAGTGATCTTGGTCACTTAGACCTCAAATGATCTTGACTAATCAGACCTCAAACAGTCTTGGTTGAATACTCAAAACCGTTTAGTAAAGTTGAGGTTGAAACCATTTGCCAAAGTGAACCCTTGATATCGTTTTCTAAAGGTAACCCTTGAAACCGTTTGCTAAAGGTGACCCTTGAAACCGTTTGTTAAAGGTGACCCTTGAAACCATTTGCTAAAGGTGACACTTGAAACCGTTTGCTAAAGGTGACCCTTGACACCGTTTGCTAAAGTAACCTTTAAGATCGTTTGAGATTCAACCGGTTTGGGATCATTTGAGTCCAAATGGTCTTGAGACCGTTTGGACTCAAACCTCCTTAAAACTGCATGGACCAAATATGGTCTCAACCACTCAAATTGAATTAAGGTTTCCAAGATTGATTCCTTCATTGATTGAAATCATGTTATCACTCCTCAATTGGTCCTAAAATCATACTTCAATTGAGTTAAATAGGTCATCCTTCAACTGATTTGACCCTCAATTGATCATCAATTAGGGTTTGATTCAATTGGATTAGGGTTTGGAATCGATGATCCTTCAATGTTGATCATTGTGAAACTAATTACTTTGAAACTATTGGACCACCATCCAAAATGGACACGACCTGACCCCAAACAGTCTTGAGGTCGTTTGGATGACCTCCAAACGGTCTTGAGACCATTTTCCCATCTCATCACCCAAATCCATGTCATCCAATTAGGGTTTGGATGATTGAATTGATCACCAAATCAGCATTCGATTGCAAATCAACTTGGTATCTTTAGATCTTCAAACACCTAACCATACTCAACCCTAGACCTCCAAACGGTCTTGGGTGACCCCCAAATGGTCTTGAGACCGTTTGGGTGATCCCCAAATGGTCTTGAAACCGTTTGGGTCAATCAACCCAAGTTTCCAACTTAATCACTTATGAAATCAACACTTAACCCGATTAGGGTTTGGTGATTTATGGATCTTCAACACATGAACTAATTGGAACTATTCAATTATAGTTAGTGGGTCATTAACCAACATCATTATGAACAAATATCCAAATGGTCAACCCTATTCAACACCTCCAAATGGTCTGAAACCATTTGCCCTCATGCAGTTTGGTGAAACTATTTCCCCTCAAATGGTTTGAAACTGTTTGCTTCCAAACGGTTAGGGAAACCATTTGAGCAACTCATGGAAACCATTTGGATTGAGATTTTCTTTGTATAAGCATCTAAGATTATGTCATAATCTTATTCCTTTGTTCATCCAAGAACTGCAGTCATTCTTCATGGGAATTACAGTAGGGAATCAAAAGAGTATCAAAAAGAAGAACATAACCAACGATTATTGTAGAATAGAATGCAATATCAATGTTTTAAGGGTTTGAGTTATAAACCCCCCCTCAAGATATGATTCCAAGATCCAAGATCCACGGTTCTAATGGTGGATGGAGTTCCAGCAACTGTCCAAGGTCCGTTCTTGAGCTTTTGGATGAACAAGTTGGCTAGGATTGGAAATCGAGTGAAGAAAACTAATAATCAAGCATTGATTTAGGGTTTTCACCATGAATTCGAGGTAGAAGATGATCAAAACTTACCAACATGTTATGTTCATCCCTCTCCTGCTCCTGAGATCTCCCTTGGTCGGCCAAAGCAAGGTGAGAAAAGAAAACTAAGGAAAAGATCCTTAAGTGGTTGGAAAAATGGATATGTATAAGGATTTCAAGGAAAGAGAAAAAGGAAATTATTTTCTTTAATTCCAAAATTATTTCCACCAAATTCCCCTCCATTTCTTGGACACGAAGCCACCTTCATTATCTTGTAAAACCTCTCCATTATCCAAAGATTAATGGAAAAGAAATTAAGCACCTTAAAGGGTTTTATATTAATATCCAGCCTTTTAGTGGATATTACTTTTTATTATATTAATGTGAGTGGATTCCACTCAACCAAGATCTTTTTGTGCCATATAAAGGCACAAGCTCGTCAAACACTCTTGCAAACACATCCTTCAACTTTTGGTTGAAGGGCTCCTTAATTAATTCCTTTCTTTTTGCATTAAATTAAATTAAAGTTCCACTTATACTTAAATCTTAATTATTTTAATGTTAAGATTCTCTCTCCTTCATAATAATTTAAATGAGGAACCCTGTCATTTTCTTTGATCTACTTGATGCAAAGAAACATGAGAGACCCTATAAAGGTGATATTTTTCTTATTGAACCCTAGGTTTCGGGTAATTTGCACATTACACTAAAACTAGGTTTTAATGCACAAGAATTTCTCTACAAGCTTTATCTTGGTGCTCAAGCTTGTGGAAACCATACTACTACATCATATTCATCCTTATGATGTCTCAACATCAGAGGAATATTTTATCATGTGCAATTTGTAAGTTAACCCCTCAACTTGGGTAATTTGCACATTAGTCCAATATTAATAAAATAATGTTTCAACATTATTCAAAAAGGACTAAAATTGAAATATAAGTTCCTATTGAGTCCTAATTACTTTTCATAAGATAAGATTAAGCATCTACTCAACCTCATTTAGGAAAATCATCTAGGGTTAACACATAACCCAGGTCAGGGATGTTACAAAAACATTCTATGTTCAGCTTGACAAAGTCGAGGATGGTGTCTCCGAGACGAGGGTGGATAGGTTGAGATTCACCATTCTCATCTCTGGAAATGTCTCTAGGTATAGGACATTGATGGCCTCAGTGAGTTTCTACTACTATTCTATCCAGAGCATCTCCGGTGTCTACATCACCACTTGTCTGACTATAGGTATAGAACTAGGGCCAACAACATGGTCGGGGTCGTCCTTGGACTTGGGCTCATCTTCTGACATGGGTTCACCTTCGGGTTCAAGACCACCTTCCAAGTTTGGGATTTTAAAGGGAGTGACCTCATGTTTGGAATGCTTTCCAATAGAGGCCTTCTCTGGCCTTTTCTTCTTCTTGGAAGATTCACCTACCATGGCTCTCTACTTCTTCTTTGGGGAAACCTTCTCCCTGTGTGGGGTTGTCTTGTCTTGGTTTCCCTGTGGTGTGTCGTAAAAAATGACATTGGTATTTACTCAAGCCATACTATTTCATATAATAAATTAATTTCAATTTTTTTATAAGGGCATTTAAAGCACTGTATATTATGTACATAACTTCTTGGTTAAATGTGTTAATTACAATTTGGTGGAGGATTCCTTAACCCTAATAATCATAACGCTAATCTCCCCAAAGTGTAAAGGAGGTTGTAACGACCCCGCCTCCTAGTAACCCCCAGATAAGGGAGACCAAAAGGTCAGAGTCATTATCCCAATTTTCAGGATCAATGGTTCGACAAATAATCAATAATAATTATAAAATTGAACCAAGACTATACTGGAAGATGGAATAAAATAAAACTTTGCATACCTTTTTCAAAAACTTGGATATCTAATTCTATCCAAAACGGGAGTCTATTCTAACTAATCCTCCTTGAACTTTAATTCTTATTTTCACAATATGTCACTTTACTGTTTGTCCTTTTCAACATTGTACCTAAAATGCCGACAAACAAAACATTGGTCAACATAAATGAATATGCCGGTATGTGGGGACAACCAAAATATCACACATAAGGCTAACAACCTATTTATCACAATCAAGGTAATTAACAATTCAATTTACATTTTCAATGTGTCAATATCGACCGCTTTTTCCCTAACCTTGGAATACTCCCATTAGGGTTTCTCTTTTGCCATTGACTTAAGGCCACCTTCTCCATCCTGAGCTTGGTGCCTGGGGTCAACTCTCATGGTGCCCATTGGTCATGCAATATCATAAGGCCACCTTATCTATCCTGAGCTTGGTGCCTAAGGTCACCACTCATGGTGCCCATGGGTCTTCCCTCTTGGGCTTGACCTCATTGCATCATCCATCAGGGTGGCATGTAGGTGTGAGAATACACACTTATATCATAATTGTGATAATCATAGAGACTTTATGATTTGCAAGTATGAACATCCAAACATATAGGTTGCATTCAATGTGATCAATCATCCAGAAAACCTTTGAGAAACTAATGTGAATAACCATAATTAGCCACATACCTGATCTAGAGAAACTTGATGTCCAAGCAATAATGATAAAGAACAATCAAACAAGAAATCAACAATATCCTAAAATTAATGCAATACATCCAAGTGTGATAGTTTATTCAAAACATTCTCAAGATAGACTTGTATTCCACCTTCGGCTTTCTAGGCCCACTCTAGGGTTTTATTAGGGTTTTAACCTCCATAATACTTTTATCACATTTAATGCACTCTTAGTTCAAAAACCCTAATTTCAACATCATAAGCCCAATTATCATATTTAGTTTCTTTCAAATTAACAACTCATATTTCCTTATAGTTCAATTCATATATGAACTCTATTTATCACTAATTTCACATTAATCCACTAGAAAACCCTAATTACTAAATTAAGGGTATTTATCCACAATTAGGAACTTTTATACTCAAAATAGCTTAGAACCATCATATCTCAGCTTTATACATGAATTTGAACAATTAAAGCTATTAAGAATCATAATTACTAACATTAGGGTTTTAAGGACCATTAAAGCTCATTTATGACATGGAACCCTAAATTAATCAAATTATGCATAAAGTTTATCCCTTTTGATCTAATGTATCCTTTTTATAATCAACAGGTTAACATCAACTTTAATCATCCATATAACCCTTCTCGATACATTAATCATCTTAAATTAGGGTTTCTTAACCATTAATGCATTAACATTGATAACATCCACTACTTTTCGAATTGCAAGAGGAATTAGCTTCTAAATCTATTTTTACTGGATTCCTCGCATTTGTCTGAGCAAAATACATATATTATATGTACCCTTCCGATCTACCAATAATTAGATATGATTTTTGTAAGAATTACTTACTTGGACCAATAGCAGGCTACCACATCATCTCTTCCATGCATTACGTAGCCGCGGCCGATTATAACCAAATTATGCTTTTGCCCTCACTTAAGCAGCTGGCTCTTCATAGCATGGAGGGGCAATTCCATCCAACGACACCTCCCTTCTTCAACCCCGAGCAGACCTAATGCTGTCGGCGGTAGCTTTTCAAGGGGGCCTCCTCCTCTCCCTCCTTGGACTCTAGGGGCACCGGTGATGGCCCCATTGCTTCCACCACCCTTTTCCGTACCTGTGGGGGTCCAAAGAAGTATCTGAGGTGGCTAGGATCGAGCATGGTGGTCTGCAAATTGTGGCTATCCTATGCAGTCGTGCTATTGCGGTTGCACACAACTAGGATGAGGGGACGACCACCGAGCGTCCCCTTGGTGTTGTGGGAGCAGCACGCCTCCATTGTAACTCCTTCACAGCCCCTCAATGCTCTAGGGTTAGCACAACTTCTCTTAGTTAGGGTTTGAACAAAAATAAGAAGGAGAATAAAAAGGGATGTATGGAATCCTCTTAGATTCGGAATGGTTCTACCCTTTATATAGGGGTGGGTAGCAATGCCCTAACATGCTTTCCCTCGAAGAAACAAAGTCCTTTCCCAATAGGAAACCAAGTTCCTTCATTAGGAAGAAATCTTCTCTCTCTTAAATATCTCTTTGATATTCTATATTATTTAGATATTAGGAATTCGAAAATTACCTCTTTTATTCTATCTGTACTTGACTTTTAATCCATTGGCCACGAAATTATACTTCCTCATAGAAGAAAGTACCTCTTTTTAATAATACCACAAATTCATCAATTATGTATCACATTATCATCTTATTTTGTATTACTTTGCATTTTCTTTTTCTTCTTATTCATTGGGACTCTTTGGATCCCAAGAAATCCTAAGATTTCGAAATTCCATTTTAAGGATACTTATCATCCTTCTAGATGCATCTACATTCTTCACTTTTTCATTATCTTACTTATTTCTTTATTAAGATATTTCTTTTCAAGGATTTCTCTTTATCTTTCATTTCCTTTTTCCTCTTTTCATATTTCTTTTATTAGAAATCACATAGAAACGAAATTTATTTAATTGTGGCCATTAATTCTACTTTCAAGAGATTTCTGTGTATTTCTCATAATTACTTTGCTTAATATCCATTATCTTGTATCTTTTCCTTTTATTTGGACTTTTCTTCTTTTCTTCTCTTTTATATCCATTATTCGTTTAATCTAATAATAGAAATTACGAAATTCCTATCAAAAGGGAGATTTGCAAAGAAATCCCTCTTTTTAAGCAAAGCATACAACCTTTTCAATTAAGTCCATATTCACAAAATCTTTACAATTCAATTATGAAAACATATGCAAAATTGAGGTTGTAACATCCCTCCCCTTTTATAGGAATTTTGCCCTCAAAATTCCCTCAAACATATAAACAAACAGGATAAGACTTACTCATGTCCATCATGGCTCCCATGTGGTTTTACCCTCTCCATGGTGCCTCTCAAGAACCTTCATCATCTCATATTCTTGCATCTGAGTTCATTCTCACCTTGGCACCTTATACCCTAATAGGTGACTCAGGACATTTTAGCTTCTCGCAAAGCTAACTGGGTTCATGGCTCAACACATGGCTTGGGTACCTCACATAGTGCTCTAGATCGGACTCATAGAACACATCACGTTATCATGAGGGGTAAGACTGAACATAACCATCTCTACCAATCCATCTCAAAAGGACCCATATATCAGGGACTCAACTTTATCAATTGTAGCTTAGAGGGATCAGATTTTCACATCGCATATTCTGCCACAGTAAACTGCATGTTAGTCTATTTTCCATCAGCTCATGACTCATGTCACCTGTGGGCTTCCTCAGCCATCACATGATCAAAGCGACTTCATCTGCACACATTGTGGTCCTTTTCTGACCTTCACAAGGTCCCTTCACCAACATTATCTTAATGAAGTAGTGACCGACACAAACTCCCTTACAGAGCTTCTTTACATCTCGATACTAGCTATGGTGGTTATCATCACATCTCTCATAGGGCAAGAACTCCCCCCCATGTATCACCCTGAATGAGCACGCATGCTCTCATCAGGCCCTCTTGTCTGGATCATACTAACCATTAGTTAGGGGTGATAAGATGTACTCACATCGAGTACTTCATGTATCTACTTCCACCTGATGGAAGTGAATCTTTAGGACATATTCAAGAACTTTTGAACTTGCATCCTGGTGCAGTTGAACCATCTTGCTTACTTGTAGTTTAGCCAGATTTGTCTCCTGACAATATTCTCTCTTTCTCGTAGATCATGTCATCTAGGTAAGGTGATCTACCATAACCCATATTGCATCTTGACCTTCCTTGGTCCAGGGGAGACTTATTGTGGCATACAACTCACAAAAAAAATAATTAACTAATGCGGAAGCATTCACTAAGCAGCGGATTACCGAAAATCACTAAAAATTAAAACCTTTTTATCAAGAGATCCATCAAAGAAAACTTTCTCACATAGAACCAAAGTAACACATTTACATTCTATTTTTAAAAGTACATATCATATATCATCTCTTTCTGAAAATTACAAGCATCAACTGCTATTGTTAAAATAAACACAAACAGTGCAAAATCTCGACTTCATGAGGATGGTTGCTCAGTTCTTTAGAGGAGACCCTTGTCATAGGAGATTGAATGCTTGCAAGATCGTCCTCATCCCGAAGGTTGATGACCCGAAGGACATCCTGACTGACTTTAGGCCGATAGCCATCGAAAATGTCTCCTTGAGAATTCTCGCCAGGGTTATCAGTAACAGGTTATCTATGATCCTTCCCAAGATCATTTCTGATGAGCAAGGTGCTTATGTGAGAGGCCGCGATATCACGCATCACATTAAGCTAGCAAAAGAGATTACTCATGATCTGAATTATGATCAAGTGCACCCAAACATTGTCATCAAGTATGACATGTCGCGTGCGTATGACAGGGTCGAATGGTCGATTCTCAAATCGATTCTCAGGGCGTTTGGCATGAGCACAGAAGCGACCCAACTTTGTCTCAGGTTCTTCAGTGATGCTTGGGCATCGATAGTTGTCGGTGACCATTCCAATGGTTTATTTCCTTTCGGGAGAGGCTTGAAATAAGGAAATCCTCTTTCTCCTTTCTTGTTCATTCTTTTCGAGGAGCCTCTTTGCAGATACATTAAAAGTCTGGCTGCTAATGGAGATATTTCTACCTTCTCGACTAGAGGAGCTGCCACTCTGCCCCCTGTCTTGCTTTACGCAGATGATTTGGTCATGTTCCTTAATGCGGACACCATATTGATGAACAATCTGAACAATGCTCTCAACCTGTATTCCACCTCGACTGGGTAGAAGATCAACTACCAGAAATCTTCTTGTTTGGTCGGGAAAACTGATCCTTCTGTGCTCGAGGATATTGCTCGCATCCTGAACATTCCCTTTGCTGATCGCACTATCCGATATCTTGGTGTTCCGATATCTGCTGGACCTAACAGGCTCATCGACTATAACCATCTGCTTGAGAAGATTATGATGAAGATTGCCTCCTGGAAGGCAAAGTTCTTATCCTTTGCGGGTAGGAAGCTCCTCATTAAGTATACTTTAACCTCGGTTGCGTTATACACAACCGCGACAGTGGGTCTGCCCGCGGGTATTATCAAGAGGATTGAAGCTATGTGTTCTAGATTCTTGTGGACCAACAGAAAGAATGAATCCAGAAGAACGTGGATAGCCTGGAATCGTCTTGCCCAACCTATTCAAAATGGTGGTCTTGATTTCAAACCGATTAGACACCTTGAAGAGGCTTACATTTACAAAGATTGCTGGGAAATCAATTCTGGTACTTCCCTTTGGGCGATATACTGCAGAACCAAATATAGTTCCCAGTTCAGAAACCGCCAAGGTTTCTACCCTCCGTATTTGAAGCTTGGGTCTAAGCCTTCACCCCGATGGAAGATGATTTGGAGAACCTTTCCTAAAGTCATGCCCCTTACTAGATGGCTGATTGGGCGGGGTGACGTTTCCTTTTGGGACTCCAGATGGTGCGAGCACCCCTTACAGTTGCATGCTCTCAGTCAGAATGATAGACAGAGAGACTTCCTTGTCAAGGATTTCTTGCTACCTTCGGATGATTGGGATTGGGAAACTATTGGGCATATCATTGATAATGATGGCTGCCTCCTTATTCGGAGATCGCATTCCAGGATTAGCCAACAATCTGATCAGCTCGTTTGGACCCCTAATCCGTATGGCAGATTCAGTCTGAAGTCGGCCACTCAGGTTATTAACAACACTCCTTACGACTCCAATTCTGTGTGGAGGTGGATATGGTATGCTTCTACCCCAAAGGCTAGTGCTATTACGTGGAAGTTGGGTATGAGAGCGCTCCCTACTGATGATAGAATTGCAGATTGTCACATTATGGTTGTCTCTAGATGCGAGTGTTGTGCTCATTACAACAGTGAAGACGATGAACATATTCTTTCGCAGTGAGATCGCCATTAGTCTTTGGCAGATAGCCTCCGTGTTGATGAGGGATTCTAGCTTTCCTCTGACAGATATTCAAAACCTTCTCCTAAAAGGTAGCAGGCAAAGCAGGAAAACGCTTAGAGGTTGGTTAACCATTGAGCTGTTAACCTTGATCTGTTGGCAGATTTGGAAGTCCAGATGTTCGTCGAGGTTTGACAACAAGCCTCATGACACCAGAGGTATTTGGAAGAGCATTACGGATATCATCAGGTTCTACAGCCGTCTCCATTCCTTCAAATAGGCTAGAGATCACGACCTTTTCCATCAGCTGATTGCGGAGGACGTCATTCAGCCGAAGATTAAGATCAGGAAGATAAACATTGTTCGATGTAACTTTCCTGACATCAACTCCTTAAAGATGAATGTTACTACTGGGAAGTTCAAATGGATCGATGGTTGCACGAGAAGATGGATTGTTGGGGTTGTCAGAGATAGGAAATGTAGATTTCGTTTAGCTTTCAGATTTGGCTCAATGCAAACGACTACATTGCGGCGTATATCAGTGGTATTTTGATTGCTTTGAAGCTTGCAGATGATCATAATCTGACAATCTCCACTGTGGAGGTGGATGATCCTCACGTCTATAACATCATTTGGCAGAATGATGTTGGTCCTTGGCACATTTTTCACATCACCAGGGAGATTAGAGAAATCATGGACTATGAAGCGATTATGGGTTCACTATGCCCAAAGATCATCAACTCGGTTCCAAGAGAATTAGGTAGATGGGGATGCACCTCTGACGAGACCTTCATCACCACTGATCAGGCGTTGATTCCTCTACAGGTCCGCGGGATGAACATCCTTGAGAGATCCAAGACTCCTTATCTTTTCTTCAGCTGGGACGACCTTGGTTAGTGTGAGCTGTGTCCTTGGTTTTGATCTTGTTTTGTGTTTCTTGTTGTGTTGTTTTCTCGATCATCTTGATCGTTTGCGTCTTTGTGTTGGGCTTCTGGGGGTATGACCTGCATTTAGGCAGGAGATGTAAACCTTTCTTTGTTGTGCCCACACGAGGGGAGTGGGGTGAATAGATGGTCCCCTCGCTTAATTAAAAAAAATAAAAAAATAGTACTCCGAGGACCTGAGAGTACAGAGACGACACATAGGACTCTATCTATATCTAAACAAGGCATAACAGCTAGTGTCTCCACCTGAGATTTCACAGTTGTCCCTACTATTGTTGTTGTCCTTCTCCTACTGAAGGGTTCCAGCCTCCTCGTCCACGTCCACCTAAAACAAATGTAGTTCCCACGGGGGTGAGACAATTGTAAATTGCCCCAGCGAGAGATATAACTCTCCGCCAGAAACATTATTATTGCATCTTAAGAAGATAAATATGAACAAAGGAATCATATTTGTTTGATAGCAGTTAATTCAATGTCTAACAGATTAGAATATTATTCTTATCTAAAACATTGCAGCAATAACTTGAAAGAGCAACATGTCACTTATCCATTAAGTAATATGAAAAATATGTATAACATTTATTTACTACAGAATCATTACCACAACATTAACTCTCTTTAGGCTTAGATCATATATCTAATGCCTGGCATTGTCATTGTGGAGTCATGGCCTGTAGCCATACTCTTTACAAAAAAGTGTTGGGATCTTAATCCCTCAACTCATCAAGTACATTTCCATTTCTTAACAAGTTCACCATCATGATTATAGAATCTGGGTATTTGAACCCATATCTCATCATAGGATACATATTACCACTTATTAGGTAACTTAATATCTTCAGATCATCTGACCAAGGACATTATGATTCTTGCTACGCAAAGTATTGCACATAGTACACAAAGCTCAATGATTCTTACTACACAAATCATATCAAGGCTTATAAAGCCTATAAAACATTCTCAATAAACAAAGCATCATACCCCATACCCAGTTATACTCCTCATCTCATCATCCCTGCATGATTAATATTCATGATAATAATTATAGTGCTTTCATATCAGTAACATAAAACACTAAGTAATATCACTATTCCCTCTTTAGGGTTCATGATTTCTCTTTCATATCATCACCCTTCATTAGGATTTTCCATAAATAACCACTTAGACTCTTAAGATCATATTAATAATGATCAACCCTATTTCATTACTTCTCATAGCCAGAAGCCAATATTGATATCATAAGTATTCAAACATACTTATTTGTTCTCATCATTCATCACTGAATGTATTATTAACACAAAGTATGAGTTTCTCTCTCATCTTTATCAGAATATAATTGTATCATAGTCTATTAATTTGGATTAACCTTTTCATAAGGCATATTAGCCTACATTCATCAAGATGCATTAGATCTCAATGTAACAATTGACATGACACATTTCATTTGCTACTTATCCAATTATATTGGATTTAAGTCACATCAAGTTAATTCAGTATAGAGGTGTTGGATGTGATATCTATCATATCTTGATGTATCACTTCCCTCAACACCTTTATCTTACTTGACTTCATCCAATTAGCTTGTATTAGGGTATTTCCCATCCTAATACTTTATGTACTAGTTTATCACATTCATCATGCAATGTATTGGTCATAAATCATCTATTTAGAACATACAACCATTGCCAAATATATGGACTCACCCTTGAGTCAGGAACTATTAATGTAAGGGTATCCATTATCAACCCCTCTAGGTGTTACATTTGTCAAAACATGAATCATTATTCCATTAATAGGAATATGGTTTCCACAGTTATAATTTGAGGTTCACTTAGCATCTCACATATATATATGGATTTCACCAAGGCTTACTCGTCATTAGAGTTTCACATAACATCCTTCTATATCAGTGTTTCACCTAGTATTATGTGAAATTAGCATTTCACAACACATCACCCAGTGATAGGACTTCACCTAGAATTAATAGCACTACCCTATATTAGGGTTTCATGCACCTTTACCCCATTTTAGGGACCCTTGAAACGGTTTGCCAAAGGTGACCCTTGAAACCGTTTGCTAAAGGTGACCCTTGAAACCGTTTGCTAAAGGTGACCCTTAAAACTATTTGCTAAAGTAACCTTTGAGATCGTTTGAGCTTCAACCAGTTTGGGATCGTTTGGTCCCAAACGGTCTTGAGACTATTTGGTCCCAAACGGTCTTGAGACGATTTGGTCCCAAACGGTCTTGAGACCATTTGGACTCAAATGGTCTTGAGACTGTTTGGTCCAAACCTCCTCAAAACTGCATGGACCAAATATGGTCTCAACCACTCAAATTGAATTAGGGTTTCCAAGATTGATTCCTTCATTGATTGAAATCATGTTATCACTCCTCAATTGGTCCTAACATCATACTTCAATTGAGTTAAATAGGTCATCCTTCAACTGATTTGACCTTCAATTGATCATCAATTAGGGTTTGATTCAATTGGATTAGGGTTTGGAATCGATGATCCTTCAATGTTGATCATTGTGAAACTAATTACTTTGAAACTATTGGACCACCATCCAAAATGGACATGACCTGACCCCAAACGGTCTTGAGCTCATTTGGATGACCTACAAACGGTCTTGAGACCATTTTCCCATCTCATTACCCAAAATCCATGTCATCCAATTAGGGTTTGGATCTTTGGATTGATCACCAAATCAACATTTGATTGCAAATCAACTTGGTATCTTTAGATCTTCAAACACCTAACCATACTCAACCCTAGACCTCAAAACAGTCTTGGGTGACCCCCAAACGGTCTTGAGACCATTTGGGTGATCCCCAAATGGTCTTGAAACCATTTCGGTCAATGAACCCAAGTTTCCAACTTAATCACTTATGAAATCAGCACTTAACCCGATTAGGGTTTGGTGATTTATGGATCTTCAACACATGAACCAATTGGAACTATTCAATTATAGTTAGTGGGTCATTAAAAAACATCGTTATGAACAAATATCCAAATGGTCAATCCTGTTCAACACCTCCAAATGGTCTGAAACTATTTTCCCTCATGCGGTTTGGTGAAACCGTTTCCCCTCAAATGGTTTGAAACTGTTTGCTTCCAAACGGTTTGGGAAACCGTTTGAGCAACTCATGGAAACCATTTGGACTGAGATTTTCTTTGGATAACCATCTAGGATGATGTCATCATCTTATTCCTTTGTTCATCCAAGAACTGTAGTCGTTCTTCATGGGAATTACAGCAGGGAATCAAAAGAGTATAAAAAAGAAGAACATAACCAACGATTATTCTAGAATAGAATGCAATATCAATGTTTTAAGGGTCTGAGTTATAAAACCCGCCTCAAGATCTGATTCCAAGTTCCAAGCTCCACAGCTATAATGGTGGATGGAGTTCCAACAAATTCCCAAGGTCCGTTCTTGAGCTTTTGGATGAACAAGTTGGCTAGGATTGGAAATCGAGTGAAGAAAACCAATAATCAAGCATTGATTTAGGGTTTTCACCATGAATCCGAGGTAGAAGATGATAAAAACTTACCAACAGGTTATGGTCATCCCTCTCCTGCTCCTGAGCTCTCCCTTGGTCAGACAAAGCAAGGTGAGAAAAGAAAACTAAGGAAAAGATCCTTAATTGGTTGGAAAAATGGATATGTATAAGGATTTCAAGGAAAGAGAAAAAGGAAATTATTTTCTTTAATTCCAAAATTATTTCCACCAAAATCCCCTCCATTTCTTGGCCACGAAGACACCTTCATTATCTTGTAAAACCTCTCCATTATCCAAAGATTAATGACAAAGAAATTAAGCACCTTAAAGGGTTTTATATTAATATCCAACCGTTTAGTGGGTATTACTTTTTATTATATTAATGTGAGTGGCTTCCACTCTACCAAGATCTTTTTGTGCCATAGCAAGGCACAATCTCGTCCAACACTATTGCAAACACATCTTTCAACTTTTGGTTGAAGGGCTCCTTAATTAATTTATTTCTTTTTGCATTAAATTAAATTAAAGTTCCATTTATGCTTAAATCTTGATTATTTTAATGTCAAGATTCTCTCTCCTTCATAATATTGCAAATGAGGCGCCCCTCTCATTTTATTTGCTCTACTTGATGCAAGAAACATGAGAGACCATCTAAAGGTGGTATTTTTCTTATTGAACCCAAGGTTTTGGGTAATTTGCACATTACACCAAAACTAGGTTTTAATGCACAAGAATTGCTCTACAAGCTTTATCTTGGTGATCAAGCTTGTGGAAACCATAACACTACATCATATTCATCCTTATGATGTCTCAACATCATAGGAACATTTTATCATGTGCAATTTGCAAGTTAATCCCTCAACTTGGGTAATTTGCACATTAGTCCAATATTAAAAAAATAATGTTTCAACATTATACAAAAATGACTAAAATTGAAATATAAGTTCCTCTTGAGTCCTAATTACTTTTCATAAGATAAGATTAAGCATCTACTCAACCTTATTTAGGCAAATCATCTAGGGTTAACACATAACCCAGGTCAGGGATGTTACAGATTATAAACCCCTAACAAGGATTTCCTCCCCCAAAATCCCAAGAAAAGGAGGGACAGATTATTCATTAATCATGCCCTCCAATCTCCACCTAACTTCTTAATGTTATGGAGATACCATAGATCTGTAATTCACACAAAGTTCTTTTCATTAATTCAACCTTATCAATGTTTATGTTTATGCAGAGCATAAACCCCTAACATATGATGTCCATATTATTGAAAGGAAAAAGCATAAAAGAACATACTTCTATCACCATACAAGAATATTTATCAAAATAGAAACATATATTTCTAACAGAGGTAATTCATTCAGCAATCCTTTATTTTTTTGGGAAAGTTCACTAAGCAATTTGTTTAGAAGAATTCACTGAGAAGGTTCACTAAGAAGTTTATTTGGAAAATTTCACTAAGAAAATTCACTAAGAATGTTCACTAAGAATGTTCACTGAGAATGTTCACTAAGTAATTTATTTGGAGAAATTCACTGAGAATGTTCACTGAGAATGTTCACTAAGTAATTTATTTGGAGAAATTCACTGAGAAAGTTCACTAAGCAATTCACTGAGAAAGTTCACTGAGAATGTTCACTAAGCAATTTGTTTAGAAGAATTCACTGAGAAGGTTCACTAAGAAATTTATTTGGAAAATTTCACTGAGAAAATTCACTGAGAATGTTCACTAAGAATGTTCACTTAGTAATTTATTTGGAGAAATTCACTGAGAATGTTCACTAAGCAATTCACTGAGAAAGTTCACTGAGAATGTTCACTAAGCAATTTACTGAGAAAGTTCACTGAGAATGTTCACTAAGCAATTCACTAAGAAAGTTCACTAAGAATGTTCACGAAGCAATTCACTAAGAAAATTCACTGAGAATGTTCACTAAGAAATTTGTTTAGGAAAGTTCACTTAGCTCTTCCTATTTAATTTCATTATACTCTCTAGATTGTTTCAGAATGACTACTTGATCAGAGTAATAAAAAAGATAATAATCTAAGAGTTTCATACTTGCCTTATCTACAATAATCATATACCTGGACAGGGTATACAAGTATTGAGATTAGGTAGTATGCACTTTTATTTGCTATCATATTCCTCACTTTCCATATCATTATACGCACATGATTTTTCATTCTTGAATTTTCTTCAGGCACCACTTCTATATCTCATCTTTTAACACACAGATAAGGGAGATTATAAAGCATTTTAAGGAACACTGAGTAAGATGTAAGTTCTGATCTCCCTTGTGTCCATATAGGGCTAGTCAAAGAAAGCTAAAAAACAACTACTTTCTTATTTTTAACACATAGAATCATGAAATGAAGTATCAGAACGAAACTGTTTCATCCGACCTGTTTGGGATGTCTATACACATCCTCTATTGTTACTAGAAAATTACCTCCTTTGTGGGCCTTGCTGACTCTTCCCCTATGGTGGAGTCATAATCGAATTCTCATCTGGGCAATCCTTTGATAGATGTCCCGGTTGTCTACATTGATAACAAATCCTAGGTGCAAAATGCATGTGAGTTCCAATCACCGATGTTGATACAATGTCGGAAGATATACTTGGAACATTACTACGATCCCTACCCCTACTTGACATCCATTGTGTCTGAGCATGGAATCTCGATGATGCTGCCGATGCAGAAAATCTCGGTTTCTTAAAACTTTTGGACCTTTGTCCTTGAGACTGAGTGTACACCTTCTTGCCACTAGTCTATCGTTTCTCGATTTCAGACCTCTCTATACTCCTTACCGACTCCACAAAGGTGGAAAACCTCTTCCTATTCTCTGAAGCAGATACAGGAGTGGTCATTTTAGCGTTCAACCCTTTCTCAAAATGTTAAATTCTTTCCTCATCATTAACTGCCATTTGCGGACAAAACTGCAATTGCTCCATGAACTTAGCTTCATACTCGCTAATGTTCAGTTGTCCTTGTTTGATCCTCTCAAATTGAGAAATCTTCTCATCTAGATACGTTTTAGGGAAGTATCTACTAACGAACGCTCGTCGGAATACCTCCCATCCAATTTCTTCTCCTAGTCTCTTATCTTCCTCTATCATCCAACAATGACCAGCACTCCCATTTAGGAGGTACACAACATGTCTTACCTTTTTAGCTTCAGGAATATTAGGGATCATGAAAGCCTTTTCCACTTCTGTTAACCACAAATTAGCAGCTGCTGGATCAGATGTACCAGCATAATCTATGGCTCCAACCCAGCGAAGTCTCTCAAAAGTCTTGCCGGCTCCATAACCCTCACGATGGGTTGGGGCCCTAGGTGCAGGTGGTGGCATCCTGTCTGCCATATGTGGCATGGCTGTTAGGAATTTCTCAAATAGAGCATAGAGTGTTGGGTTTTCTATCACAGCTGGGTCAATCTGGGGATGTTCAGGTACATGCCCTTCCCTATTCTGGTCTCTTGCACCTCCTCCTAGTGCAGCAATGCTGCCCTTGGTAGCATGTTCTTCATGTGGACCAGACATCTTCAAGTTCTTCTTCTCCTATGTGAGCAAAAGATATTATCAGATAAACTGGAAGACACTTCGAACAGACTCTACAACCTTAGTCCTATGTCTCTATAGACTCAGCGAACCTAGATCTCTGATACCACTTAATTGTGGCATACAACTCACAAAAAACATAATTAACTAATGTGGAAGCGTTCACTAAGCAGCGGATTACCAAAAATCACTAAAAATTAAAACCTTTTTATCAAGAGATCCATCAAAGAAAACTTTCTCACATAGAACCAAAGTAACACATTTACATTCTATTTTCAAAAGTACATATCATATATCATCTCTTTCTGAAAATTACAAGCATCAACTGCTATTGTTAAACCAAACACAAGTAGTCTAAAATCTCGAGGCACTGAGCCAAAATCTCAAAAGCACTAACTACAACTCTGAGGACCTGAGAGTACAGAGATGACACATAGGACTCTATCTATATCTATACAAGGCATAACAGCCAGTGTCTCCACCTGAGATTTCACTACTATCCCTGCTGCTGCTGCTGTCCTTCTCCTACTGAAGGGTTACTGCCTCCTCGTCTGCGTCCACCTAAAAAAATGTGGTTCCGACGGGGGTGAGACAAATGTAAATTTCCCCAGCGAGAGATATAACTCTCGGCCAGAAACATTATTATTGCAGATTAAGAAGATAAATATGAACAGAGGAATCATATTTGTTTGATAGCAATTAATTCAATGTCTAACAGATTAGAATATTATTATTATCTAAGACATTACAACTATAACTTGAAAGAGCAACATGTCACTTATCCATTAAGGAATAGGAAAAGCATGTATAACATTTATTTAATACAGAATCATTACCACAACATTAACTCTCTTCAGGCTTAGATCATATATCTAATGTCTGGCATTATCATTGTGGAGTCATGTCCTGTAGCCATACTCTTTACATAAAGTGTTGGGATCTTAATCCCTCAACGCATCAAGTACATTTCCACTTCTTAACAAGTTCATCATCATGATTATAGAATCTGGGTATTTGAACCCATATCTCATCATAGGATACATATTACCACTTATTAGGTAACTTAATATCTTCAGATCATCTGACCAAGGACATTATGATTCTTGCTACACAAAGTATTGCACATAGTACACAAAGCTCAATGATTCTTACTACATAAAGCATATGAAGGCTTTTAAATCCTATAAAACATTCTCAATAAACAAAGCATCATATCCCATACCTAGTTATACTCCTCATCTCATCATCCCTGAATGATTAATATTCATGATAACAATTATAATGCTTTCATATCAGTAACATACAACACTAAGTAATATCACTATTCCCTCTTTAGGGTTCATGATTTCTCTTTCATATCAGCACCCTTCATTAGGGTTTTCCATAAATAACCACTTAGGCTCTTAAGATCATATAAATAATGATCAACCCTATTTCATTACTTCTCATATCCAGAAGCCAATATTGATATCATAAGTATTCAAACATACTTATTTGTTCTCATCATTCATCATTGAATGTATTATTAACACAAAGTATGAGTTTCTCTCTCATATTTATCAGAATATAATTGTATCATAGTCTATTAATTTGGATTAACCTTTTCATAAGGCATATTAGCCTACATTCATCAAGATGCATTACATCTCAATGTAACAATTGACATGACACATTTCATTTGCTACTTATCTGATTATATTGGATTTAATTCACATCAAGGTAATACAATATAGAGGTGTTGGATGTGATATCTATCATGTCTTGATGTATCACTTCCCTCAACACCTTTATCTTACTTGAGTTCATCCAATTAGCTTGTATTATGTTATTTCCCATCATAATACTTTATGTACTAGTTTATCACATTCATAATATAATGTATTGGTCATAAATCATCTATTTAGAACATACAACCATTGCCAAAAATATGGACTCACCCTTGAGTCAGTAACTATTAATGTAAGGGTATCCATTATCAACCCCTCTAGGTGTTACATTTGTCAAAACATGAATCACTATTCCAGTAATAGGAATAGGGTTTCCACAGTTATAATTTGAGGTTCGCTTAGCATCTCACATATATATATGGATTTCACCAAGGCTTACTCTTCATTAGAGTTTCACATAACATCCTTCTATATCAGGGTTTCACCTAGTATTATGTGAAATTAGGATTTCACAGCACATCACCCAGTGATAGGACTTCACCTAGAATTAATAGCACTACCCTATATTAGGGTTTCATGCACCTTTACCCCATTTTAGGGATTAAGGTTTACTATTCACATCCAAATATGTTTTCTCTTACCTCATACCCAAATTAGGGTTAGGATGTACAATTCCCATTAAATCAGGGCTTCTTGCATTGTTACACTAAGTTAGGGTTACATCATCACCCTAGATTATGGTTTCACTGAGCTTTGCCCTTAAATTAGGGTGTCACATATACCTTCACCTTATTTGAAATTAGGGTTCACTATCCACATCACATCACCCTAGTTTAGGGTTTATATTCAACAATCCACAATTAGGGTGTAACATCACTGACCTGGGTTATGCCTTAACCCTAGAAGTTTTTCTTAGGCAAGATAATTAAACCCTTAATTTTATTTGGTGAAAATTAATTAAGGTTCAAGAGGAGCTTATGTTTCAATATTGGTCTTGTTTGAATAATGTTGAAGCAATGTTTTGCTTATTTTGGACTAATGTGAAAATTACCCAAGTTAAGGGGTTAACTTGCAAATGTTACATGATAATATGTTCCTATGATGTTGAGACATCATAATAATGAATATGATGTAGTGGTATGGTTTCCACAAGCTTGGGCACCAAGATAGAGCTTGTTGGACAATGTTTGTGCATTAAAACCCAGTTTTGGTGTAATGTGCAATTTACCCAAAACCTAGGGTTTAATATACAAATTACCACTTCAATAAGGTCCCTAATGTTTCTTGACATCATGTAGATAAAATAAAATGAGAGGGGCGCCTCATTTGAATTAAGTGTAGGAGAGAGAATCTTGATATTAAAATAATCAAGATTTAAGCCTAATTGAAACCCTAATTCAATTTAATGCAAAAATAAATAAAATAATTTGAAGGACCTTCAACCAAAACTAATATGGTTGGATTCATATATGTGTGGACGTACTTAATCCTTTCAAAGGCACGAGCATATCCTAAGGAGGTGAAATTCCACTCACCATTATTATAAGAAAAAGAAATTCCACTCAAAAATGGTGTGCTTGATTTCTTTTCCCTTTATTCTTGGATAATGGAAGGGAGCTCGGTGGGGATAGAGATGACTTTGCATACAAGAAACCAAGGGGGAGATGGTGGCAACAATTTTGGAATTAAAATACTTTTATAAAGTATTTTCTCTCTCATTGAATTTCTTATAAAAAGACCCTTCCCAAGCCAAATGAAAGGCTTTTCCGTTTCCACTTCTTCTCCTTGCTTGTAAACCGACCAAGGGAGCTAGGGAGGATCAGGGGGACGACCCCCAACCTGTTGGTAAGGTTATTGACACTTTTTCACCTTGGTTCCATGGTGGAAATCGAAAATAAATCATTGATTTCTTCTTATTTTGATCTCCTCTTAAACCCTAGCCAATCTTTTCAACCAAAAGCTTGAGGACGAGCCTAGGGGGAGTTGCAAAATCTTCATCCACCGTTTTTGCTGTGAGCTTGGAGCTTTGGAGCTCAATTGGAGGCCGGTTTTATAACTTGAACCCTTGATTTTGTTATTGCATTCAATTCATTATCAAATAATGATCATTTCTTCATTCACAATAATTGATTTGGTTGATTGATGCAATCTTCATGGAAATCATAGAAGATTTCGTGAGTTTAGATCTTGATGATGATGACATAATCATAAGCACACACCTCCCCAAATATCTAGGCCAAACAGTTTCAATTGAAATGTTCAAACGGTTTCACAAACCGTTCGGGAGCAAACGGTTTCACAAACCGTTCGGGAGCAAACGGTTTCACAAACCGTTTAAGGGCAAATGGTTTCAAACCGTTTGGAGGTGTTGACTAGGGTTGACCATTTGGAGATTTGTTGATAATTATGTTGGTTAATGAACCACTAATTATAATTTATTAGTTCCAATTGGTTCATGAGTTGAAGGTCTATCAATCACCAAACCTTAATCGGGTTAAGTGTTGATTTTATAATCAATTGACTTGGAACTTTGGGTTGATTATCCCAAACGGTTTCAAAACTATTTGGGGATCCCCCAAATGGTATCAAGACTGTTTGAGGGTCACCCAAGACCATTTGGAGGTCTAGGGTTAAGAATGGTCAAGTATTTGAAGGTCCAAAGATACCAAATTGAAATACAATTAAGTGTTGATTTGATGATCAATCCAATGACCCAAACCTTAATTGGATGTCATAGATTTTGATGATATGATGGGAAAACGGTCTCAAGACCGTTTCGAGGTCATACAAACGACCTCAAGACCGTTTGAGGTCAGGTCATGTCCAATTTGAATGATGGTCCAATAGTTTCAAAGTAATTGATAACACATTGACTAACATTGAAGGTTCAATGGTTTCAATCCCTAATCCAATTGATTCAAAACCCTAATTGATGACCAATTGAAGGATAAATTAGTTGAAGGATGATCTATTGAGCTCAATTGAGGTATGGTAATAGGCCAATTGATGAATGATTATATGAATTCAATGGTTGAAGAAATCAACATTGAGAACCCTAAATCGATTTGAGTGGTTGAGACCATTTTTGGTCCATGCGATTTTGAGGAGGTTTGGACCAAACGGTCTCAAGACCATTTGGGTCCAAATGGTCTCAAGACCATTTGGGACCAAACGGTCTCAATACCGTTTGGGACCAAACGATCCCAAACCGGTTGAGTCTCATGCGATTTCAAAATTGTACTTTAGCAAACGATCTTAAGGATTCACTTTGGCAAATGGTTTCAACCTCAACTTTAGGAAACGGTTTCAAGTGTTCACCTTTAGTAAATGGTTTCAATGTTCACCTTTAGAAAATGGTTTCAAGGTTCAACTTTAGCAAACGGTTTCAAAGTACCTACTTTACTAAACAGTTTTGAGTATTCAACCAAGACCGTTTGAGGTCTGATTGGTCAAGACCATTTGAGGTCTAAGTGACCAAGATCATTTGGAAGATAATTAATCAAATTGTATGAACACTTAAGGTGGGATCAAATGTCAATTTGTTAAGTGAAAAATTACATGATGTAATCCAAGGGTGATTACAATAATGGTACCCATAATGAGATAGGGTGATTAGTACCATTTGAATAAATCACTAATGGTCATGATGGTGATGACATAATCATGGTATCAATTCTTATTTCAAGATGAGTGACTTAGTCTAATCAAATCTGAAGTAAACATCATCGTATAGAAAATGAGAGAGAGTGGACTTCCTACATGAATGATAGTCATGTAGTGGATAAGCCTCAACACCTTCAACATGAATGATTAAGCAATTAGGGTATGATCCTTAATAAAGAGATCATGAAACCCTAATTAAGGTGGTTGTTGAGCCCTAACCTAAATTTAGGGAAACATTAGATGTAACCCAAATCAAGGGTAATGTTGTGACTCTAAACTAGGTTGATAATACAGGGAATTCAAATTCAGGGTAACTTCATAAGAAACCCTAAGTGAGGGTGAACCCATGAGAAACCCTAATTGAGGGTGAATCCATGAGAAACCCTAATTGAGGGTGAATCCATGAGAAACCCTAATTGAGGGTGAATCTATGAGAAACCCTAAATGAGGTTGATATTATGAGAAACCATAATCTAGGGTAATGTGATGTGAATAGTAAACCCTAATTGTGGGTTATGGAATGAAAAACCCTGATCCAGAGTAATGCCATATGAAATCCTAAATTAGAATAATGTTATCTGGAACCCTGATGTAATGATGTAATGTAAGACTCAATCCTGGATGATGCCATGCAATGATACCATGATATGTGAAACCCTAGTGATGGTAAGATAGCCAATATACTAAAGTGGACTGTGGATAACATGAATCAAGTAAGATGATAATGTTATAACCATGTAGGGTAAGGTTGATGAACCATATGAATGGTAATGTGGTTATTCTAGTGAGTAAGGGTCTAAGAGACAAGATGATGCCTAGATCCTTATATATATATCCAACTCTATACATGTGTATCAACCCTTTACATCTTACAAAGATGAGGGAAGGAAACTCTTAGGAGCAATGTATGCAATACTATATAATGGAGTGAATAACATCCTATGGGTTGAATTACCTAATGTGGTTGATAATGATTTATTCTATATCAACAATGCCTAACCATTGGATAAGTCCATATCCTTAAAGATAGCTGGACAATTCTAATGTGTAGCCTATGCTCTATATAATGAGAGTAACAAGTTAGTGGATAAAGTATTAAGAGGGAAATACCTTAATACAAGGTTAGTTGATTAACTTAAGAAAGATGGAAATGAGAAGAAAGTGATACATCATGACATGATAGATATGACATTCATCATTTTAGGGTAGACATACCTTGATGAACCCCTAATCCAATATTCTTGGTTAATAAACACATGAAGTGTATGATATGCAATTGTTTCAATAAAGTGTAATGAACTCAATGTACTTTGATAAATGTGGATTGAAATACTTTGAGAATGGGGTTAAGCCAAATCAATGAGTATGATGTAATCATACCATGACAAGGATGAGAAATGAACTCATACCTTGAAGTGATGATCATTAATGATATATGATGAGAATGGTGATCATAAGAAAATACTTATGATGTCTTTGAATGCTTCTAGAGGTGTGGAGCAATACATTAGGGTTGAACTAATAATATGAGCAGGAAACTCTAATTAATGAGAGATGGGAAAACCCTAACCCTAAATTGGGTAATGGGACATGAGAATCCCCAAAGTGATGTGAATAGTAAGCCCTAACCCTATTAAGGGAATAGTGGTGTTACTATTATATTACATGTGATAAATGATTTTGTTGCCTAGTGATAGGTGACAAGATGTTGAATGGCCCTATGAGCCATATGATTAGATATTGCCTAATGAAAGGTAACAAGATGCTTTATGGATTTATGAGCCATGAGAACAAGTGTAGCATAGTAAGAGGTACCAAGATGTTTAATGATGGGTCAAAGGAATTTCTATTCCATGATCCATGTAATTAGGTTTGGAAGAGTCCAATACTTGGCAAAGGTGTAATACCTGTAATCAGGGTTGGGTAAAGTCCAATGTCTGGCTGTGAAATCAGGAGTGGTTAAAGTCCACTGCCTGGCGGTGTAATCAGGATTGGTTAGAGTCCAATACCTGGCCGAGGCATGAAGCCTGTAATCAGGAGTGGTTAGAGTCCACTGCCTGGCGGTGTAATTAGGGTTGGTTATAGTCCAATGTCTGGCGGTGTAATTAGGGTTGGTTAAAGTCCAATGTTTGGTAGTGTAATCATGTTTGGAGAAGTCTAATACCTGGAAGAGGTGTAATGCCTGTAATCAGGATTGGTTAAAGTCCAATGCATGGCTGTGAAATCAGGATTGGTAGTGTCCAATGCCTGGCGGTGTAATCAGGTTTGGAAGAGTCCAACACCTAGAAGAGGCTCAATGCCTGTAATGATGACACGGGATTGGTAATAACCCAATGCATGTATTGATGATGTATAAAGCACATTTTAGATATATCTCCTTATCTGTTTAACAGGTTGGCTAAGGCCAAAAGAGTGAAATAAGAGTGATTCATGAGTGACATAACAAGATAATGAGTGTCACAAGAAAATTTTGATATGATGGTATAATATGATGGATAAATGATATACATGTCATTCCTATTCCTTATTAAAATAATAGATGATATATTGCTCTATCAGAAATAGTTGTAATGCTTTCAAATATGAGAATGCTTTAAACTGCTTATCCTCTGCCAGTTTTATATCTTTAAATTGCAATAACAATGTTTTGGCGGAGAGTTATATCTCCTGTTGGGGCAATTTACAATTGTCTCACCCCTGTGGGATCCAACATTTTTAGGTGGATGTGGACAAAGAAGCAGATACTCTTTTGCAGGAAAAGGAAAGCAACGGCCTGGACAGTAGTGAGATATCAGGAGGAGACCCTGACTGTCAAGGCATATAGCTAGAAAGTCCTATGTGTCGTCTCTGTACTCTCAGGTCCTCAGAGTTTATAGTTAGTGTTTTAATAAATCGAACTGAGATTTTGGCTTGATCCCTCGAGGTTTTATGTTGTCTGTATATAATGTTCTAGGGAAGCTGATGTTGTAATCCTCAAGAAGAGATAGTACAAGTCATGTACTTTTGAACCGGGATGTAAATGTTATACTAAGGTTCTTGTTGTAAGAGTTTCCTGTGTTTGTATCTCTTTGCAAAAAGTTTTAAATTTTTAGTGATTTTCAGTAGTCTGCTGCAAATGATTCGCTTCCACTTAGTTAATCTTGTGTTTTGTAAGTTGGATGCCACATAGGGTTTATTATTCACATGGAATCACCCTAGATTTGGGTTTAAGTTCAACATACCATGAATTAGAGTTCTCATGTCATTACCATGAATTAAGATCATATTATCATCATGTATTAGGAATTCACCTATCAATGACCTCAACTAGGGTTATGATTCACTAACCTTCATAATTAGGGTTTCATGATCTCACTATTAAGGATCATACCCCAATTAGACATTTATTCATATTGAAAGTCCACTACATGATTATCATTCATGTAGGATGTCTTTTATCTCTCATCCTATATATGATGATGTTTACTTCAGCCTTGATTAAGCTAAGTCAACTCAACTTGAAGAAGAATTGACACCATGGGTTATGTCATTATCACCATGATCATTAAAGCTTAATTATTTAAAGGGTACTAATCACCCTATCTCATTAAGGGTACCATTATTATAATCACCCTTGGTTTACATCATGTAATTGTTCACTTAAACAATTAACCTATAACCACTTTAAGTGTTTATACAATTTGATTAATTACCTTCCAAGTGATCTTGGTCACTTAGACCTCAAACGGTCTTGGTTGAATACTCAAAACTGTTTAGTAAAGTTGAGGTTGAAACCATTTGCCAAAGTGAACCCTTGAGATCGTTTTCTAAAGGTAACCCTTGAAACTGTTTGCTAAAGGTGACCCTTGAAACCGTTTCCTAAAGGTGACCCTTGAAACCGTTTGCTAAAGGTGACCCTTGAAACCGTTTGCTAAAGTAACCTTTGAGATCGTTTGAGCTTCAACCGGTTTGGGATCGTTTGGTCCCAAATGGTCTTGAGACCATTTGGTCCCAAACGGTCTTGAGACCATTTAGACACAAACGGTCTGGAGACCATTTGGTCCAAACCTCCTCAAAACTGCATGGACCAAATATGGTCTCAACCACTCAAATTGAATTAGGGTTTCCAAGATTGATTCCTTCATTGATTGAAATCATGTTATCACTCCTCAATTGGTCCTAACATCATACTTAAATTGAGTTAAATAGGTCATCCTTCAACTGATTTGACCCTCAATTGATCATCAATTAAGGTTTGATTCAATTGGATTAGGGTTTGGAATCGATGATCCTTCAATGTTGATCATTGTGAAACTAATTACTTTGAAACTATTGGACCAGCATCCAAAATGGACATGACCTGACCCCAAACGGTCTTGAGGTCATTTGGATGACCTCCAAATGGTCTTGATACCGTTTTCCCATCTCATCACCCAAATCCATGTCATCCAATAAGGGTTTGGATCATTGGATTGATCACCAAATCAACATTTGATTGCAAATCAACTTGGTATCTTTTGATCTTCAAACACCTAACCATACTCAAACCTAGACCTCCAAACGGTCTTGGGTGACCCCCAAACGGCCTTAAGACCGTTTGGCTGATCCCCAAATAGTCTTGAAACCGTTTGGGACAATCAACCCAAGTTTCCAACTTAATCACTTATGAAATCAGCACTTAACCCGATTAGGGTTTGATGATTTATGGATCTTCAATACATGAAGCAATTGGAACTATTCAATTATAGTTAGTGGGTCATTAAACAACATCATTATGAACATATCTCCAAATGGTCAACCCTAGTCAACACCTCCAAATGGTATGAAACTATTTGCCCTCATGCGGTTTGGGGAAACCGTTTCCCCTCAAACGGTTTGAAACTGTTTGCTTCCAAACAGTTTGGGAAACCGTTTGAGCAACTCATGGAAACTGTTTGGACTGAGATTTTCTTTGGATACGCATATAAGATGATTTGATCATCTTCTTCCTTCGTTCATCCAAGAACTACAGTCGTTCTTCATGGGAATTACAACAGGGAATCAAAAGAATATTAAAAAGAAAAACATAACCAATGATTATTGTAGAATAGAATGCAATATCAATGTTTTAAGGGTTTGAGTTATAAAACCTGCCTCAAGATCTGATTCCAAGCTCCAAGATCCACGTATCCAATGGTGGATGGAGTTCCAACAACTGCCCAAGGTCCGTTCTTGAGCTTTTGGATGAACAAGTTGGCTAGGATTGGAAATCGAGTGACGAAAACCAATAATCAAGCATTGATTTAGGGTTTTCACCATGAATCTGAGGTAGAAGATGATCAAAACTTAACAACAGGTTATGGTCATCCCTCTCCTGCTCCTGATCTCTCCCATGGTCGGCCAAAGCAAGGTGAGAAAAGAAAACTAAGGAAAAGATCCTTAAGTGGTTGGAAAAATGGATATGTATAAGGATTTCAAGGAAAGAGAAAAAGGAAATTATTTTCTTTAATTCCAAATTTATTTCCACCAAATTCCCCTCCATTTCTTGGACACAAAGACACCTTCATTATCTTGTAAAACCTCTCCATTATCCAAATATTAATGGAAAAGAAATTAAGCACCTTAAAGGGTTTTATATTAATATCCAACCTTTTAGTGGATATTACTGTTTATTATATTAATGTGAGTGGCTTCCACTCACCCAAGATCTTTTTGTTCCATAGAAAGGCACAAGCTCGTCCAACACTATTGCAAACACATCCTTCAACTTTTGGTTGAAGGGCTCTTTAATTAATTTATTTCTTTTTGCATTAAATTAAATTAAAGTTCCATTTATGCTTAAATCCTGATTATTTTAATGTCAAGATTCTCTCTCCTTCATGATAATTAAAATGAGGCACCCCTCTCATTTTCTTTGCTCTACTTGATTCCAAGAAACATGAGAGACCCTCTAAAGGTGATCTTTTGCTTATTGAACCCTAGGTTTTGGGTAATTTGCACATTACACCAAAACTATGTTTTAATGCACAAGAATTGCTCTACAAGCTTTATCTTGGTGCTCAAGCTTGTGGAAACCATAACACTACATCATATTCATCCTTATGATGTCTCAACATCAGAGGAACATTTTATCATGTGCAATTTGCAAGTTTACCCCTCAACTTGGGTAATTTGCACATTAGTCCAATATTAACAAAATAATGTTTCAACATTATTCAAAAAGGACTAAAATTGAAATATAAGTTCCTCTTGAGTCCTAATTACTTTTCATAAGATAAGATTAAGCATCTACTCAACCTTATTTAGGAAAATCATCTAGGGTTAACACATAACCCAGGTCAGGGATGTTACACTTGCCACGACATCCATAGTGATGAACTCCCATTCCCTCTCAAGGACGTTTTCTCCTTTGTATCAACCTACTGGGTTACTAGTGTTCGTCCTTCACCTCCTGGCATGCATGGTGACAAGACACATGCAACTTCATCTTAGGCATCCAAAGTACTACTAAAACTTACCATATTAGTATTACCATGGTGTATGGTGACTTAAAATCATGATCTCATGTATGTCATGATTCCTAAATATTGATTCCTCGGAAACCCTAAATCACTCTAGTCAGGGTTTCGTCACCTTCTTTTCCATATAAGTGCATCTGAGGTTCTACAACCATCCTTTTATCGCATCAAGGCCTAGGTTGGATAACCACACAACCAATAACTTAATCAATAGATCTCATTACATCTGAGTGTTAGCCAAACATATCTCCTTTTTCAAACTGAGGGCTAACCTAACAACCTCTTATAGCCTCTATCTAAACTAGATAGCTGCATCTCAACTAGAGCATCTATTAACACCTCACATCCTTATGTGTAAGGTAATGTTGAAGACATACACCTCCATGTACTCCACTTATTATCTCATCTCAAACTCTAAGTCTATCTTCATCAAGAAAACTCTGAGCTCATACTCTTAGTTTTCAAACTCAACCTTTTATAGATCGCAAATTCCACATAGCTCATGATAAAAACATCCTTATAAGATGACTAACTTAGATCTCTTAGTGTTTGTACAACATCCACACATCTTACACTCCACAAGGGTACGTTATTATCTCCATTCTCATACGTCATAGCAACATTTCCACTCACATTATCTTTATCCTTGGTGTATGGCATGCATACTATTCTATCTCTCACTCCCATAACAAGAGGAAATAAGCATTTGGTTGTAGTCCAAATACAGAGTTCTTCCCATTCCAAGAGTAGAGATGGTACATCCCACACCTAAAAATCTAAAATGAAACGTGCCTCACATGCATCTACATTATGAACCTCTCAATATTCAGGTTACTTCCATGAAAAATTGGTCTCAAACCCACTTGGGTCATCATAATATCCTTAGTCATCTCCTCTAGGTCTATAGGGTGTTAGCACTTTTGGGGTCATCCCTCTTCCCTTATGCATCAGAGAGTTCCCTCTTCATTTGCCCTTTGGGTCCCATGAGTTCATGAAGGTGACCAATCTCCTAACCCATGGCCCTCAAATAATGACAGTTGTTACCTCCCGACCCTATGGTCACGTGCAACTAGGGAATTAGGCAACTCCTACTCCCATCGGTCTTATCCCACCTGACCCTAGGATAGACTTAGGATTCTAACATAGTACGTATCCAACTTGAAACCTTACCCAAGTCTCCATCATCTCTCTCATCATTCATGGTCTGACTTACGTCCTTTCATAGGGGTCATGGTGACCTATCTACCTCGGTCAGGCCCCATACCAGTTACCTCCATGGTAACACATACACATGCACTCAGAGATGATCATCTATGGGTCTATAGGTTCACTCTTATATTGTGTACTCTCCACTTAGCTTCTCAAGATTCTATGAGACCACTTAGGGTTTCCTCAAACCAAACAAAAGTTGATTCATACCCTACAAAAGGGTCCTCTCCTAGGATGGGAGGAAACTATCTTTTGATAGCAACAAAGGTCACAAACATCCTAGGGTTTACATCTAGGTTTGCATGAGCATGCTTAGTCCTATCAAGCTACTAAGGCATGTAGCTCACAAGCGGACCACCTTCTAAACCATGCTAGGTCTCCATGGTAGGTCCTACTTGTTTCTATTCCTTCACATTGGACCAACATCATACATGCCCATGTCACCAACCTATATCTGAGGGGTTCATCAAACATATACCTTAATCTCAGGGGTTCCCATTCCTCTAAACATGAGGAGTTCCATGCTCGGATCTATGGAAACCCAAATCTTGTCATGAGCATCAGGTACACCAAGTACTACTACTTCCCATCTTAGGTCTAGGAACCCTAGGTTCACCTTTCTGATGTCCAACTACATGCTCAACCTTGTAACCACATACCAAGCTTGTAGAAGGTATGACATGCACTTCCTATTATCATTCCACTTGAATAACACCTCAGAGTGGAGTCCTCCTCAAGGACAACCAACTAGGTATAAGGCCTCACAACTTGTTACTAAACCTCTTCATGGTCTAAGGAACTATTCCTCCTATCCCTAAAAGGTAAACACCTATACCATAGGCACATAGGTACTAGTAGTCTCATCCTCTCTCTTGGGTTTGGTTCCTCTAAAGGCAACCAAGATACCATCAACCTCTAGGGATCGTGCAAGAGGCAACCCCAACCATTCACTTAGGTCACAACATACCCTACTTCTCATGGTTCCTCCTAACCCAGAGTCTAAACTTCCAACTTTCTAGCACGGGCCCCGCTCTCTCTCTCTAGAGCTTAACCCTACAACAACCTTACTACTAGAGGTCCTCTCTTCTCTAAGGTGGATCAAACTCACAAGCGTACACCTACATGGGTGAAACCTATGTTTGCTCAAGATTATCCATAACCCTTCATGCTTATCTCATAAGCTATCCAACATACTCACATGGCCAGGGTTTTAGCCTACTGTCAGCCCTACTAACGTACTTTGGGTGCAACTTTGCCATTCTCATATAAGCTCATAGGGTTTCTATTTGGTCATCACTAACCTCATCAATGAAGGAGTTATCCTTCACCCTAACATGCACGACCCTTCCCAGGGTTGGGTCACCAAAGGTACTAGGTCAACCAACCTCACATGGCTCATATTGTCATGGGTATCCAAACCAAAAGCATGTCGACCCACACACATGGTCTACCATGACATCTAACTCATCGTGTCATCCCTCTCTAACCACCACTTAGGGTTAGGGTTAGCATCATCCTCAGAGGATGTACCATGTCTCTACCTTTAATGGAGATCTCTACCTCCAAAACCAACTCTCTACTCATCCTCCTTACCAGAGGGTCTAACCTTAGGTCTCTCATGAGAACACATGTCATACGACCTAAGCATGCAACAATTCTTTAGTTTACGCTTAAACTATTAAGCTTATGTCCATGACATCTTATTTACATGCTTTTTATTAATTTTGGTGGAGGATTCCTTAACCTTATCATGCATACCCTATCCTCAAGAGGGTGAGGAAGAGAGAGAGAACCCTAAACCTTATAATCCTAATAAAATTAGGGTTGAGAAGGGGTGAAAATAGATGAGAGAGTCCTAAAGGTATCTTATTTCGGGTCAGATCCTAAGACATTGGCCAGGTAGTCACACATATCTGGGAGTCCTCATATTCCGACTAGCAGTGTGGAGGAAAATATTGCCAGCCCCTAAAGTTGATCCTTTTCTAGACACCTTTGCCTTTCAGAAAATCCTCTAATAACTCCCTTGGGTTCTATAGAGTTTGTAAAATTTAATAATTATTAAGGATTAAATGAGGAACCAATTCTTTGATACCAAATGTAACGACCCCGCCTCGCAGTAACCCCCAATTAAGGGAGACTAAAAGGTCAGAGTTGTTATCCCAATTTTCAGGATCAATGGTTCAACAAATAATCAATAATAATCATACAATTCTACCAAGACTATACTAGAAACTAGAATAAAATAAAACTTTGCATACCTTTTTCAAAAACTTGGATATCTACATCTATCCACAACTGGAGTCTATTCTAACTAATCCTCCTTGCACTTTAATTCTTATTTTCACAATATGTCACTTTACTGTTTGTCCTTTTCAACATTGTACCTAAAACACCGACAAAAAAAACGTCAGTCAACATAAATGAATATGCCGGTATGTGGGGACAACCAAAATATCACACATAAGGCTAACAAACTATTTATCACAATCAAGGTAATTAACAATTCAATTTACGTTTTCAATGTGTCAATCTCCACCGCTTTTTCCCTAACCCTGGAATACCCCCATTAGGGTTTCTCTTTTGCCATTGACTTAAGGCCACCTTCTCCATCCTGAGCTTGGTGCCTGGGGTCACCTCTCATGGTGCCCATTATTCATGCAATATCATAAGGCCACCTTCTCTATCTTGAGCTTGGTCCATGGGGTCACCACTCATGGTGCCCATGGGTCTTCCCTCTTGGGCTTGACCTCATTGCATCATCCATCAGGGTGGCATTTAGGTGCGAGAATACACACTTATATCATAATTGTGATAATCATAGTGACTTTATGATTTGCAAGTATGAACATCCAAACTGATAGGTTGCATTCAATGCGATCAATCATCTAGAAAACCTTCAGGAAACTAATACGATTAACCATAATTAACCACATACCTGATCTAGATCAACTTGATGTCCAAGCAATAATGTTAAAGAAAAATCAAACTAGCAATCAACAATATCGTAAAATTAATGCAATACATCTAAGTGTTATAGTTTATCCAAAATATTCTCAAGATAGACTTGTATTCCACCTTCAGCTTTCTAGGCCCACTTTAGTATTTTATTAGGGTTTTAACCTCCATAATAATTTTATCACATTTAATGCTCTCTTAGTTCACAAACCCTAGTTTCAACATCATAAGCCCAATTATCATATTCAGTTTCTTTCAAATTAACAACTCATATTTCCTTATAGTTCAATTCATATATGAACTCTATGTATCACTAATTTCACATTAATCCACTAGAAAACCCTAATTATTAAATTAAGGGTATTTATCCACAATTAGGAACTTTTATACTCAAAATAGCTTAGAACCATCATATCTCATCTTTATACATGAATTTGAACAATTAAAGCCATTAAGAATCATAATTACTAACATTAGGGTTTCAAGGCCCATTAAAGCTCATTTATGTATATGGAACCCAAAATTAATCAAATTATGCATAAAGTTTATCCCTTTGGATTTAATGTATCCTTTCTATAATCAACAGGTTAACATCAACTTTAATCATCCATATAACCCTTCTCGATACATTAATCATCTTAAATTAGGGTTTCTTAATAATTAATGCATGAAAGTTTCTAACTTCTACTACTTTTCGAATTTCAATAGGAATTAGCTTCTAAATCTATTTTTAATGGATTCTTCCCATTTTTCTGAGCAAAATATATATATTATATGTACCCTTCCGATCTACCAATAATTAGATACGATTTTTGTAAAAATTACTTACTTGGACCAATAGCAGGCTACCACGTCATCTCTTCCTTGCATTATGTATTTGTGGCCGATTATAACCAAATTATGCTTTTGCCCTCACTTAAGCGTCCGACTCTTCATTGCATGGAGGGGCAATTCCGTCCAACGACGCCTCCCTTCTTCAACCCCGAGCAGACCTACTGTTGTTGGCGGTAGCAGCTCAAAGGGGCTCCTCCTCTCCCTCCTTGGACTCTAGGGGCACCGGTGACGACCCCATTGTTTCCACCGTCGTCTGTCATACCTACCGGGGTCCAAAGACGTAATCGAGGTTGCTGCGATTGGGCTCGGTGGTCTACAAATCGCGGTTGTCCTATGTAGTCGTGTTGTTGCGACTGTGCACAGCTAGGATGAGGGGATGACCATCAAGCGTCTCCTTGGTGTTGTGGGAGCAGCACACCTCCATTGTAACTCCTCCAAGGCCCCTTAGTGCTCCAGGGTTAGCACAACTTCTCTTAGTTAGGGTTTGAATGAAAACAAGAACGAGAAGAGAAAGGGATGTATAGAATCCTCTTAGATTCGGCCAAGGGTTCTACCCTTTATATAGGGGTGGGTAGCAATGCCCTAACATGCTTGCCCACGAAGAAACAAAGTCATTTCCTAATAGGAAACCAGGTTCCTTCATTAGGAAAAAATCTTCTCTCTCTTAAATATCTCTCTGATATTCTTTATTCTTTAGATATTAGGAATTCGAAAATTACCTCTTCTATTCTCTTTGTACTTGGCTTTTAATCCATTGGCCATGAAATTATACTTCCTCATAGAAGAAAGTACCTCTTTTTAATAATACCACAAATTCATTAATTATATATCACATTATCCTCTTATTTTGTATTATTTTGCATTTTCTCTTTCTTATTATTCATTGGGACTCTTTGGTTCCCCAAAATCCTAAGATTCCAAAATTCCTTTTTAAGGATACTTATCATCCATCTAGATGCATCTACATTCTTCACTTTTTCATTATATTACTTATTTCTTTATTAAGATATTTCTTTTCTAGGATTTCTCTTTATCTTTCATTTCCTTTTCCCTCTTTTCATATTTCTTTTATTAGAAATCATATAGAAACGAAATTTATTTAATTGTGGCCTTTAATTCCACTTTCTAGAGATTTCTATGTATTTCTCATAGTTACTTTGCTTAATATCCATTATCTTGTATCTTTTCCTTTTATTTGGACTTTTCTTCTTTTCCTCTCTTTTATATCCATTATTGGATTAATCTAATAATAGAAATTACGAAATTCCTATCAAAAGGGAGATTTTCAAAGAAATTCATCTTTTTAAGCAAAGCATACAACCTTTTCAATTAAGTCCATATTCACAAAAGCTTTACAATTCAATAATGAAAACATATGCAAAATTAAGGTTGTAATAGAGGCAGTTATTGGGTCCCTAGGTTTTTATGAGAGAAGTAGGGGGGAGAAGAATGGATGAACAATAAGATGAGAAGAATTACCTTGAGGCATTACAATTTAAGGAAAATCTTTCTCCTATCTAGACACCATCGTCTTGGATAGTGTCCTAGTTTCCCT
The DNA here is from genome assembly GCA_963693085.1 of Alisma plantago-aquatica. Lineage (NCBI taxonomy): Eukaryota > Viridiplantae > Streptophyta > Magnoliopsida > Alismatales > Alismataceae > Alisma > Alisma plantago-aquatica. The sequence continues at coordinate 410,290,927 of OY856411.1, forward strand.
TGTGATCTACAAAGTTCTTTCAAACATACTAATTACTAAGGGTTTAGTGGTAAACTTGGGTTCTAATACCAAATGTAATGACCCCCTCCCCATGTTATCCCCAATTAAGGTGGGCCAAGAGGGAAAGAGCCATTATCATAATTTTAGGATCTACGTTTAGAAAATAACCAATAATAATTAGAAATTTTATTGAATGGAAAAGAGGTTGATGACAATATGAAGATAGAACCTCTTCTATGGAGTTAGATGTAAAGGGAAAGTAATGTTGAAACATAAAGTAAATCTAACTAAATCCTTCATAAGACTTTAGTCATCTTTTCTTTTGGTGTCATCTTCTACGGATGTCCATATTTTTAGATAATGTGTAGTTTAACTTAAAACACCGATAATCAAAACGCATTCAGTATATCTCTATACTGCTTATGGTGTAAGAAAAATATGTGCATGTATATATAACAACATAAACACCATATCAATTAGTATTACATAATAGAACATGCATTTTCTATTATAACTTCTCTACCCAAATTTTTTCAATCTCTGTGGTATACCCTCTCACTGAAGGTAATCTATATGGCATACCCTCTCACTAGGGGTAATTCTGATGGCATACCCTCTCACTTGGGGTAGTCTCTAATTCATACCCTCTTGATGGAGGTAATATCAATGACATACCCTCTCACTGGGGTAATATTTATAATGACTTTCTTTCCATGCATCCAACTCACCATAGATAGCATCATGGGTTTGAGCAAGTTTTGCTCACGTAAGGTTCGACATAGGGCCTTATGGTTTGTGGGAATAAAAAAACAACCAAGCATTTTAATTACAATCCATACATGAAACTTTAGAAAACATCATAATTCAATAAGAGTGATTATTCATAAGAAATGACATACCTTTCTTTAGGGATGACTTAGTTTCCAAGAAACGAGTAGAAATTCAATAAAACTGTAATTAATGTTTAACACCCATGTACTACTTTTATGCTCACAAAACTATCCCTTAAGACTGACTTGGGCCCTTAAGTTAGGGTAGTCTCCCCAAGCCCTAATTGTGAAATCCTTTTCCACACAAAGTGAGATTACTCAAAACATAAATCATACTACTCAGTGGCAAGTGCATATTACTAATCTAATTACTTTTATCATGAGGTATATGTCATTTAGTTGATTCTGTTTAATCTGCTCAGTATATTAGTCTATCTACTTAGTTATCTGTGATAACAATGGAGTTGGCAGAGTGTTATATCTCTCGCTGGGACTTTTGTCTCACCCCATTGGTTAAATATCTTTTAGGTGGATGTGCATGCCAAACTAAATATTAGATAGCTGAGGACATAAGATGAAGAGGAACTACACCTGATGGATCATTTTATATGAATAATGTCTAATAATCGAGTCCTATGTGTCATCCTTGTACACTCAGGTCCTTGAGGGTGTTCTCGATGTGTTTTGATGACATGAGAGTCGACATGTGGTTTTTGGCTTGTGTGCCTTTAATGGTATGTACATACATGTGGAATCGTTCTATTATGTAACAAGTTGATTGGAAAACAATGATGTTGCATTTTGAACATATGTTATGAAATGCAAGTATTGACTCTTGTGTAATTAATATCAGTTCATGGTGCTTGTTGCAAATCAATTTTAATTTCCTGTGATTTTCAATAATCTATTGTTAATGGTTGATTATAATTTAAAAAGGAATGCGAAGAACATGTATAAATGTTATAAACTAAATAGTATAAAAGCAAGGCAAGGCTTCAACCAATGCTCATATTTGATTATAAATGAATACACTACATGGCTATTTACGAGTTTGTTATGCCCTGAGGATTTGAGTCATACCACCCAAATCTAGCTGACCACTGCTTAGTCGAAATCGATGCCATACAAGGTCTAGTGTTAGAGCAGGAATCCACAACCTCACCAAACCTCATGGTTAGTACATGAGTGAACCTACAGTGACATCATCAGTCAGACAGCTATCAGCGACATATTGTCCAGTTGTACAAACCTAGCCTACCTTGGTATAGGTCATAGAGCTACTGAAACTGAGCTATGGCCCACAGCCGCACTCTTATCAGGGTATGGCCCATAGCCAATCCTATATCACATATCACTGAGCTACAGGCTGAAGTCGTACTCTTATCAGGGTATGCCCCACAGCCAATCTTGTATCACATATCTTGTACGTAAGGGGATATTTGTCCTCACCCCCACATATTGAAAAATATGTGCTCTGAGTTAAACTCATTTCACTAACCAACAAATGCTAACACGGAATGGATCTATGGCACATGGCAACTACATGATTAGATTCCACTTGACTAATTAGACTAATTAAAGTGTCTTTTAGCATCAATCAAGTTACAACGTTCAAACAATAGATAATTTCTTCAAAAGAGAGGGCATAATATTACTATAGAAGATGTAATCGTTTAAACTATAAACTAATTCTGATCATCTCGTAACACTATATCACTGCCATTCACAAGGCTATCACCATCAGCATGTTATCATGGGATATCAATCCCTCATTTTAGTACTGGAAGATATCACCTCAACTAGGCACTAAGCCTCTTCCAGGTCATAAGACCCATTATTTTATTTTTGTGATTTATTTGTTATCTCATCATTCCTTATAGAGCATAGATTCATTACCCATGCCAAGCATCACTTGTGCCACATCACATATACACCATAGAAATCATTAGCAATGACATCCATCCCTCATGCAAGGTTAATAATTATATAGATAGAGGGAGAATATGTCCCAATACATTAAACACTTTTAGGTAATGCACGTCATACATCATATGTCCCTTCGATTAAGGTTAGGGTTCATGCTTAACCATATAAGGTTCCCAAGCATCATTTATTTTACAACCTTCTAATTTCTCTACCTCCCATAAGTTGGAGAATGTATGAGGCTAAGAATTAGACAATGTAAGAAAGTATGCATATTCACATATTCATACTTCCAATGTTCCGTGATCAAGGCTTATAGCCAAAGCTTGATATTATTTAACCATATTCATAGTATTCATGAATTATAACACCCAATTAACCCACTACGTTAAAGTCATGTAATTTAAGAAAGAGAGAGAGTACAATATCATGCTTTCTATTCATACACAATCAATAATATGACCTGCCCTTAAAATCAAGGTCAATGCTTTTCACATATAGCCGATTAGGGTTTTACCTTAGGGTTACATTACCCACTTAAATTACACAAATTTCCATTTTTTTAAAGTAATTCAGGTTTAATAAATATTAGTTAGATATGAATAAATCATCGTGTCATTAGTACTACATATCACCATTTCATAAATGTAAATGTGTATCATCTCATTAAGTTATGTGTGGGTCATGACAATGCATTATGTAAACATATTGACCATGTACCAACATAATTTCTCGTCATTAAATGATCCATATGTGATTAGCCTTCATGAGTTATCAACCACATTTTCATACTAAGGAATGTCAAACCTTAGATTATATAGCTAGAGGATTTTACTTCAAACAATACACAAGGCGCCTATTAGATCATTAAATTGTTCATATGATTTCTACACAAAACTAACACCCCTTGATTCCAATCAAGTCTCTTCACTACTATCATATAACCACATGGTCGTCTCATTAACATCTCTCACAAATTATGATCATGTAGAGGGGAATATAGAAGACACTTTCCATTGATTATAATATTTCTCTAAGGTGAGCACATATGTTTTACCATCTTATTATTAATATTAACGTATGGTTACTTTACCACTAAACCCTACTTCTATAACCTCCCACCTTATTGGAAAGTTTTAGATATAAGCATCATAACTAAGGATTAACCCTTCATAGTCACGACATCTTAAATAGATCACCACACTATGTATTTACTATAATTCAATACACAAGAGTATCAGTGTAATGACGCATAATTACACATGTATCAACTAATGAATTACATGGCATCTCAATCTATCCCTTAAACTTAGATTTTAGTCACCCTCAATCTAAGATATTGGTTTTACACTCATCATGTTATATCTATTTCACCACCTTCTAAAGATATTGGATTGGAATTAGCATAGGATATTGATTTATCATCAACCCTAGATACTGGTTTCATCCCTTCATGTGTCGACCTGACCACACTAAGGTGTGTCGGGAAAGATCATCTAAGGATGTCGGGTTAGCTCATCTTGGGTGTATCGGTTTAGCATCAGTCCAAATAGAATAGGTTGATACTTTGACATTGAGTGTCGACTTGTCACCACCATAACATGTCAACTACCTCCATGCAAGGCACAAGGGGTTAACCTCCCCAAGGTGTGTCTGGTTAACCCTACTTGAAAGTGTGTTAGATTAGACATATGTATCAGCCAAACCATCATCTCAGGTATCTTCCTCAAGTGTGTCTCCCCTCACATACATATCGGGTTAGAGGTGTATCAGGTTTATAGGGTTAGGGCATCAACAAGGTATAATGTCTTACCTTATCAAGGTGTGTTGGTTTAAGCACCACTTAGGCATGTTAGTCTAAGCACCCTCAAGGCATGTTGAGCTAGCAAGGCATATTAGTATAGCCCCTCTAGGGCATGTTGGGTTAGCCCCATCAAAGCATGTCAGTTTAGCATTCCCATGTGCGTTGACCATTTACATGATGTGTCGGTTTGAGCACCACAAGTCATGATGACCCCTCACAACTTATTGTATGTGTCGACTTGTCATCTTAAACCTTAAGATGTTGGCCACTAGTCCCTCTATCATCATGGCAAGAAGGTATAAGATATGGACAATAAACTAAATGAAGTTCCTTCATCAAAATAGTTCTGAAAACCATCAATGACTACTGGCATATTTGAGATAAACGATTTAGAGATGAGAATCAACATAAGCACATAAAAGAGTGAAAATAACAAAGAAGGATAAAATTTATATAACTTGAATCAAGATGGTCTTCATCAAGGGTTCAAGCTCCATGATCAAAGATCCAAAGCCCATGTTTTACAAGGTTGGAAGACGATGCATCAAGAGTCCCAAACTCGAACTCAACCTTATCTCCAAGAAAGAAGTAGAAGATGCCAAGGTTAGATAGCTTAAGGAGGAAATAAGGAAAGAGGGAACCATGACCTATTCATCCTTTATTCAAGGTATGATCCATGTCTGAGAGGGGAAGAAGAATATGAAGAAGAGAGCTTAAAGAAATCATCACCAAGAAAAATAACTCACAAAGATAGAAGTTAAACCAAGAATCACCATGAGCAAGGAACTTGACCTCCCAAGCTCCATGGGGACTTCCTCTAGTTTCTTAAGCTTCCATGCTCGTACACCAGGAAGAGAAGAACAAGAATGGATGAAAAGGTTCACTTGTGTGAAGAGGGAGGGGATTATATACTTGAAGGAAGAAAGAGAGATCAAAAGAGAGATGTCATCACCTTAAGAGTCTAGGTGACACTTGTCCACAGGCAAAGGCCACATGCAACCTTTTTAACATGAGAGATTATGGTGATATACTCTAGGTAGAGTATCTACCGCTCGGATTCGTACTAAGGGTGCCACACCTCCTAAACAATACACACCACCAAACCGATACACTACTCTACACCAACCCGATGCACAACATCCCAAGGTCAAAACACACATTGTCCATAGATCATTATAACTACTTAGATATCATCTCTTACTTGAGACCCAAACTAGGTACCCACCTCTTTCTATATCTTATAGATGATGTAAAAAAAGGAGGAACTCTTTAGAGATGGTAAGTTGCATGTTAACACATTTACTTTGGTAAATTGCAATATACACCAAAACTAGCACATAAAGCAGAAGTACCATCCACATAGGCTCAACTTGAAACTTAAGCTCTTCACAAGGCACCCCATAACATCATACTTTCTCTTATGATTCTAAAGCACTATGTGAACGTTCAACATGTGACATTTTTCAAGATAACCCCGCATCTTGAGTAAATTGCACTCCTGTCCAAAACCAGCAAACATTGCTCAAACATTATCCAAACATAACCAAACTTGAAGCATAAGCATGTAACAGGATAAAATAACACCTCAATGGATTAGATTGAAGTTATAAACAACTTACTTAGGTAAAACAAATAGGGTTAGCCCAAAACCCAGGTCAGGGTCCTTACATTAATCATCATATATATAGACCTTTCAACTTAGGAAAACCTAATTTGGTAACTTGTGAACCCTCCATTCTAAGTTAGATCCAATTGCACTATTTTATCAAATCAAGTAAGACTTTATTCATTAGGATTAACTAATGAAGATATAATTATCAATCTCATCAAATTCGGGTTTGTATGCATTACATATCATCAAAGTATGCATCTCTATATACTTTTGCAATTAAGAATAGAATTAGGAAATGAAACCTACTTTACTGGAAGCCACACTTTTTTCTAATTAAATTCATTTATATATATATATATATATATATATATATATATATATATATATATATGTATATATATGATATGATATATTTTGACCTACCCATAATTTACTAGAATATTTGCAAAACAATTCTACTCAGACCAATCAGGATTTTTCATGTCAATGATTAAATCAAATTTCCTTCATTATCCACTCTAGTTGTGGGTCCGGCTTCAACCAATGGGCTTGCACTACATCAATTCCTTGACCATGTGTGTGTCACCCTTTGCCTCACAAAGTGAGATTACTCAAAACTTAAACCACGATCAACCATTAACAACAGATTACTAAAAATCACAAGAAATTAAAACTGATTTGCAACAAGCTCCAAGAGCTGAGTTTATTACACAAGAGTCAATACTCACATTTCATAACATATATTCAAGGTGCTACATCATTATTTTCCAATTAACCTATTACATAAGATAACTAACTATTCCACATGTATGCACATACCACCAAGGCACAAAATCCAAAAACCACATATTGATCATCATGTCATCAAAACACATCAAAAATACCCCCAAGGACCTGAGTGTACATAAATGACACATAGGAATCTATTACTAGACACTATCCATATACCATGATCTACTAGGTGTAGTTCCTCTTCATATTATATCTTCAGCTATCTAATCTTTAGCTTGGCATGCACGTTCACCTAAAAGATATTTAACCAATGGGGTGAGACAAAAGTCCTAGTGAGGGATATAACTCTCCACCAACTCTATCATTATCATTGATAACTAAGTACACAGGATAACATACTGAGTAGGTTTAACAAAATTAACTATATGACAAATACCTCATGAATAAATTAAATAGAGCAGTAATATGCACTTGCCACTGAGTAGTAGAACAATTAATAATTTAAAAGGAATATGAAGAACATGTATAACTATTATAAACTAAACAGTAAAAGAAAGGAAAGGCTTCAACCAATGTTCTCATATCTGATTCTAAATGAATATGCTACACAACTATTTATGAGTTTATTATATCCTAAGGATTTGAGTCATACCACCCAAATCCAACCAACCACTGCTAAGTCAAAATCATTGCCATACAAGGTCAATGGAAGGGTCAGAATCCATGACCTTCCCAAACCTCTTAGTCAGCATAAGAGAAAACATCACAGAGACATATCAGTCAACTGCAACAATGACATATAGTCAAGCTCAGGGATTGGCTCACACATGGCCATCCACATATATATAATCACACCTACCCACCATGGTATTGGTATGATGCTAGAAGAATAGGTTCACGCATGGCCATTCTAACAAGAAGAAGTGGCTCATGCATGGCCATCCAGATCACAACAAGTTCGACTCATGCATGGTCATCTCACACAACTTGTAATTAAGAATGTAAGGGAATACTCAACTTGCACCCCGCATATTCAAAAATATGCACTCTGAGTTAAACTCATTTCACCATCTAGAAACTGCTGACACTTAATGGATCTATGGCATAGGGCAAGCTACATAATTAAGTTCCACTTGATTAATTAGTTTAATTAAAGTATCTTTTAGCATCAATCAAGTTACAACGTACAAACCATAAATAAATCCTTCAAAAGAAAGGGCATAGTATTACAATAGAAGATATAGTCGTTTAAACTATAAACTGATTCCCATCATCTCATAACACTGTATTACTGCCATTCACAAGTATATCACCATCAACATGTCATCATGGGATATCAATCCCCCATTCCAGTTCATAGGATATCACCTCAACTAGGCACTAAGCCCTTTCCAAGTCCTAAGACCCATCACATCACACCTGTGATTCATTATCATGGCATCATGCTTCTTTGGACATATAAGCACCACTTATACCAATCATCATTTGTGCCATATCACATGCACAAACCATAGCAATCATTAACTATTACATTCATCTCTGTAGAAAAGTTAATATACAAAAATACTGAGAGAATATATTTCAACACATTAAACACCCTTTAAATAAGGCAAGCCATACATCATAAGTTCTCTAATTTAGGATTAGGCTTCATGCTTATTTCACATAGGGTTCTCAAGCATCATTCCATCTCAACCCTCTGACTTTCACTACCTCCCATAAGTTGGAGTGTATGAGGCTAAGAATTAGACAATATAACCAAGTATACACATTCACAGATTTAGACTATCCATGTTCCCTTATTGAGGCTTATAACCAATGCTTGACATTATTTAACCATCTTCATAGTATTCATTAATTATAACACTCCATTAACTCACAAGGTTAAAGTCATGTTATTTAAGAGAGAGAGGGTACAAAATCATGCTTTCTATTCATAAACACTCAATAATATGACCTACCCTTAAAAATCAAGGTCAGTGCTCTTCACATATAGTCGATTAGGGTCTTACCTCATGGTTACATCACCTACCCTAAATAAACAAATTTCCACCCTCTTGAAACTAATTTAGGTTTGAACAACATTATCTAGATGCAAAAAGATCATCATGTCATCAACACTAGGTATCACCATTTCATAAATGCATATGGGTATTATCTTATTAAGTTATGTGTGGGTTATAAAAATGCATTATGTAAACATATTAACCATGTAATGATATTATGTCTCATCATTAAGTGATCCATATGTTATTACCTTTCACAAGTTATCAACCATATAATCATACTAAGGAATGTCAAACCTTAGATCACATAACTAGAGGGTTTTACTACTAACTATCCACATGACACTTATTAAATCATTAAATTTGTTAATATGATTTCTACACAAAACTAACACCCCTTGATTCTAACAAGCCTCATAACTACTATCATATACTCATATGTTTGTCTCATCAACCTTTCTCACAAGTGATGATCATGTAGAAAGGAATATAGAAGATACTTGTCATGGATTACAATCTTTTCACTAAGGAGAGCACATAAGTCTTACCATCTTATGATTAGGATTATCATATGGTTACTTTACCAATAAACCCTACTTATATAACCTCTCACCTTATTGGAGAGTTTTAGAGCTACACATAATTGTTAAGGATTGACCATCCATAGTCACAACATATTATATAGATCACTACACTATGTATTGACTATATCCATACATAAGAGTATAGGTGTTACGGCCCTTATGTATCAACTAATCAATTACATGGCATCTCGGTCTATCCCTTAACCCTAGATGTCGGTTTCACCTTCAATTTAGGGTATCATTTTCGCACTCATCATGTGATATCAGTTTATCATGAACCCTAGGTATCAATTTCTTCCCTTCCAAGGTGTGTCAACTTGACATTTACATTGCAACACGATCTTTAGATCCACTAGGTGTATCAATTTACCTCATCAAAGTGTGTATCGATTAGCAACATCTTGGGTCATCCTAGATATATCAGTTTCAGATGACTAGTGGGGATCCCGGTTCATCATCTACTTGTGTCGGTCTGACCACACCAAGGTACGTCGGGCAAGCTCCTCAAGATATCGGGCAACAAAACTTGAGGTGTATCATCCAAGGTGTGTCACCCATCCCACTTGTGTCGGGCTAGAGCTGTGTCGGGTTGTTAGGGTTAGGGCATCAGTAAGGTATAACGGTTCACCTCCTCAAGGTGTATCAGTTTAAGCATCACAAAGCATGTTGGGCTAGCACCCTCAAGGCGTGTCGGGTTTGAGTGTCTTCTAGATCAAGGTGTGTCGACTTTATCATCTTCAACCTTAGGATATCGGCCACTAGTTCAACTATTATCATGGAAGGGAGGTACACGATATGATCAACAAAATAAATGGGGTTCCTTCTTCAAATCAATTCACAAGACCATCTTTAACCACCAACATATATGAGCTAAATGATATAGAGATGAGAATATAAGCACATGCAAGAGTGAAAATAATAAAGAAAGATAAGGGTTATATAACCTGCCACAAGAAGGTATTCTTCAAGGGTTCAAGCTCCATGGCCAAATCTCCAAAGCCCACGTTTCTCATCTTGAAGATGATCCACCAAGAGTCCCAAACTCGACCTCAACCAAGATGGAAGTTAAACAAAGAATCACCATGACCAAGGAACTCAACCTCCCAAGCTCCATGGGGACTTACTCTAGCTTCCTAACCTTCCATGATCATCCAACAAGAAGAGAAAAACAATAATGGATGAAAGGATTCACTTGTGTGAAGAGGGAGGGGGTGATATACGTGAGGGAAGAAAAAGAGATCAAAAGAGAGGTGTCATCACCTTAAGAGTTTAGGTGACACTTGTCCACATGCAAAGGCCACATGAAACCACTTAGCTTAACATGAAAGATTATGTTGATATAATCTAGGTAGAGCATCAGACTCTTGGCTTCCTACCAAGGGTTCCACATCTCCAAACCAATACACTACATTACACCAAACCGATACACTACATTCCAAGATCAAATAACACATTATCCATAGATTCTTATCACTACTAAGGATATGATCTCTTGTCCGAGATCCAAACTAGGCGCTCATCTCTTTCTCTATCTTCTATATGATTACAAACAAGAGAAGAAACACTCTAGAGATGCTAAATTGCATGTTATCCCTTTACTTTGGGTAAATTGCAACATCAAAACTAGCACATAAAGGACAAGCATCATCCACACAAGCTCAACTTGAAAATTAAGATCTTTAAAAGGTTCCCTATAGAATCATCCCCTCTCTTATGATGATAAATCACTAAGGGCACACTCAACATGTGATGTTTGCAAGATAACCCCTCATCTTTGGTAAATTACACTTTGGTCCAAAATAAGCAAACATTGCTCAAACATTATCCAAACAGAACCGAACTTGAAACATAAGCATGTCACATGATAAAAAAACACCTCAAAGGATTAGATTAAAGTTCTAAGAAACATACTTAGGTAAAACAAAAATGGTTTAGTCCAAAATCCAGGTCAGAATCCTTACAACGCGGGCTGGGGGTTAAGGCGATGGCCGAATTACTTCATTACTTCTGATGGTATGAACCAGAATGTCAAACGGACAAGAGTATATGGGTAACTCCAATCTAGGGATTCTTCATCCCTTCCTTCATCTCAGCCATTGTTACTGCTAGCCATGGTGAGGTCAACTAGAGAGTTGACTCCCTATCTAACAGCCCATCGATGCCCACTAGAGACACCATTGAGTTAGGCAGTGTCTCATGAACTCACATCATCTTTATAAAGTTATCAGATGTTCCTAAGCGACCACACAACCTTAGTGTTCACCTACTAAAAGAAGTAAGATTAGAGGAAAGGAAATACCTTGATGCACTATTAATTGGAACACTGAGAAGAGTGCTGAAGATCCTAAGAGATGTTTGTGTGAGTCACAATACCTTGTAGTGGCCTTGGAGTGCTATTCCCATGAGTATTTTCTAGTAGGTGAAAGTGGCTTGTGATGAATAGAAATAGACCTCCTCATGACACAACAACATTTTGAGGTTTCTCACAGTATCATAGGGGAACTCTAGGGCCAATGAATTGGTCAGAGTTGTTTTGAGTAGTGGGTAGGAGGTCAGGGTCATCAGATATTATGATGGAGTCAGTTGTTGATATTGGTGTAGCCTTAGAAGAAATTGAGGGGAAAGGAGAGTTGTGCGAGTCAAGGGTGAAATCCCCTTTGCCTTATATAGAAATGGTTGGTACCCATGAGGGATTCCCCGATCAACCCTAACTTCTAAAAGGGTCTATGAATTGGGTACTTTCCAAATTGGGAACAATGGAAGTTGTGTCAGGGTTCATATCTTCCACCCTAATTTATTTTTTTGGAAAATCTTGGTAAGTATATTCCAACCCTTGAAAGGGGCAAAGTTACAAGCTACAGACATGAATTCTAGCTCTCAAATTAGAACAAGTAGGGGTTCTTACATATAGAAATACTAGAACTGGGCTTCAAATGAAGTCCCAATTTCTACTAATAATATGATGGAGGTTTAAGAGTTTAGGTTTAAATAAGTTATAAAGGAACTTCATATACTTCTCAATCGACTTGAACAAGTTGAAGGAATCAGTAGCAGAGGCATCATGTTTCCTTTTATTTCGTTCTTGCCATATAGTATGAACACAAGCTATAATAGCCCATAACTCCACTATATCCTAAGATAAACCTCTCATGCTAGGCTCGCCAAGGTAGGTGAACAAGTCATAAGAATTCCTTATATTAATTTTAAGATGTGCTTGACCCCATATATGTCTCTAGTAATAGCAGTCCTTGAATAATAATACAAATGATTCTATTTCAGAAAGGCACAGAAAACAGGTAGTATCCACAGTAGAGTTCCATATATGGATCTTATCCATGGTGGGCAGAAGATTCTTAATACCTGCAAAGGTAGTGAGGCTCCATCTAGGTTGATGGAGTTTTGACCACAAGTGTTTCAAAGAATTTAACAGTTAACTTATGTCGGCATTGCTCCCAAATCACATTATCATCAGCCTGGTTGAATTTAGGCCATAGCTTTATCATCCTCCTCCATGTCATAGAGAAACCACATGAATGAATGGATATAGGATTAGAGCCATATCTGCTCCTCATCCATACACTCCATGTAAAATCACTATAAAGGATTTTTTCATTCTTTTAAAGGTGTGGAAGTCTACAAGGTCAGAAAGAAGCTTTAAATTTAGACCACCTTCCTCACGCAAGTAAGTAATTTTGTCCCAAATTGCTGGATGAGCTGCACTGCACCATATGAAATCATTTAACATGATCTTCATTCAGTGTAAGACAGCATAGAGCACCTCCCCTTGTCAAAGGTAGTAGTTAATTAGATCCATAGCATAGTGGTTAACAAGTATCAATCTACCTTCCACACAAATCTTTGAACCAGGCCATTTATTGATCATATCTTTGAGTTTTTCAAGACAGTTATGGAAATTTTTTCATCGAAGATTCCCACCTTCTAAGGGAAAACCAAGGAACTCAGTATGCCATTCACCCCTTTGGATACCAATTGCATTGGTAAGGGTCCCATTTTCTCGGCAGGACTTAGGCATGTATATGTGGGTTTTGGATGGATCATATTTCATGCTAGATACCTTCCCAAATTCTAGAAGAAGATTTCTAAGGTTTCATAGACTTCTAGTCCTTCCTACAATGAAAATAAGGACATCATTCATAAAGAGAAGATGGATGAAGACTCTAGTTCTTCTGATAGTATAAGATTTTAGTTTTCCAAGCTCATGAGCCTTATCAATATGCCTGCTTAGGCCTTCCATTGCAATAGAAAAGAGAAGGGGTAATAGTGGATCACCTTGATGGAGACCATTAGAGTTCTTGAAGAAACCAACTGAGATACCATTAAGAAAAAGAGAAAAAGGAAGGGGTCTCAACACATTGCTGTATCATGGAAATCCATATATCACTGAAACCAAGTTCCTTGAGAGATTTCCAAAGATACTGAGTCAAAAGCTTTTGTGATGTCGAGCTTAACATAGGCTGCAGGTGAGCTATTCTTGGTATCAAAGTTGATAGTAAACTCAGAAGCAAGCATTGAGCAATCTTTGATGCAATGTCCATTGAAAAAGGCCCCTTGATACTTAGATATTAGTTTACATAGGATAGTAGCCAATCATTTAGAGATGATCTTTGTGATGGTTTTGTATAACATAGAGCAGTAGATGATTGGGCAGAAATCGGCTCGTGTGGTGATCATTTCCTTCTTGGGAATCAAAGCAAAGAAAACATGATTTACCTGGTGAACCATATTACCTCCTCGAAAGAAGCACTATATAGCTTGACTTAGATCCTCTTTAATTAGATCCCAATTAGTTCTATAGAAGAACCCATTGAAGCCATCATGACCACGACTCTTATTACCTCCAATGATCTAGAGTGAATCTTTGCTTTCTTGGATGTTCGTTACCTTGCAGAGGGCAATGTTGTCCTCATTTGAGACTCGACTGATCCATTCACATTCAAGAATTGGCTTCATGTTACAGGGTTGATTGTAAAGGCCTTCAAGGAAGTTCAAGGTTTCATTAGAAATGTATCTCTTATCCTCGAGACAATTACCTACAAAATCAAACAGCTCAGTTATAGTATTGATAGCATCACATCGCTTGATTGTGGTATGGTATAGCTTGGTGTTTCTATCACCATTAGCTACCCACTCCAGCCTGCTACACTACTAGAAATATATTTCTTCAACTTTGGATAATTTCTCCAGCCTGCTAAAGGTTAGTTTTTCAACATTGATAAGATCAACATCCAAGGGATTCCTCCTCGAGGCAGAACAAATGTCATTCATCTCCATATTTTCTCTTCTAATTAAGTTCTTTAGATTAACATACTTCTTTGACCAGATCTTCAAGTTTGTTTTGACATGTTTAAGCTTCTGCGTCAACCTGTAAAGAGGATTACAAGTGCAATGTTGATTCTAGGCAGAATTAATGGTATCCCTACAACTGGGCCAGTCCATCCAGAAGTTTAGAAAGTGGAAGGGTCTCCTATTCTTTGACAGTTCCTTGAGATTAACATTGATATCAGAATGATTAGAGAAGGTGCAGTTGTTAAGTTTCACTTTTGAACCTAGAAACCTACTAAGATAATTATCATTAAGAAGGGATCGATCCAGCTTAAAAGAAATTTTCTTTGTTGTACCTTGTTTGTTATTCCTAGTAAAGACTTCATTACCAATAGTATGGATTTTAGTGAGATTTGTGTTGTCTCTCACAGTATTGAACGATCTGAGTACCTAGATAGGGACCTCTCTACCATGGTACCACCTACTTTCTCCTTCATCTTCCTTATGTTATTAAAGTCTCCAATGACCAACCAAGGAACACTGATAGAACCACTTATTCTCACCAATGCTTCCAATAAGTCAGATCTTTGGTGAGATTGATTCCTTGCATAGAAAGTTGTGAGTACAATTTCTAGACCTCTCTTATTCATGTATTTCATGGTGATCTACTGATCATCCATGTCATAGTTGGTGATGTCCCAACTTTTTGGATTCCATACAATAATATGCCCATTGTCATCAAAATCATTATTAGTTAACCATTTCCAACTTCTAGGCATGAGCTTTTTAGATAGATGTTTCATATGTGTTTTGATTTTTGTCTCAACAAGAATGGCTATGGAAGCTTGTGTTTCCATTACAAATTTCCTGACCTCCCTCTTCTTACATGGTTTCCTAGAACCATGTACATTCATCATAAGGAAGGTCATTTATGACCCTTGCTAGAGGATCGAGTTCTACGTGGCCCGTCCACTCTAGAATACTTGTCCTTCTTACTCAAGCCAGGTGTTCTATGGATTTCTTCTTCTTCCAGCACCTTACAACCTAGTTCTTCTTTAGCTATAATTTCATCTACAATCAGGATGGTCTCATCAACTTTTTCTTTTCCTGATACAATGATAGTATTAATGTTGGTTTTAGCATTGGAACCATTATGTTTAGAGGCCTGGTCCACCAAGTTAAGATTATCAAATCTATT